>CM057008.1:45108501-45613501 GCA_029891345.1 Dryococelus australis | reverse complement strand
CTTGAGTCTATGGCCTCAATAACTTGATGTACATACGATTGATGTCACTTCGGACTTGTTAATTTTCCGCCTGAATATCTGCTTCAGATATGCGTTTAAATTTTGTAGTGTAGATAAAAGTCGTTACGGTGAGGGTTAAACCGTTTTAGAATTACTATTTTGTCCTTTCGTAATTGAAGCGCTAAAGTAAACGATATCATAACAGCACGTAGGCGTTAAATTTAGACTAATCACGTTTAATTATTTTCGATTTTTAACCCTTTGAGGACGGCACAAATTTACTATCACCGAGGACAAGTTTGAAGTGAGCTGCCTATATTCTACACTAAAGCAATATCATTTTGGTTGGTCTCTGTATTTCCAATTGCCATTGTGCTATTGGTCCTGGCTACACCGGACCCACCTACTGTACTCTGCGACGTTTATTATTGGCTGGCCGTCGACCAATGAAGTCACGCGTTGACTGTGTACCAATTAATACATCGTGATAGAACTAACAGGTTTTACAATCCATCGTGTTCGTCTGAAAAATCACTAAAAAGTTCAGTTTTATTCTTACAAATTGAAATGTTGAATAGTTGTAATTTTTTACTTAGATTCCGATAAAATCCAGCGAAATAGTAAAATTATAAACAAGTGAGATTTGTCTTCAAGAGCAAATAAATTTCCATATAAACGTAGCCCGGAGTATATACGTGCCTACTCCTCAAAGGGTCGAGTCTTCAAAACATTATAATAACACTCCAGAACTAAAGGCAAATTCTTACATGCAAGTTATGGCCACGAAAATGCTAGAGCGTCCTCCTAGAACAGGTGACATTTTAAACCGTAACCTTGTAATTCTATTTTTCCCTCCGTTTATTCGTATTAGCGTTTCATATTCTCAATACATCTTTTCCCCTGTGTGTTTCAAACCAGTGTCGTGGTGTTCATGGTTCCTGCTGCCAGCTGCGCGGACTAGATGGGATGGCGGAATGTAGGAGAATTACGAGCGTAAAGGGGGGGGGGGGAGGATGGGGGGTGTGGGTTGGAGGGAAAATTTGACATGACGGGCGTAAATTGGAAATGTTACTACCTCATCCCTCCCGGCGCCAGATGACGGCTGCCTGAGTGATATATATGGGATGTGCGTGAGTCGGTCCCGTCACATGGAACTGGATGAGTGAAGCGTCTTTGACACCAGCGTTCGGTCCCGTCACATGGAACTGGATGAGTGAAGTGTCTTTGACACCAGCGTGTTCGCGTGTGTATAGACTGCTCACGGTAAAATGAGAAATTTTGAAAGTCTCAACACTTTCAGTAATATACTCGAGTGTAGTTCGGGCTAAACTTGTTTGAATATTTCTCTTTTGCTTTACCCATTATAAAATATTTACTAATGAAAACATTCACAACGTCTACTGATGCCGTGTGATACCGCGCGTGACACATATGTAATTATTAAGTAACAGTTAATGCATTTTTTTAAATATATTAAAAATGAATTAAAAAACTTGGCTCCAGAAATACTAACAACAGATATTGGTCAAATAAAGAGGGTAAATAAGTTCAAATATTTGGGGGAAATAATTCAGGTTAATGGTTTGGAGGAATTCGCGGTAGAAGAAAGGATATGCAAGATGGAAAGAGCATAAATGGCATTACCAGGAATATCTACATCACAGTAGTCAAACCGGAATATCTTTACGCAAGTGTATATCTGGTACTGAATTACAAGTTGCATATATTAGAAGTACTAGAAAGAAGAATTATTCGTAAAATACTTGGTCCACTAGAAATTACAGAATTATGGATACTAAGAAGTACTGATGAAATATTTCGCAACATAGAAAACATAACAGAAACAATACAAAAGAGGCGATTGCTATTTTTTGGATGTTTATATAGAATGGATGGCAATAGATTAACCAAACGGGTCTTCAAATATCTTTGGACCAAGAAATCAACAACGAACTGGATTCGTGAAGTTAAGAAAGATTTGGAATTAAGTAAAGAAGAAGCAACAAAGAGAGAAATTTCTAAGAAAAAAATGTTGAAAATGGAAGGATTCCAAGGCAGGAAGGAAAAGAAAACAGGCTCGAAATGGTTCGAGGAGAGGGAAAGGTTACATAGTGAGAAGATGAAGGAGTACTGGGGGAAGAAGAAGGAACAACAAAGGATGAAGCATTGAAATTGGATCGTGGTCCCTAAAAAACCCTAACGGAAGAAGAAGAAGAAGAAGGAAGAAAGAAATAAACTTGTAGACGTTACTTATGAGAAATGGATGTGAGCTTTCGCGAAAATATTTCGAGAGAAGTTACAGTGTGAAGTGACGGAGAATAGACTACAACAACGAGAACACAAACACTCAGTTTACACAGCAGCCTCGAGACTGACGTCCGGAGACTGCTGTGTGAATATACGAGTACGTGCTCGCTACGAGTCAGTCGACTCTCTGCGACGCGCTCGCCCAGACACTAAACGTACGAGCCTTCGCTGCTCGAATTAACACAGGCCGCGGACAGCGAACACGGGAAAGCTCTCTGCCATTGCTCTCACATGCCTCTCTCTCTCTCTCTCTCTCTCTCTCTCTCTCTCTCTCTCCACCGTTGCATTTACACATATCTAGAGCGACGAGTATTTCACGACGAGATAGACTCCAAACATTTGTTCTTTTATCCTACTGGTGTGATTGGTAGGGACCTGCCAAATTCGCGTTATTATTTGCGGACACATTAAACTTTAAAACATGCGTATACCTTTGCAATACGTCTGCAATTAGACCATACTGTATGCGACATGTCCTGGGAGACACTGCGCCAATCATTTAACACATCACAGTTGTGTGCCCCAATTTTCGTGCAATTAAGTTAGAAAAGGCGTGGCTTGACATCTATACAGCAGCCAATGGAAAAACGACGCCGGCTCCAGTACGTACAGTATTGTGAAATTCAGCCTGACGCCAAATGATAACTAGAGATGATGGAAAATCGCGAAATTGTTTTGAGCCAACATATCTGCTATAACACTCTAACTAGTTTATTCATTCATGATTGGATGAACAAGGTTTTGACTCGGCTAAGTTGATTGCAAACCAATCACGAATGTTCTGCCTTATAGTATCAGAACCCTCATCGGCCAAGTGAACTGGACTAGTAGCTTCTTACAAGCATGACAGCCAACAATGAAAGAAAACTGTCGGACATGTGTACAATACGTAGAATCCTAACAAACAGTCAACTTTTCCCGCGATAAACCATCATCTCTAATGATAACGAGAATTTTGCATGTCTCTACTGATTGGAGGATTGTTCTTCAGACACGCCCCGTTTAACTGTGAGCCAGTTGTAATCAGGAAGCAGCAGTGTGAGTGAGTGTTTAACAGTCCTGTACAGTGGCCTTACTTGATCACAGCAACCAACAATGTGTGGAGTGTATACAGCGCTGTCCAGTCTATCTCGCTGCCAACTCAATCCGCGAAATACTCGGGGCTCTACACATATCGAGTCCTCTTTGGACTAGCTTGCCTGTCCTCTAACATCTGATGGAAACTGGAGCCATATAAAGTTTTTCAAACAAATAAGCCTTTTCTTTGCGTGATTACGTTTTTAGATTTGCGACCACAGTAGGAGGCAATCCAGAAAATCCGATAATAACAAAATCGGGGGATACAGTTTGGCATCGCAGCTCAGAATCTATTGTCTACATTTAAAATTCAATTACACCACTCGATTGAAAAAGGGTCGAATAATATGTTACTTTGAGTGAGGACTGCGACGCATCGCACTTGACTAGAAAAAAAAGTGGGGAGGGGGGGGGGGGGAGAGATTTTCAGTTCGTTTCGCCTCATCTCATAACTTCCGCGTAGTATAACTTTTGACTAGGAGAAGCTACGTCGCTCGTTAAGTTTCGATCGACAGCTCTCGTCAAGATCAATCGATTGCGTGTATAAAAACATTTGTGTGGCGTGGTTCTGGTGAAAATGTATGCGTTTAATGTAAACAATGTCGGCCTATACTCGTCAAAAAGCCAAGTCGAAATACAGATATCGTATACGGTTGGAAAGAGCATCTCAAAAGCAATCCAGTGATACTCATGAAACCCCATATGATCGAGTGAAGCGGTGTCGGGAACGTAGAATAAACATCAAGGCGTCCGAGCGCCTCAACGTAGACGTATTCACACAAATCAAACGACAGTGTCCCAAACACAGCCTCGCCCCAACCCCATTTCTTTTAAAAAATTTTTGCGACTTCACCAACTTCCAACCTTATTTTGCTGAATTTATTATGAGCAGATTTAAGGAAAAATTAGACCGTCGGACAAAGGCTTTAAGGCTCCCACAATTAATTTGCCAGTAATCATTAAACTGTAAACTTAATCAAAAGAAAAAAATGGCGTGGCTACGATTGACGTAAAATAAGAAGAAAACATACGAATAATTTGCTCTTCTTAAAAAAAAACATTTTGAATGTTCTTAAATTTAAATTGTCAGTAGAAAAAATATTAACTCTTTTAATATCCGATCCATTTCTTTTTTGCAAAGCTGCAATTAGTTTTAAAAGGGTTTTGTTTTATCAACTGGTTTGTTCTGACGTACAGAACACAATAAGAATGAACACCGATCTTAGGTCTATCTATTCGTGAATGCGGATACCTGAAATCAATTTTATTCATAAGTCTGGCAAGCAAAGAGCTAAAAATTAAAAAACGTGGCCCTCGGAAAATATAATAAGCAGAAAAATACCGCTCAACTAAAATATAAACGAGCTGGATAAACCGATAAAAACTATTTATTCTGCTTCTTATAGTTATAGGTGGACGTGAATATGGCCACAGCCTTGAACAAAGCGGTTCATATACTGTGTATAACCCATTCAAGGTTACTTCACGTTTTTCTGAAGTCCTGCTAGGATATTCCTCCGCCTCGTGTAAACTAACCTTAAATAAGTCTATATATAACATTACACCAAAGAACAACGCATCGATAGAGCAACCTGTTTATAGCGAAAAGATTCCTGGACTACATGCACTCCGAAACACTAGATCTTAGATTCACTTTCGCGATTGGATTATTTTCGTTGTCACGCTTTGCATGTGTCTGCCCGCGAATCACAGACACGCAGTGTCGGAGTTACTCGATCCTGATTGACCCAGTCAGGTGAAGAACTGTCTCCCGAGAAGTTACACGTAGCCAATAGCCAAGGGAAAACCGCACTTATGCCATAGGACATTGGAGTCTAGACTTGGAGTGCAACTTTTCGCGAAAAACAGGTGGCCCTACCCATCGGATTCGTGCACACCCAGATATAATAATATTTTACATGTGAACTATTTATTATAGGCGCTACCAGCACTATTGTTTTCTAGCTGTTTTTAATACATATTTATTATAAACAAAATATAATGATTTCGAAAATAAAAAATAGAATAAAGCAATTTAATGAAAAATAAAATATTGTTATGTTAACAGAGGCATAAAACGCTCGTGATACATATTTAGAAAAACTAAACTCTTCATACATGGGTTAATTTTTCGAAGGTTTGATTCAAAATGTGTGAAGAAACCTCTAATAGACTATAGCGGTTTATTGAAGCACCTGAAGAGTGCGAAAGTAAAAAGCAACGCACATTGAGTTGTTGTTCAGCTCTTCGTAAACGTGTATAGACATTTCACATCAAACTTAGCGCAAACTATAACTTCGAAAGGTAATGTTGCGGGTTTTTGAAAGTCTTAAAAATTTCACTCGCACTACGTCAAGACTTATGCAATTATTTTACGCAGTCCCCTGTCTAGCTTGGCTGGAAGACTGCATACCAGTTTGTGCGCAGTTAATAAGCAGTGATTATTTTTACAGTACAATAAAACCTAACTCGAGTAACAGTAAACTTCCCCCGCGATACAACATTGCGTAAATGTACGTGAAATTTCACGAATTCGCGTATATTCTGTTCACGGTAAAACGAGAAATTTTGAAAGCCCTGCCCAAGGTTCTATTTGTTTGCATATTGTGTATTCTTCGGCCGTATGAAAAATTAACACTGTCATCGGCCTCATCACTTAAATCATGCGTCGGTCAAGTGAAAATGTTAAATTATTAGAAAAAAAAATATTTTTCAAATATGGTCATTTTCACAATTCACTGCATAAAAACAGAAAGCAAAAGAAATGATTTAAGTTATCACAAATGGTTACCTAATACTTTTTACTCGACCTTAAGATATAGATCTATTTTCCATTCATCGTTACCAACTTTACTGGGACAATGTTACTCAGTGCGCCCGTTAGAATATATGCAGGTAGGAGCAGTGACATTTTTTTTATGTTGGTTTCACAAGTGCTCACTCTATCGTGTACAGCCTTTAATAATTAAGTCCATTCGCGGTTACTACAAACTTATCTGAAGACCTGCTGATGGCCTATTTCCAGGCTATTCCTCAGCCTCGAGCAAACAAAGATTAACTAAGTTTATAAAATTACAACAATGGGACAACGCACCATATTCGTGCTAACTTAGTTTAATGCTATTTTGCATAATAACTATTTATTATCAATAGGTACAAGCTAAATTCTCGTTATTATAAGAGACAGGAAAATTTCGCGAGTTCAATGACCTGTAGGTTAGACTCCACAGTCCTGTGTACACTCGAGCCTCAGTTGTTTGTTCATTGGCTGATGACACAGAGAGTAGCCAGCGTTACTCCACACCTGGCAGTATGGCACTCGCTACTTGTTTCCCTGCCAATCTGCTATTGGCTCAGAGTAGTCCAGGGCGTGTCTAATGAACTGCTATCCAATTGCAAACTCAACTTCAGTGTATACGTGTTTGACAGCTACCTTGTCCTGAAATGAACTCGCGAAATGTTCCTATCCCTAGTTATTATCTATCATGAGACTGAACTTCACAATACTCTAAATAATTGAGCCGGCGTCGTTTTTCCAGTTGGCTGCTTAATAGATGCGAAGTCACTCCCCTCCCCCCTTTTTTTTACTGAACTGTACGCGATTGGAGCACACAGTTGTGAATTGTTCATTTATTGGAGCAGAGTTACCCAGGGCGTATAATAAAGTTTGGTCCAACGACAAACATATTGCAAGGTACGTGTTTTTGAAGTTTAACGTGTCCTCAAATAATAACGGGAATTTTGCAGGTCTCTACTTATTAGGCATTACTAACGCACTTGTATTCTCTATAGTTTTATTCATAATAGATGAAATATCATAATTAATCAATTAAAAAATTTGAAATTATATTTAACAAAAAAAAAAAAAAAAAAGAAGAAACATTTATTTTTAACACAAGTACAAAACGCTTTTGATACATGCAATAGTTAGGAAATATTCCAACATTAGGTACATGGTGTGGTTTTTCAAAGGTTTGTTACTAAAAGTGTGAAGAAACCGTGAAAAGACTTTAAGGCGCCTGCCTACCGGCTGGCAGCTGCGATGTTTAAAGACTGTTCACTATAAAGTGAGCACTTTTGAAATCAACCTAAGAAAAATCACTGCTCCTACACGCACATATTTTAATCGGCCGCACTGGGTAATAAGTGCCTGGTTAAGTTGGCAACGATGGGGAGAAAGTAGTTCCACGTCTTAACATCAAATTAAAAGTGTTAGGTAACCATTTGTGACAACTGAAAATTATTCTTTCGTTTTCTGTTTTCTTTAATACCCCGAAGTGTAAAAATTAGCAGATTTGTGACATATTTACTTTAATTAAAATTCCTCAGTTTTACATGCTCGACTCATGAATAAAGTGATGGGGTCCATGGCAACGTTAATTTACACAAGGCGGAAGAATACACAACATGCATACAAGTTAATGTTAAGCAGGGCTTTTAAAAGTGCTCATTTTACCGTGAACAGCCTTTAAATTGGAAGTCCTTGTTAAGGACATTTCTTCTCAGTGCGTTAATTTTAGTAAAGGTAGGTGTTTCAAAAAAAGGTTTTTGTCATGTAATTTTATGGTTGGAGCTCCCTACGAGCGTATATTTTCAAAATGGATAGGCAGTAATTACTTTTTTGTAAAACAAATATTTAGAAAATTCCATGCAATCATACTATACATGTTATGCAACATCTCCGCTGTAGAGATCTTCTCCTAAAAAATTCGTGAAAACTACATTTTATTCGAAACGCCTATCTTTAAAACTAACGCACTGAAAAACATTTACTTAACATGGGATTTCCTATTCAAATTCCGCAGCTGCCAGCCGGTAGACAGCTGCAGTGTGTTTGAAGTACACGTTTTTCCATGAAACTTTTAAGGCCAGGCTTCGCCATGCATGGCCGTAAAGGGAATCAGAGGCTAAATTCGGACAAAGACCTCTCAGTCATTATTGTAATAGTACTTCCAAATAAAATTTTTATGTTTTTAGATTGGACGCATCAACATGTGTAAATCATTCAAATTTTAATTTTTGGATTTTAAATGCACTTTTTAATTACTTATAAAAAGTCAATATTTTATAAATATTGAAATCGTACATTTAAAATTAAAAAATTAAAATCTGGAAGGTTTTCAAATTTAGATGAGTTCAATCTCTAACAAAAAAGCTTTGGTTGAAAATACTACCAGAAAAAAACGACTGAAAGATCTTTGTACGAATTAAGCATTTGATTCTTTATTCGTAGGGATAGAAAAAAATTCGCGAGTTCAATGACCTGTATGCTAGACTCCACAATCCTGTGTATACTCGAGCCTCAGCTGTGTGTCCATTGGTTGCTTTTCCAGAGAGTGACCAGTGTTACTCCACGCCTGGCAGTATGGGATTCGCTACTTATCTCCTTTCCGGTCTGCTATTTGCTCAGAGTTGTCCAGAGCGTGTCTAATAAACTGCGAGACAATTGCAAAGTCAACTTCAGTGTGCACATGTTTGATGTATATCTTGTTCTGGAATGAACTCGTGAAATGTTCCTATCCCTAGCTATACGTCCATGCATGGTGAAGCCTGATCTTATACGTGCGTTCAATGTGCGGATCTACGAAAAAAACACACTTTATACGAGGGCAGTTAAGGGTTATCAAGACGTCATGATCACTATAAACACCATTTAAGAGTACTCCAAAATGACGGAAAACTGCTTTTCAAACCGCTGTAGTTCGAAATATATGCATAAAATACATGCAAAACTACTCAAGCACTGAACATTTCTTCAGACTCAGACTTTCCATAGATAAAATAGTAGGTTAACCGCTGAAAGATCCATGGATAAGCGCAGTGCGAGCAGAACACTGCACGCCAGTTCTAAAGCCTCGCGCTTAGCGGCGATGTCGCACTTGGTGTACGTGGCAGTGTCGCCCTTATCGCTTCCACGCTTCTCGGCGACAAACTCGGGGCAAAAAAAAAACCTGCAGATAGGCGGACCCCTTAACCTCTTGACGTACATTTTAATTTTTGGATAAAGGTGCTTCAAAAGAAGATATTTATGTGTACATAGTACTTACGCATTTCTTATAAGTACTGACTTTCGAACCTACGGAAAAGGTTTTAATAAATCCACGGCACAAGAAGCAACCAATTATAAAAAAAGATAGTGTCTCAGTACAAACCAATGGCATTGCTCAGGCAAAGGCAGTGTCCATGTTGGTGTTAGTTTCTGACCTTATACAGCACCGAACATGACTTCAACTATTCTGCAACATATCAGCCGGAACGAGTATATCCGGGATAATATGTTAAAGGTTTAAGGCGGATTCCCACCCGCCATCTTGGATTTATCGATTTTACGCCAAGGCTTCTGTTCCAGAAGGTGTATTGAAATTTCCCGCATGACATATCCTAAATAATAGCTTCCCAAACTTTTTTCCGAACTGCCACACCTTAGCTACATTTATTAAATTTTTTGCTCGTAACTGTCGAGGCGAAACGCGAGATTATTTCTTGCGAACGTTTACAAAGGCGACAGCAATAAAGAAATACTGATCTCAGACAATGCACCAGGCGATGCTCTGTGTTCTGTCGTTCCATAAAATCATGATACGAAACTGTACTTCCAGAGTATGGCAAAATTTTCATAGATCCAGTATGGCGAGTGGGAATCTGCCTTAAAGGGACATTGCAGAGCCACAAAAGGGGAAAGAATCTCGAAGGCGTGCAGCACCGAGGCCTTGAAGACGTGCTGTGGTCACGCGAGGTCACGTGCCGGGGGGGGGGGGGGCGGGATACTGACCTCGGACAGACGGTCAAACCTCGCGAACAGCTCGTTCAGGATCTTGACCAGCTCCGAGGCGGAGTATGTGGACGAGATGGCTGTGAACCCCACTATGTCCGCATACAGGATGCTGCAACACACGTGAGCGCATTACCCTTAACATCCCGCGCTGCTGATCACACACTTAAGGGGTTAGTATCCACTCCATCTTAGAATTTTCTTACAAATCTTCGTAATGGAAATGTATCACCTGGAATAAAAAATCAAATCTAGACATGACATGGACGACTACTTAACGGATTTTTTTTTTTCATTTGTAGGATTTCGAATATAACTGTATTTTCCCATGTGGGACTGAAATTATTAAATAATTAGATAATGTTTTATTATGGTTACAGATGTGACATCATGTAAGAAAAATAAGTGGGATTTAGAAATAACTGTTAAAATGTTCCCTATGTCATGACTAGCTTGATTTTGGAATATTGACTCCCAAAATTAAGTCAATGAGGAAAATACGTAAATCCCAGATAGCAAGGATACTTCCCCAGAAATGCTTTCAACCTGTAGACATTACTAGAGAATTTCAAAATTCGCGTTATTATTAGAGATGATGGTTTATCACGGGAAAAGTTGACTGTTTGCTAGGATTCAACGTAATGGAAATATTTCCCCGACAGTTCTCTTTTCCCAATGGCCGTCATGCATGTTTGATGCTACTACCCCCATTTTAATTGGGCTACTGAGGACTCTGATACTCTAAAGCAGAACGTTTGTGATTGGCCTGCAAACAACTTAGCAGAGTAAAAACTTCGTCCATCCAATCATAAAATGATAAACCAGCTATAGTGTTATCGAAGATATTTTACCTCGAAATTTTTTCGCGTTTTTCCATCATCTCTATTATATGTAATCAGGCTGAACTTCACAGTACTGTATATACTTGAGCCGGCGTCGTTTTTCCATTGGCTGCTGAATAGATGTGAAGTCACTCCCTTTTTGACTGAACTGCACTTGAATGGAGCACACAGTTGTGAAGTGTTCATTTATTAGGGGTAGTGAAATTTCGCGAAAAAATTTCAATACAAGTTATATTTCAAAACCCTGTAGGGTCGTTTACCTATATTGATTGGCTGAATTACTTTTTGATACGTGTTAACTGTCTGCACACGAATCACGTAGGAGCCGTGCCAATGTTGCCGAATTCTGAGTGGCCTGGTCAAATACGAAAACGCCTTCTCTGGCAGACAGTAACCAGTGATAAGACATAATTAACTGTTTGGTTCTTGTAGTATTGATGTCTAACGTCTATTCATATTTTTTTCTCGAAAATTCACTGGCTCTATCATTTATTGACACAGAGTTACCCACGGAGTGTCAAATAAAGTTTGGTCCATTGACAAACATATTGCAAGGTACGTGTTTTTCAAGCCCAATGTGTCCTCAAACAATAACGCGAATTTCTTAGGTCTCCAGACATTACTTATGAGTAGGGCCACCTGTATTTCGCGAAAAGATTTACGGCAAAGGTGGACTCCAATCCGCTATGGCATCCGTGCAGTCTTCCTTTGGTTATTGGCCACGTGTCTTTGTCGGGATACAGTTCCTTACATGAGTAGGCCAACCAGAATTAGGCAACTCAGACACTGAGTGTCCGTGATTCGCGGGAAGACACCTGCAAAGTGTGAGAGTTAGAACCATCCAATCATGAAAGTGGGTATGAGCTCTAGTGTTTTGGAGCACGAGGTGTCCAGAAATCTTTTCGCGAGAAACAGGTGGACCTATTTATAAGCAGGGGCAGTGAAATTTCACTAAAATATTTCTAGACAGGATACAGTTCAAAATACTGTGTTTTGGTCCACCATTTTGATTGGTTGAAACACATTCTGGTCCGTGTCAACTGTTTGCGCACGAATCATGAAGGTTCAATGTCGGAGTCACAGAATCCTGAGTGGCTCGGTCAAATACGGAAACGACACCAGCAGCCAATGGAGGTACGACAACAGCCAAGGTGTATATATAGTGCTGAAGTCTACTGAGTTGAGGGCTCCGATTTTTTTTTTCGCGTGCTATTTCCTCCCTATGAAATAAGTTCATAAATTCGTTTTGGGTGCACAAATAAAAAAAACTAACTCACCGTGATTAACTTCAACGAATTTTTAAATTCCCGCTATAAATGGTTTTCGCAATTTTTTTTTATTAACCGAAATAAGAAAATTAGTGCTGTTTTGGATTTGTAGAAGTCTATGATTTTTTATTAAATATGATATTCTAAGCATGTCTTAAAATCAATTAAGACATTTCCTTTACGACACTCTTGATAAACTTTCTGTAAATGATTTCGTTGTATTATTTGTACGTCCAAAAAATTGCGATTTTAACATGCAATCTAATTATTTTCATACGAGGAAAGCGTGATTATATCTCCGGTTTACACATTGAAAAGTGTGCCGTTCGAGAATAAAAATGTTGCATTTTTTGGTGACAAGCACCCCATAATATATGGTTTTTGGTTTAAAAATATGTATTTATTTATTTTAATGATTTTTAGTATAATGCGATAGTGAATTCCAGGTAGGATCTTGTAAAAAAAATATGGGAATATTAATACTTATTTGTTTTCGAAAAAAAAAAATGTTTAGTGAAAAAAAAGACGGTATTCAGCTCTGCATTTTAAGAAATTGAATTTTAGAAAAATAATAAAACCACCTTACAAGCTCGCAAGCCGCCCAAATCCCTTCACTTCACTTCACTTCACTTGACCTTGACCGCCGCTAAAACTATAACAATTCACATATACAAAATTAACATGTCAGCTGCTGCGTGTACTTTAATATTACGTAGAATTAAGAAAATAAAATTCTGATATAACAATACTACATGTGAAACACATGAAATTAGTAATATTTGTTTTCAAAATAAACGTGCGTGTACTAATATTATAAGTTTGCATGCTAACTTAAAAGGTGTTGAAATGCAAATCGCACGTGTTAAATAATCAGACGTTACATATGCCGCCCTACTATTTACTCACGGCGAACATAGATTTAGGTGAGCAAGTGAGTACCAGTATCTTTTATCTCGTCAGTGACGTACCTCACATTCTCGTGCCTGCTCATGTATATCTTCTTGAACTGGCTGTCCTTGGCGGAGCCCAGGTCCTGCCGCATCTTCACCGCCACGTGTTCCGGCAGAACGGACAGCAACAGCCGTTCCTGTAACCCGACAAAAAAAATATATAGTTTCTTCAAGTTCCAGCCATAGATAGACACGTGCAAAATTCGCGTTATTATTCGGCACCGGGCTATGCTTCACTGTATTGTATACACTCGAGCCGCCATCGTTTATCGATTGGCTGTAGCCTACACTCAACGTCGCAATCAGTTATTTTTTACTGGTTGTCAGTTTAAACTGCTCCATCCGGAATCTGTAGAAAAAATATCACTAATTCATCAGTAAAAAAAAATTCCACTAATTCAAGCAGTATAAAACTACTTACTTCTAGTTGTTATTAATAAATAAGCGCAAAGCATTCCTATGTGATGTAAGTTAGGTACGATTTATTTCCTTGCAGAACACAAATATTATCTACACAAAAACGTTTTTGGAAGTGGTTGAGTGCGAACCTCCGCCCATAAAACAAAGTATTTCATGATAAGCCATATCCACTGCCCTATTTTACCACTGTCAAATGTGTGCTCATTTTATGGATACTGAACAGCAAAATGCAATGTCAAATATTGTTGTAAGTTTCATGACGTGAAAGAATTTCTTGTTGTCGAAATATACAGACTTTCTGCGCAAGTACATGTCTTTGCAAAGTTCTAGAGTCAATATATCTTTAGTTTAGTTAGAATTCTGTGCTTTAAAAGATAAATATAGGGGTTTCAATGTACGAGGTTATCGATGGCCACTAGTATCCGCCATTTTACAATGCAACGAGACACTACAGATTAAAACTGTTATTTTTAGTGACATATAGATCAGTGATAATTTTACTGACTCGATAGTGCGGTCATTCGATAAGAAAGGTGGATTTACACCAACAAAAATTTTGTGGTCTCTGCAAGTTAACAGATCAAATAATGAGGAAACGACAAATTTGATCAAATATTGCATTGTTTCTGACGTTCCACTGTCTAATTAGCACAGTTATTACTAGTCAATCAGTCTCTTCAAAATAATAGTTTCATTCTGTAAAATCTCGTTGCATTGTAAAATGGCAGATACATAGAAAACACAGAAAACACCGTTAATATCACTATACTTTTCTTTTAAAGCACACAATATGAACTAAACTTAACTTAGAATGACTTCCGAGCCTTACAAAGACATGTACCTACTTACACATAATATATTTATATATCGACCACATGAAGTACTTTCACATTACGAAACTTACAGCCGTTCGCCATTGTAAGTTTATGTTACTACGCAAATGTGAGACCGTTTATCTCAGTGGCAAAGTAGCAGAGTTGGTAGAACGCGAGCCGAAAGAAACAAGAGAATGTATTCCGTTTTGGGGTAGCGGTTCGATACCAACCACTTCCAAGATTTCCTTGTACATGTAAGCTAATTATTTTGTTTTGGGACAAAATAATTGTATACCTAAGTTATTTCAAACCCTAATGCGCGGTCTTCAATCCTTGTGCTTTTTATTAATCGACTAAAAATAACTGATTTCTACTGTTTGTATTAGCAGATTTCATTTAACTTAAGTGATTAGTAGTTTTCTTTTTCTGCTGATTCCGCATGGAGCTGTTTCAACTGACAATCAGTAAAAAATAACTGATTCCGATTTAGAGTGTAGGCGTGAAGTCACGCCCTTTCTGACTGAACTGCACGTGATTGGGGCTCACACCCGGGGAAGTGTTAACTTATTGGCGCAGAGTTACCCTGGGCGTGTCAAATAATGTATGTTCCAATGGCAAAACTGTTGAAGAGGTACACGCGCATTGAGTTTAACCTGTCCCGAAATCATAACGCGAATTCTGCAGGTCTCTAGCCGTAGACTAAAGACCGGGCTACATTTGTAACAGCACAGAAATCAGTACAGGCACAGGAAGTAGAATACATGCATTAGCATGACACTTGCTACAATCACGCACAGCACATGCACAGACAAAACAGCACGGGGGAAGCGCACAGAAAGTAGAGCTGTATCCTATCATGCATGTGCGTCTGCGCCGTGCGTGGCCAATCAGAACATCGATACCACCGAATTCATGTGACGATGAAAATGGCTATAAAAGTAGTGAATTTTACTAGTGCTTGAAGAGTTTGGCGCCATATAAACAGATGTTTGTTTTGATAGAAATCGTTACTATACAAGCAATATATGTTAAGAAAAACGGCATAACGTATTATATTTCTACAAATTACGACACGAGCAGCAAAGTAAACAGAGCCATCAACAGTATTTTTTTCATTCCAACGTGACCAACACACGCACGCGCAAATTACCGAGCATAGTTTCGTTTTATTTTCACGACTGTTTTCTGTAAACATCCGACGTTTCTGTGCGTATGCGATTTTGATTGTAGCTTTCAGATTCGAGCTGTGCGTGCGTTCTGTGCTATCTCACGTATTGTGAGTGTGCTAAATCAATTGTAGTCCGGCCTTAAACATGAGGTAGACCGCTTATTCATCTTCTACGCATGTTCCCGACTTTGACCTACCCCAATCCTACACAACTGTAAAAGACGCATGGTCAACAGTGATGAACGTGTTTGTCTACATCTTAATTTTTAAATTACAAGCACTATTACATTAATATAATACCTTTACCATTTTGAATTTAATCAAAAAACATCAGAAACTGGTTAGAGGGAGTATAAAAACATCTCTAAGCACTTGTCTACAAGTCAGTTTTCTAACCTAAAATCCATACCACGCCGTTTTCGCTAGGCGTGTAGGCAGAAAATCAGTTCAATGTTGGGACACCGAGATTGGTTGTGCGCAGCCAGCGAGATCGGTCTACCTCATCTTTAGCCTATGGTTCCAGCCAGGGCTACCAACTATTTAAGATTTACCACAAGGGTAACTTCCGACAACTTGGCATATAACACCTGAACATGAGCATACAGGTAGATCTAATGGGTGCCTTCATTTTTGTCATATATTTCTTATTATAAACAGTCGCGTATACTCCAATTTAAAAAAAAACCGTGGAATATTTTAACGTGTATATTTTTTCAAGACAGAAATGAAATTCGATATTTTTTGCATATAAGTAAATTTGGTTATTGAAAAATAAATTTCATATTTGGATGGAAAGTGTTAAAGTAAGAACAAATTGCTGCGAGAAACCCTCTTAAGCAATGCCGACAACGCCTGTCATTTTCTGGCCAGATTGCTGTATTCTAAATCTATAGTCACAACTTAAAATTCGCCGTCTCAATTCTTCGCTATGGCCGGATGTGAATTTTACTACAGATTCTTCTGAATCCTTTTATAACCACTTTAATTTTCGGTTCCAAGTGTTGCAAACAAGAGATTTTACATGTGAGTAGTAGGGAAATGGGGATTCTAAGCAAAGTATTTAGAAGTATGTGACATGCGCTGGCCAACGCCATCTTGAATTTCCTTTTTCTTTCCTTACTCTCTCATAATTTCCGTTTTATCCTCGAAATTAACCTTTTATTCTTAAAATTCCCCTTTCTCCCTTAAGATTTCCCATTTATCCCTCAAAAAGCACAGATCCTCTTATTTTAAAAAATGAGGCCCCTTCTTTTTTTTTTTTTTTTTTTTTTTGGAAAAAAAAAAAAACTATCCATTGGAAGGATTTGTGGGGCTCGTTTTTAATTGTGACCTTGATGTTCGACTTGACCTTGAACCCACGAATGGCGACATTGGATGACGTTAACACCAAAAAATTCGAAACAAAAAATTTCCAGCACAATTATAAAAATCCAAAAAGTGTATAAACATTTTAAAAAGTTAGAACAAAAAATTCAAATTATTTAAATACTTACGTGTAAGAGGCCCGGGGTTCGATGGAAGGTGGGTTGATTAAGTTCCCGACACGACCGACCCTCGCAGTTTCCTACTTCTTGCATGCTGTACTTAAGTCGACACAACACTAGTTTCGTTGCCACAGCCAATGAGCTATATGCTATGTTCGGCTACAGTAATATAATAAGGTAGAACATGACTGTGTCAACGAGGTTGTGTGTAGTTTAAACACAGAAGTGTCTATGAGTGAGGATAGTATATCACAGTATCAGCATGAAACAAAAAAGGATGACGTGTTGTAAACAGCAAGTCAGAATGTTTTGCAAGGGTGGCCTGGCAGCAGAAATAATATTTTGAATGAGAAAGTTAAATACTTTTGGATTTTATGGAATGGAATAACATACCCAAAGGAAATGTTGTCTGGGGCGATAAGATAATTCCACCCAGTTGTCTTACGCAGGTCTCATGCGCCGCATTTTGGTTATTAAAAACAACGAAAAGATTAAAACAAATTTTTTTATTGGTCAGGTTTGTCTAAGATAGTGGAGGCATGTTAGATTTACAGGAGGGCAAATGCAAAACAAATACTTATGTGTTCTTGCAGTAGTATATGTACGTGGCTCACTTCTAATATGTTTTAAGTGTGTTAATAACTGCCGAAAAGTAACTCAACCAATCAATACAGGTAAATGATCCTATAGTGTTCTGAATTATAACATGTCTTGAAAACTTTTCGCGAAATTCCTCTACTTTATCTATAGGCATAGGAAAAAATTCGCGTATTTATTTCAGGACAAACTATACTTCCAACACGTGTACACTGAAGTCAGCTTTGCAATTGGATAACAGTTCGTTAGACACGCCCTGGACGACTCTGAGCCAATAGCAGACTTGCAAGGAAACAGGTAGCGAGTGTTATACTGCCAGGTGTGGAGTAACACTGGCTACTCTCTGGAGCAGCAGCCAATGTACAAACATCTGAGGCTCGAGTATACACAGGACTGCGGAGTCTAGCCTAAAGAACATTGAACTTGAGAATTTATTTTATCCCTACCTATCTATATCAGTCATGTTCTATTTTAATTTCGTCAGCTGGACGTACTGCGCATGAACTAGAAATAGTTTTTCTACTGACCCTCCACAACCCTGCGGGGAAAAAAAGCCGTACCGGTGATGCAAATCCGTGCCACTGAAGGGGGAGGAAGTGATCGATGTAGCCGGCTAAACTCGGCAGACCAAAGCCGTGACACAAACGTCGATGCAGCTATCGCATCGCGCTGCGATAAAAAAAAAAGCCATGACCTCGCATAGTTAAGTCCAGTAGCGCAAATGCACTTGAAAACACACATGCAAATTACACATGCACCCGAAGTGCCAGTGCACCGGAAATGCACTTGCAAAGGAAACGTAACTGCATCGTAAGTGCAACTGCACCGGAAATGCAGTTGTGCCGGAAGCGCAACTGCATCGGAAGTGAAACTGCACAGGAAATGCATTTGCACCGGAAGCGCAACTGCATCGGAAGTGCAACTGCACTGAAAATGCACTTGCAACGGGAGCGCAACTGCATCGGAAGTGCAACTGCACTGAAAATGCACTTGCAACGGGAGCGCAACTGTATTGGAAGCGCAACTACACCGGAAGTGCATCACCACCATATTGAATACATTAAGTCCAGTAAGCCTGCATGCCCCCTACTCCCTACTCCTGTAGCTTCGCTTTCCACCAAGTCGAACCGGGTTCGATTCCCGGTGGGGTCGCTCCCTGAATTGTCGCATGTCGGAATCCTGCCGGACGTGGGTTTTCTCGGGAACCTCCCGTTTCCCACCTTTCCGTTCCGGCGCTGCTCCATGCTCACTTCGTTTCACCCTCATCGGCTCTCAAGACGTCGATGCTAAGAGCCGCCGAAACCTCCTCACTCACTTACAAAAGTACTATTCAGGATATTTCGTTACGATATGGCTTAACAGAAATAGCTGATTTCTTGTGTCAGTATGAGTAAGAAATGTAATATTAACGGGGTACAATCGTAGAACGAAAGGTGTTACGATGATGAACAGGTGGCATGTTTGAACATCTGTAAAACTTGGTTGCCATTTGAAGCATTAGATGTAGTAAACAGTGCATTGTTACCACAACACGTGTGTTTCTAATTACAGCCTGCTCACGATAAAAATTAGCACTTTTGAAAGCCCTGCTTAAGATCTACTTGTATGCACGTTGTGCATTCTTCCGCCTTATGTAAAATTAACGTTTTGATGGGCCTCGTCACTTTACTCAAGTGTCGGTCAAGTGAAACTGTGAAATTAGGAAAGTAAATATTTTATAAATCTGCTAATTGTACACTCTGATGCATAAAAAAAAACAGAAAGTGAAATAAATAATTTGAACTATTACAAATATTTACCTAACCCTTTTTTATTCGATGAGAAGATATGGAACTACATTCAATCTATCATTACTGACTTTACCGGGCGAATGTCATTCAGCGCGCCAATGCAAGTATATGCACCCATGGGCAGGGTTTATTTTCCAAGGCTGATTTCAAAACTGCTCACTGTATCGTGAACCAGCCTATACCTGTACATGACTCGGTGTCGCGACGCTGTCCTGCAGGGGTGAGGAAGACAGGTACTGGACTGGCTTGGTCGCCCCTAGAAGTTTGGAGCTCCGCCCTACGGTAATCGATGGCCCCTGGCGTTCAAAGCCAGTGCTCTCCTCCCCGAGCTACGCCCCTGTTTGTTTGCTCGAGTGATTTACAAGGAGGAGGAGGAAGGGGAGGGGGCGGTGTCTGTCGCGCCACCAGTCACTGCTCCTCTCTAAGTGATTACAATTCGACGCCGCCCCTCATCATCGTCTCTCTCTCTCTCTCTCTCTCTCTCTCTCTCACACACACACGTCCTCTCTCTAGTGTCAGATGGGACCGCACTGATCAAACTACAAGCATCCCACCAAGATTCGATCGCTGGCTAGGTCGCTGCCAAGATATCGCATGGGTAGAGACCTGCGAAATTCGCGTTATTATTTGGGGACACGTCAAACTTTAAACACGCGTACCTTTGCAATACGTCTGCCATTGGTAAGGATAGGAAAACTAAGCTAGTTCAATGACCTGTGGGTTAGACTCCACAGTCCTGTGTACACTCGAGCCTCAGATGTTTGTTCATTGGCTGCTGCTCCAGAGGGTAACCAGTGTTACCTCACACATGGCAGTATGACACTCGCTACTAGTTTCCTTGCAAGTCTGCTATTGGTTCAGAGCCGTCCAGGGCGTGTTCAATATACTGCAATCCAACTGCAAAGCTGACTTCAGTGTACACATGTTGGACGTCTAACTTGTCCTGAAATGAACTCACGAAATCTTCCTACCCTTATCCATTGGACCATACTTAGAGATATGAAAGTTCGCGTTATTATTTGGCATCAGGTTGCACATCACAGTACTGTACATACCGGAGCCGGCATCGTTTATTGGCTGCTGTGTAGATGTTAAGACACGCCCTTTCTAATTGAACCGTGCGTGATTGGAGCATACAACTGTGCGGTACTTAAGGATTGGTGCAGAGTGACCTAGGACATGTCAGTTAGAGTCTGGCCCAATGACAGAAGTGTTACAAAGGTGCGCGTGTTTAAAGTTTAAAGTGTCCCCGAACATTAACGCGAATTTTGCAGGTTTCTAACCATACTGTATCTGTAGAGACCTGAAAAATTCGCGGATTTATTTTAGGACAAGCTAGAATTCTAAACATGCGTGTTTATATAACTTTAGGCATTGGTCCACAACGAGTTTGACTTTTCCTGGGGATGCTGGACCAACCGTCGGTTTCCACTGTGACAGTAGGCAACCAATGAGCAGTTTATATCGGCATATTTGTACATAATAATTTCGAGTCTAGCCCACAGGACACTGAACTCGCTAATTTTTCTGGTCTTTATGCATCTGCCACGCCCTGGGTAACGCTGCGCCACACATTGAACACTTCACATTTGTGTGCCCCAGTCACGTACGGTTCAGTTATAAATGGCGTGGCTTGACATCAATGCAGCAGCCAATGGAAAAAGGACGCCGGCTCCGGTACACATAGTACTGTGAAGTTCAGCCTGATGTCAAGTGACAACGCGAATTTTGAATGTCTCTACGCGTGGGGTAAACGTGGCTGACGATGGCCGGCGGGTTTTCTATGGGTGCTCCCGTTTATCCCCACCCTTGCTTTCCACCAGTGATCCATGGTCGTCTCGCTGCACCTTCCTTGCTGTTAAGCGATTAAGCGAACGCTGACAAAAACCTTCTAACTCTCCACTTATTTTCAAGTGTTTCTATTTTAAAAAATATCCTGGAGTATAGTATATTTATAGCAAATTCATGCTTTTTAAGTCAAACCGTTGAAAAAATTATTCCATGTATTACGTGTTTGTTTCCTAAATATGTATGGACACCAGAGTTTCGCGAAAAACATTTCCACACATGCCAGATTTCAATACTGTATTCTTTTGCTTATTGGCGGCGTGTCTTTCTGAGAAGATCTCTCTCTACTTAACTGGCCAATCAGAATCAGACGACTTCTGTATCACGTGACTTTGATTCGCGGACAAACGCCTCAGACGCCTAACACGAAAACCACTCAATCACGGAAGTAGATCTGCACTTAAGTTTTATCAAATAGAACTGGTCAGGTAATCTTTTCGCACAAATTCGGTTGTCCCTGTAAATAAGTAATACATCTCAAGTTTGTATACTTCCGTTAACATGTAGTAATAATATATTTGGTTAAATAGAACTTCCACTTATATTTAATCTATAAATGATAATGTTTTGTTTACAATTAAAACGAATACAAGCAAAGAGAAAATGCGCGTGTTGGTAATGCCCAGAGACGTGAAAAATTCGCGAGTTCAGAGACCTGCAGGCTAGACTCTACAGTTGTATGTACAGATGTGCCGATGTCAACAGTGTATTGGTTGTCTGATGTCACAGTGGAAGGCGACGATTGGGCCACCGCTCTCCAGGAAGTGGTAAACACCGTGTGGGCCAATGGCTAGAGCCAGTGATTTTTCGCGAAAAAATAATGTGTGCACACGGTAGACTTCAATACTATGAGCACCCAAAAGCAGTTTTATCCGTTTGCCATTGGTTGTTGTCTCTTTGAGCAGGCGTTTTCATATTTTACCGCGGGCCACTCAGGATTCGGCAGCATCGACACGGCTCCTACGTAATTCGTATGCAGTTGGTTAACACGTGTCAAAAAGCAATTCAGTCATTCAAGATAAGTAGGCGACACTACAGTGTTTTGAATCACAACTTGTCGTGAAATATTTTCGCGGAATTTCACTACCCCCCCCCCCCCCCCCCCCCACCAAATGGCTAGAGTTGTTTGGACACACACGTGTTTTGAATTCAAGCTTGTCCCAAAAATTAATCCGCGAATTTTTTAGGTCTCTAGTAATGCCTAGTGAGAAATTGTTCCAATGCAAAATGTTACCAACCTTGCTGCACACGAATGCGGTCAGTGGCCCCTCTGATGTGATTTTCAAGATTTAGTTGAGATTTGTTTGCATGAGACGGACATAGAAAGAGAGAGTCTGAAAGTAGAACATTAAAAAAAAAAAAAAAAAAAAACAAATTTCCCACCGTCTTCAATTTACAGTGGCTATGAAATGGATGCTAAAAATTGGAAAAAAATGAGCTCTTAGTTTGTAATAAATCGTCATAAAGTTGTTGAGAAACTTTCTAAGCATGTGGTGTGATCTTATTTAAAGTGGTTAAAATGAAGTGTAACGATGCTGGTATTGGTATAACTGCGTGATCAAGAGCTCTGCAGCAATGTAGCACTACTTAACTGCGGGTATAAGTTGTTTGGCGATTATTTGAGAACGAGTGTTGTCAACCTTTGAAAAACGACACTGCCTTCGTCTACGTATATATCAACGGTCACACGAGCAAGCGTGCACTTCGCCATGCACCCAGTTAAGTTGGCAACGACAGGCGGGAAATAGTTCCATGTCTTAAATTTGAATTAAAGGTGTCAGTTTAACATTTGCGAATACTGAAACCACCTGATTTTATTTATAATTTTAACCCTTTGAGGAGTGTACACGTATATACTTGGGGCTACGTTTATATGGAAATTTATTTACTCTTGAAGACAAAGCTCACATTTTTATAGTTTTACTATTTCGCCGATCAATAAGTAAAAAAATGACAACTAATCAAAATTTAAGTTTGTAAGAATAAAACTGTACTTTTTAATAATTTTTTCAAAAGAACGCGATGGATTGTAGAACTTGTTACTTTCATCGCAATACACTAATTGGTACATAGCACTCACGTGATTTCATTGGTCGACTGCCAGCCAATAATAAATGTTGCAGAGTACAGTAGGCGTGTTCGGTGTAGCCAGGACCAACAGGACAATGGTAAGTGGAAATACAGAGACCAACCAGAATGATATTGCTGTAGTGTATAATATAGGCAGCTCACTACAAACTTGTCGTCAGTGCTAGTAAATCTGTGCCGCCCTCAAAGGGTTAATGCATATAAGTGTACAAATGAGCAATTTTCTACAATAGTTACTTTTCTAATAATTTTACAGTTTCACTTGAATGACGCATGAATAAAGTAGTGAACTTCCTGATAGTGTTCATCTTACATATGGCGGAATAATAAACCATGTACACGCAAGTAGATCTTCAGCAGGGCTCTCAGAAGTGCTCAATTTTAAGTTTATTATCCAATCAGCCAACACTTACTGGAATGTTATTACAATATGATTTTACGGGAAACACTCATTACAGCATTTGCAGCGTTAGTTCATGACGCACCAATTCCTGAAAAACGGTTGTGTTTGACGCGAAAACACGAAACAAATTTTTTTCATTCACCGTGTACGGTCGATCACCAAGCCGCAGGAAGAAACGAAAAATATCGCACAGTAAAATTTTTAAATACACAAATGGGATTCCAACCCGTAATTTTTATAGTATTTTTGGAGGCCGGGGGGGGGGGGGGGTTGATAACAACACCTAATTTTTTGTGGATTTAATTTCGTAGTTCAATAATACTTTATCCAGAAACTCAGAAATTTGTCTGTCATTTTGGGTGTGTTACTAATAATAAACGTCTTTTTTGGCTACATTTTCAAGCGTGGTTACGTCCTTTCGGAATAGACTTAGGCTATAGTTCGTGATTATATTTTCGATCTATTTTTTGATGAGGATTCAGCTGCCGAAATTTTTCGTAAGAGTTCAGTCCCGCCCTCCGTATATACTCGGTCCTAAACTTAAAGGCTGTTCACGACAGAGTGAGCAGCACTTTTGAAATGAACCATAGAAAAATGTCACTGTCTCTGCCTGCATTTATTATAACGGGTGTACTGAGTGACATGCGTCCAGTAAAGATGGTAAAACAGGATTGAAAGTAATTACATATTTTAATGCCGAATAAAAATTTTTATGTAACCATTCGTGATAAATTTAAATAATTTATTTCGATTTCTGTTGTTTTTTTTAATGAATCGACTAATAAAAATGAGCAGGTTTGTAAAATATTTACTTTTCTAATATTTTCACAGTTTCACTTGACCGACGCATGAATAAAGTGATGAAGCTATGATAAGTTTCTATAAGACGGATAAATACACATGCATACAAGTAGATATTAAGCAGGGTTTTCAAAAGAGCCCATTTTACAGTGAACTGCCTATAGTACCAATTAACCCTAGGCTTTAAACACCCCACTGAATTCAGCTTCAGAGCGACAAGGCGAGAGGAGTAAACGGTGAAGACCGAGAAAGGTCCGGGGTGTGTGCTTCGCCGGCAAGGGAGCTTGTTTTGCCACGAACCTCCTCGACCGCAGCACACCAAGTAGCCGGCTAAGCCCTTCACCTACGTGGAGGAGGCAGCGTCCGGGGGATAAACTGCGAGACGTGTCCGTGACGTGTAATGGTTCCTCTCTCGGCGCCTCGCGACACGACGATGTCAGCCCCGAGGCGCCTGCTGGCTAGACTACTCGCAAGGCAGAGTGTGTCCGAACATACTCCGTGCAACACTGGCACAAGGCGGTCTCGCAGGTTCACTTAACTGTTGCCAGCTTAAGAGTGCTATGTACTGAAACGTGTTGCTGCCAGTCCACCTCGCTAAGTCATACACAGTCGGACTAACTCAGGATATATATATATATATATATATATATATATATATATATATATATATATATATATATATATATATATATATATATATATATATATATATATGTGGCCTGGCGGCAACACACTGAAAGACAGGAGTTCGATTCCCGATCCAGCCATAACTGATTTCGGTGAATGATGGGATTGTTCTTTAATTCAGGCCAGACCAGAATACTTTCTCGATACAATATGTTTGCAGTCTTTCGGATAAGACTTGAATTTCCTCTTTTGAAGTGCCGCAGGATATTGAAAAGGAATGACTTCGCCTGCCGTCGCCTTATTGGCCAGTCAACCAAGAAGGCGTCTTCTCACAGACACACGCCGCCAATAACCAAAAGGGAACTGCTTTCACGCTCGTACGGCATTGAAATTTATAATGAGCGGAAATATTTTCGCGAAATTAGTGTATCCCTAGCGATTACTCATTTAAATTATTGTAATGTTGCTAGTCTTAAAATCATAACATCAAAACCTTACTTGCAGTCAGCTTTAATAAAATCAGCCATTTATTTTTCATTCTCGAAACACAAACATTATCTAGTCAGTGTGATTAAAATTTATTTGTATATAATTTACACAATTTTAATTATTATATATTAACTGTTACTTTATTTACACCTTATCTTTCAATGTGTATGTGCAATGTGGTAGAGTGTTCTTTTCCGCGTCACCTGACGGAAGAAAACACAATTTAAAACTAACAAAAAAAATTTAAAGGCATATTAATTAATTACTGTATTTCCCCCAATGTAGCAATGTTAATTCTACCTACTCGAAAACAGTTGCTGCAGTGAAGGAACAACTCGCAACTAGAACAGTCAAAATCGTTC
This sequence comes from Dryococelus australis, assembly GCA_029891345.1. NCBI lineage: Eukaryota > Metazoa > Arthropoda > Insecta > Phasmatodea > Phasmatidae > Dryococelus > Dryococelus australis. Next base: position 45,587,393 of record CM057008.1, on the reverse strand, counting down.
CGATTCGCTTTTAGAATAAAAAAAATCTTTAGAATAATTCTTATTAACAAAATACATCAGTGACAATTTAAGCAAATTTAAGCTCATGTCTTGTTTCGTACTTACAAGTTCTGGCGTAAGGAGAATGAAATAATTCTTACTAACGTATAGTGTTCGTTTTATTACGTTGGTATATGACTAAGTTTTGTATATATACATTTATAATCTTCTGTTGCCATATTCTACACCAGTTAAACTAAAAATTACTAACAAGTATAAGTCAGTATTTACTACTGGTATGGATTCGGAATAACATTATTAATTGAATTGTTAGTTTCTCAGGTTACAGAAGACAAACATCTCTTAAGTTAACGATGATTTTAGGAAGAGAAACGGCGTACACAACATGCCGTTAGACTGTAAAGTGCAACAGAGATCTTCCTTTAAATTATTTTCTGCAGCATCATTTTCTGTTGAATTTGAGATGTTCTGGTGATCTCTACATAACGTCAGTCAGCGAAGTTTAAGCTGTGTGCAACTTTAACGAAGGGGGGTTCCGGAAAATGAGGTGAATAAGATAATAGACAGAGAAGTACTCAAATTATTAATGCAGTACGTTGGCAAAACAAATTCTAAAGTAACAGAAATACATTTCATGGAAACAGGAGTATTTGTAATGATGCGTAGTAGCAAAACAATATAATGATCTTTCTTTATATATTCAGCTAGAGGAGGCAGGCTCTGTCTCTAGTAAAAAGAATATAAAAAAGATATGCCTTTGTAATACACTGTTTAAAAAAAAATTTCCTTCATTTGACGGAAAAGTGCAGGTAAAAATGTATCAAGAGGTGTGCGTACACTCTCCGTAGAAATTACGGACACTTTGATTTTCAAAAACGGACTTTCCGTAAAATTCACTTAACATCTCCGTTAATTCCCTAGTTCATTTTCTGTCCTAATTTAAAATTATTTTTAATATCAATTTTATTTTTTATTTTCAATATGTGGGTGTTGTTCTGTGTATAAAAATGGCATTTAAAAAAAGTTAAAATATTTTATACTTAAGCAAGATTTGAACCCGAGTCTAAAATGCGCAAGCTCACTACTCTAACAACTTACCTACAACTCTCACATGGTGGTATAAGTTTTGTAGGTACTTTTATAATAGTCACACTGGCAACTTGTTTAGTTTCTGTTAAAGTTAGTGTATTGTAAGTGCTGCTAAGTGTTACATACGCCTGTTGATACTTTTCAATGTTTGAAAGAACAGGTCTTAGTGACATGGATAACCTTAAACGATAATTTTCTGGTTACAGTGGCGAAGAACGTTTCGTGTAGACTCGGCATTGTTCGTGCCCGAAACCCGAAGTTATAGCAAATACGGAGATTTTCCGTACTTTGTATTTACGCGCTTAGCTCAGTTTTTCGTCATTATGGATTGCGTTTCCGTATATTTACTGTGGGTTTTCGTAAAAATTTCCGTAAATATACGGAAAGTTTAGCAATGTACTACACCCGACTCGGGAAGAATTAGGTTATAAAAATTAGCATAAAACTAAAGAAAGCCTATACAACATCAAATACATATATGCTAGTTTAAAAGGCAACTAGTTATTTTTTGCCACAAAAAAGAACTAAAATAAAGCATTTGATACAAATTGTCTGGAACAATTTTTGTACAAGATCTTTAACAAAAATCTAACGTTACATTCAATGATAATAATCTGAAAATAGCACAGGCAAACCATCTCTGAAATATAGAACATACTTTGCTCCCTTGAAGGCTTAGCACTTTGAGGTCGGCACACTTTTACCGGCTTTAAAGACAAGCTATAAGTTAGTCACATATATCCACACCACTGCAGGGACACCGTGTTATATTGGTACCCATTGTCACTTAAAGCCATTCTACTGGTCAAAACTACTCCAGTCTTTCCGTATTAGCCGGCTGCCAACCAATGGAGTGCCGAGTTTACCGTTTTCCAACCAAATGTTCTTTCGTATCTAACGAGATGTACATCCCATCATGTTGATTTCCGTAACTATACGGAAATGTGTCGTTCATTTACGGAGTTCGTTGTTGATGTTGTATTAGTTCCTATTTAAAATCCTTATGAAATAGGGAATTGATGTACGTTAACCTCGGGCACGTTTTGCGTTTTAAGTGGAATGAAATATTCAAACAAGTTTTGCCCGAACTACACTCGAGTATAGTCCTGGAAGTGTTAAGTAACGATGAGACGTGCTTCGGAGCAGTTAGGCCTTCCTGGAGAAACTTCCCGTAGAAGGGAAATTCGCTAGACTTTATGATCAAGGCGGATTTTCAGCGTTAAGTTCCTTGAACTATCCGAAACATCTTCTCTGTTCAGAAACATTCTTTCTAAGCGGAACTTGGAGGCGCTCACAGAAGAGTTAAGAATTCGCCATGCAAGAAACAGATGGAAAATGAATCGACAAACTACTGTAACATTTTTCCTTAGGGGCATTAGGAAAGTTGTTTTAATTGGATTACTTTTGCGCAAAGGTAATCGTGGAAGAAAGCTTCCATCTCAGAGTAAATGAACACGCAGAGACGAAACCATAGACTAAAGATGAGGTAGACCGATCTCGCTGGCTGCGCACGACCAATCTCCGTGTCCCAACATTGAACTGCTTTTCTGCCAACACGTCTAGCAAGAACGTCGTGGATTGGATTTGAGGTTAGAACACTGATTAGTAAACAAGTGCTTTGTCATGTATATAGACTTCTTTCGACCGATTTGTAAAGCGGTTTGATTAAATTCGAATTGGGAAAAGTATTTCAATCATATAAAAGTGCTTGCCTATAGAAAATTAACACATCGAGGTCTGCACACATTTACTGGCACTTAAGACATATTATAAGTAGGGATGGAAAAATTTCGCGATTTCATTGACCTATAGGCTGAATTCCACAGTCCTGTGTACACTCGAGCCTCAGTTGTTTGTCCATTGACTGATGCCCCATGGAGTAGCCAGTGTCACATCATACCTAGCAGTATGGCACTTGCTGCTTCATCTCCTGCTAGTCTGCTATTGGTTCAGAGTTGTCCAGTGTGTGTCTAATAAACTGCGATCCAATTACAAAGCTGACTTTAGTTATTTGTGTGTGTATGTATACATAACAACTAGTGTTGTTTGCACCAAGTGACCATATGTGATACTTACTTGGTTTTTGGTAATGCACCCTATTTATTTCCTTCTCCTTCGTGACCATTATCCCTCTGTTTAGTAGTGGTATCTCCAAAATACCACCCTGAAAGATTATTACTGTTCTTGAAGTTTTAGAAGTATTGTCATTATACCATGCTTTGTGTAAGTCTAGTGCTGCTATCTAGCGATTCTAAATGGAGCGAGTTACAGTGTACACATGTTGGAGTCTAGCTTGCCCTGAAATGAACTCGCGAAATTTTTCCATCCCTAATTAGAAGTGAGTCGCCTATATCCACTACTGTAAGAACGCCGGTTCTGTTGGTGTCTGTGTTAGAACTCACCATCGTCCTATTGGTCCATACCACACCGGACACTACCTTGTACTGTATAGCGTTCATTATTGGCCGGTCATCAACCAATGGACAGCCGAGATGATACTGACCCAGTAAAATGTCCTTTATCGTATAACATAATTTATAATCAATCATGCCCTTTTGAGTGTCTATATAGAAAAAAGAAATTATATAGATAGAAATTATCATTTTTACTGCGCTGTGGTGTTCTTGTGAGGTCGTGTTAAACACTGGCCGATTAAAGACTGCACATCCATGCGAGTTTTGTTCTGAACAAAAAAGACATTTTCAAAATAGCTTTGCTCGAGCTACACTCAAACATGGTCTACAAAGTGTTAACCCATTGAGGACGGCTCAAATTTACTGGCAATAAGAACAAGGTTGAAGTGAGCTGCCCATATTCTCCACAGCAGCAATGTCAGGTGTATTGTTCTCTGTGTTTCCACTTACCATTGTCCTATTGGTTCTGGCTACATCGGACACGCCTACTGCACTCTGCAACGTTTATAATGGGCTCGTCGTCGGCCAATGAAGTCACACGTTGCCTGTGTACCAATTACTGTGTCGCGACAGAGATAACACGTTTTACAATCCATCGTGTGCATTTCAGAAATTGTTAAAAAGAAAAGTTTTAATCTTACAAATTGCAATGTTGGTTAATTGTACATTTTTTCTTGGGTTCCGATAAACTCCAACGGAACATAAAAACTATACGAGTGTGAGTTTTTGTCGAGAAGAGCAAAGAAATTTCAATATAAAGCTACCCCCGATTATCTACGTGCATACTCCTCAAAGGGTAAGATACGTGCAAATAAGTTCACCACTGTTGAACATGTGAACTTGACAGTTATGTTGCTTTGGGGTTGATCAGTGTTGGGTACATGCGCAGAAGACGAAACATTGGCCTACCTCGTCTTAAGCCTACGGACAAAATGGCGTTACGGTTCTTAGGAGCATCCATTCCCTGATTGTCTGCGCTTAGATCTGAGAACGGGCCTTGTGTTCGATTGGCTGTCGCGCGCTAAGACATGGGCCGCCGGCTGGCGAGTAGGCTGTCAGGACAGAGGCCTTCTGACATGTCACTGGCCGGCGAAGTCATCTTGTTGGTATGTACAGCAGAGTTCGCGGTATAAGAGTGTTTCGCCTGGGTGTTCTTGACACTTTGAAGACTATGCCCGGGTATGGCGTGGGCTAAACAAGTACGAATATTTTTCCGCACATAAAACACAAAACTGCCCTGGATGTAGTTCCTCTGTTTCCTTATTTTCATTGCGATTCATTCCAGGAAACAAGACAGAACTTAAGACAAATTTTTCACTATTTCTGAAATGAACACGATTGACTGTAAACATCATTTGGTTTGCAAACTGCCAACTCCGCGATTAGTTTGTTTTCATACGGCTAATAACGAAAGCCTGGTGCGGTTTTGACCAATAGGACGACGATAAAACAGAACAAAGACCAATATTTTACGGTGTACTTGCAATGTTGCAAATAAGTGACTCACATCTAAAGACTATTCACGATAAAGTGAGCACTTTTGAAATCAACCTTAGAAAACAATTACTACGCCTACCTGCATTTATTTTAACTAGTGCACTGAGCGACATACACCCAGTAAAGTTGGTAACGATGGAGGGAATGTAGTTATATATATTAATGTCTAATAAAAAGTGTTAGGTAACAATTTGCTATGATTAAATTTTTTTTTTCGCTTCCTTTTTTATTTTAATACACAAAACGTAAAAATTACTACATTTGTAAAATATTTAATTTTATAATAACTTTGCATTTTCACTTGAAAGACTCGCGAATAAAGTGATGATGCCAGTGACAATGTTATCTTTACATAAGGTGAAAGTATACACAACTTGCATACAAGATAAGAAAGCAGTCGCTTGCTTTCAAAAACACTCTGTTTATCGTGAACAACCTCTTCCTTGTCTTTTACGCTGGTAAAAGTTTGCCGACTTCAAAGTGTTGAAGGTTCCGCTTGCCTGGCGCTTGAACTGCGCTTGCAGAGTGCTTGAAATACTGTTTTTTTTTTTTGACAAAACTATTAAACGTGCCCCCCTCTTCCCACCGTATGTTTACCTACGAAAACACATCACACCTTAGACGAGGACAGAATGATACTTTAAGCTACCATGCATGCTGTAAATATTATTTTGGAGCCCTCCAATACAGTTAAAAACGGCTACCGTATCTTACAACAAGCTAGCCGGACACGAGGCAAACTACAGAATAGGCCGTTCACAGTAAAGTGGGCAATTTTTGAAGGTGTTTCATTAGACATAATAATTAGAGATGATGGAAAATCGCGAAAAAATTTCGAGCCAACATATATTCAGTAACACGCTTACTAGCAGTGTATTATTTCATGATTGGACGAACAAGGTTTTGACTTGGCCAAAATGTTTGCAGACCAATCACGAACGTTCTGCCGTATAGTATCAGAATCCTCATTGGCCCAATGAAATGGGGTAGTTGCTTCATACATGCGTGACAGCCAATAATTAATGAAAACTGTCGGACATGTGTACAGTTCGTTTAATCCTAGCAAACAGTCTACTTTTCCCGCGATAAACCATCATCTCTAATAATAACCATCAAATACACTTCATTGTAGTCTCGGACTTTTGGTTTTGGGTATGGTGAATATATACTCTGTGTTTATTTCTCACATGGCAGGGTTTACATTAACAAGTGGTGGAAGGCTATAAATAGGTTGAAAGAGAAATGTAACTGACTTCTCAAAGACCATTTTCCGCAACCTTCTCATTATGCGCAGCGATGTAGTTCCGATCCCTTCTCACAGCCGCGTTAATGCGCCTCCTACGTCATTCTACTTCCGGCCAATCTCATGCATGATCTGCACGAGGCCTGGAGCACAGATGCTTCATGCGCTGACGTCACAGTGGCTGTAAAATGCCAGAAACGTGCTGATACGGAGGTTAGCATCGGCGGCGACCAAGAGGCAAGGATGGAATGTGTGAAGTTGATTGTAAATGGGTAGAGACCTGCAAAATTCGCGTTACTATTTGGGGACACGTTAAACTTTAAACACGCGTACCTTTGTAATACGTCTGTCATTAGACCATACTGTATCTGGCGCACCTTGGGTAACGCTGCGCCAATCACTGAACACTTCACAGTTGTGTGCCCCTATCACGTGCAATTCAGTTAGAAAGGGCGTGGCTTGACATCTACGCAGCAGCCAATGGAAAAACGACGCTGGCTCCGGTACATACAGTACTGTGAAGTACAGTCTGGTGCCAAATAATAACGCGAATTTTGCATGTCTCTATAAATTGGATTCTTTTCAAGCTTCAAGTGAACGGAGTGACTGCAGAAAACTTAAGAAATGGTTGGTATATTAATATTTGTGGCACGTTAATCTGCTGTGTGTACGACATTGAGGTTCATGTGTGCTCGTGGTGGCTCGTTAATATTTAATATTTGATTAATTTTATTATGCCCTGTTTACATATACAACAAGTGTAAACTCGTTATCGTGTCAAATCTAACGATAGGGCATACGTAAACAAAAAGCTCAAATTACGAGCCGAAAATAGAGCATTGAAGATGTCCCGTTCCCCAGCCCAGCATTAAACTCACGGAGTAACGGAACAGCACGCGGCTATGCAGCTGGTCGCATCAGGGCAGGGAACGGAACATGGCCAAAATGATAGGGTCGCCGCTGAAAGTCCCACATGCTGTGTAACGCTACGAGAAAACTGCACGCCAGTTCAGAGCCCTGCGCGTAGCGGCAACGGCGCTCTTTTAGTACGTGCCAGCGTGACCCTTATAGCTCCCGCGCTCCTCGGCCAAAAAAAAAAAAAAAAAGGAAGGAAAACGATGCAGACAGTCGGGGCCCTTGAGTTTTGTGTGTTTCCGTTTTGTTGGCGAGGAGGCGGCGTTTCAGATCGATGTAGCACGATTTCACAAGTTCCGGCCAAGTCCACGTTTTATATAGCTGGCTGTTCACGGTAAAATAGGCACTTTTGAAAGCCCTGCTTAAAATCTACTTGTATACACGTCGTTTATTCCTCCGCCTTACGTAAAATTAACATTGCCATGGGCCTCATCACTTTATTCGTTGCTTCGGTCAAGTGAAACTGTGAAATTATTAGAAAAGTATATATTTTACAAATCTGCTCATTTTTACACATCAATGCATGAAAAAAAAAAAAAACAGACCACAAGAGGAATAATTTAAAGCATCTCAAATTGTTACCTAACACTTTTTATTCGGCTTTAACATATTGAATTACTTCCATGCAGGCAGGGACAGTGAAATTTTTCTAATGTTCATTTCAAAACTGCTCACTTTATCGCGAACAGCCTTTAAAAAGAAATGCTGAAGGAAACAGGGTGTTTAGAAACATGCTCTTAGTAGGGGAGTAGAAACTAGTAGAGAATGGCGGGTCCTTCGTGGTGAAACAATGGATTGACGTTTCCTTTTAAAGGAAGTACATCGCCGGGTGCAGCAGTTCGTTTCCGTACCTACGACTCGCGAGGCACAAAGAAAAATGAAAGTTCCCCGGAAAGCAGGAAATGCGTAGCGGCGCTTCCAATGAGTGATGTTCTGGCTTAGAATCTCGAGTGAGGCCCAAATACGCTTATGCTGTTTGTAGATGTGAAGTTTGGGGCAACACATAATTTGTAGTTGCAAAGAAAAGTTAGTATAAATATGAACCACTGCAAAGTAGCCTTGCCACAAACATGATTTTTGTTTGATCTATATATAGTAATGATTATGATAACCTTTCATCGTCGTTACAGTAAATAAGAGAGAAGTAACAAATTATTTCAAAATAATACTCGCAAAAAAAAAAAACAGCGGCTCTGATATTCGAACCCACACATCTTGTGTTACATAATAACCACACGCCCACTGCAGACGTTTAATGTCTTCAGAATGACATTAAAAGTCTGCAGTAGGACTATATATTTGTTCAGCTGTGGTTTCGTAACTACAGAATATATTTATTGGTTTATGGTTGCACTGGGACAACATTTACGTACTGAAAACTACAATGTACGACATAAAACTTTTAAATCGCATATTTTGGTACAAAGAAACATTTCTTTACTGTGAACAAATGAAGCTAAAATAATTTTTATTTCTTTGCTATAAAGAAAGGTAATATTGTTATAAGACAAAAACTTATAAATAAAACATATATTAGCAAACAAACTTATGTTTATTTAACCTTCTCTTTGAATTGAAGCTAAATCGTGTTGCTGTAAACAAAACAGCGTCAATGAAATGGGTTTCTTTGTCTTACAGCAGAAAACTATGTACGAATTTTTTTAGAGTGTATTTTAACCGTCTAGATTTCCGCTAGCATGATTGGCTTGAGTGAAACTTGTTATCAAGCTTGTTACGAGAAGCCTGTAAGCTTGAATCAATCTAATTAGTCACCAAAGGTCGATCTTGTAGCTAGTCTTATTAGTAAAACTTGCCTTGCCAAGCTGCAAATATAATTCAAACCGTTTGCAATATCCCCATCCGTAAGTATGTATGAGTCATGAGAAATCTAGCTTGACTGAAGATTCAATTACACATGATACGACAAGCTTGTGCGACAAGGCTAGTATTTAATAAAATGGCAAGCTTACCATTGTCTTACTTGCTATCTGGGATGGGTTATGGGTAGAGAAATTTTGTTCCTAAGACCATTTTTTTTTCTCAATGCATACTCCAACTTGAAACAGTGATAACTGAGCCAAATTCGGGAAAACAGTGAAAATTGCGTGACTGATAATCAGTTGCAGATAGCCAATTAACCCTTTGAGGGCGGTACAAATTTGCATACAATAAGTACAAGGTTGAAGTGAGCTGCCTGTATTCTCCACAGCAGCAACATCAGATGTGTTGGTCTCTTTGTTTCCACTTACCTTCCTCATGTTGGTTCTGGCTACATCGGACAAGCCTACTGCACTCTGCAACGTTTATAATGGGCTGGCCGTCGGCCAATGAAGTCGCCAGTTGTCTGTGTACCAATTTCCGTGTCGCGACAGAGGTAACTTGTTTTACAGTCCATCGTGCACATTTGAGAATTTACTAAAAATAAATGTTTTAATCTTAAAATTTGCAGTATTGGATAACTGTAAATTTTTACTTAGGTTCCGATAAACCCCAGCGGAACATAAAAACTATAAAAGTGAGAGTTTTGTCTATAAGAGCAAAGAAATTTCCATACAAAACTACCCCCGATTATCTAAGTGCATACTTTCCAAAGGGTTAATATGGTGGCTGCATTTCACTGATTTAGTTGTGATTCCCACTGAATCTCAAGAATTATAATGCTATAAGATACTTGTTCCCTGTTAATTTGCTTGATTGGCCAGTCGGAAGTAGCTTATCAACTGACATTTAGTGAGTTTTATTTCACGTATTTATAGGGATAGGAAAATTTCGCAAATTCATTTGAGGACAAGATAGGCGTCAAACACGTGTACCATGAAGTCACATTTGTAATTGGATAACAGTTTATTATACACACCCTGGATGACTCTGGGCCAATAGCAGACTTGCAAGGAAACAGGTAGCTAGTGCCATACTGCCAGGTGTGTCGGCTAGTATCATTGGCTACATCTGAGGCTCGAGTAGCTACAGGACTGTGGAGTCTAGCCAACAGGTCATTGAAATCGGGAATTGTTTTCCTATCCCTAGTTAGTGTGCAAGTAGAGTATTTCGTGGTTTCAGTTTCACGACAAACACATTCGCCGTGTGGTGATGCGTGTTTCCACCCACCTGCTCAGCCGACTGCTCCTCGATGACGAGCTTCATCTCCAGGGACTGGCGGGTCTCCAAGAACGCCCTGCGTTGTTGCCTGTCAGCCAGATAGTACGAGGTGAGACCCAGCAGGCTGGCCGCCAGCAGGAGGACGCAGTTCGCCAACAGCTGCAGACAGCACAACACAACACGAACAACTTAACACACAGTGCGCTCTGAGAGCGTCGACAACTGCCGACAACCCAGTCACTGTTGACACTCAAGTGTAGCTCGGGCAAAACTTGTTTCAATATTTCATTACACATTTAAAAAAAAAAAAAAACTGGTTCGGGTATAGTTACATCGATTCCCTTTTTCACAAGGATTTCAAACAGGAACTATTACAACATCAACAACTAACTTCGTAAATGAACGACACATTTTTTATTGTTACGGAAATAAACACCATGGAATGTACATCTCGTTACATACGAAAGAGCATTTGGTTGGAAAACGGTAAACTCGACACTCCATTGGTTGGCAGCCGGCTAATACGGAAAGACTGGTGTCGTTTTGACCAGTAGAATGGCGTTAAGTGACAATAGGGACTAATAGAACACGGCGTCCCTGCAGTGGTGTGGATATATGTGACTAACGTCTAGCTTGTCTTTAAAGGTGGTAAAAGTGTACCGACCTCAAAGTGTTAATTGTGACCTAAAAACTATTCACAAACTGGAGAATCAGGGTAGCATTTCAGTCCCGCAAACTCCTCGCGTATAGGAGGAAATTTCCTCTTAAAAATATCGCAAACTGAGCTTGAATTCACGAACAAAGTTTGTGGGTCCTTCTTTCGCGAGGCGTTTGAGAATCCGATGATTTTCTGAGCCCCGTGTTCGAGGCTAAAACTGCAAAGCACGTTTCCAGCTATCGGCAGTTAGCAACACGGTTTTAACTAATATGTATTCGCCAAAGAACACATACGTTGATAAAAATATATTTTTTAAATTAATGCGTACGCTCCTAAAGTCGGTACTAACGGAAAAAATTAAACGCAAATGTGCTTATGAGATATGGACCACTTCACAATTTGTTCTATATATTTTGCCGAGGCATTATTCTCTCTACTGGTACGTAAAATTATACAAGCGACACTTTAAAAATTAAAAAACCAACACGAAATCCTACAATAAGCGACAATAATTAAACAATATGACTAGTTCTACAAAACATTGGAAAGACTCAGCTATTATGATCGACCCGTGGTATTTTAATGCATGTTCAAAACCCGGTCAAGAAAGAGAATTTTTATATTTTTAATATTATATTTCTTGCAACTCAAACACTATTTAACATGTACTATTTTCCTCCAAAGCCCTTTACAGATAATTCCATAGAATAAGTGTAATGTTACTTTCTAGAAAAAATAAGTAAATATACTCATAAACATAGAAAGATGTATTTACTAGTTCTATATCTAATTTCGGCCAGATTTTTTTAACATATTTACTTGGTAAGTAGTCATTTAAAACAAGACATAATGCTGCAGCAAACCACGATACGACGAGCGAGTAACAGAAAAATATATCCGTGCCTACTCTATCGGTAGGGATAGGCAAATTTCACGAATTCATTTGAGGATAAGATAGGCGTCAAACACGTGTACACTGAAGACACATTTGTAACTGGATATCAGTTTATTAGACACGCCCTGGATGACTCTGAGCCAATAGCAGACGTGAAAGGAAACAAGTAGCGAGTGCCATACTGCCGGGTGTGGAGCTACATTGGCTACTCTCTGTGCCAGCAGCCAATGAACAAACATCTGAGGCTCGAGTATACATGGGGCTGTGGAGTCTAACCAAAAGGTCATTGAACTCGCGAATTTTTCCCAACCCCTAGGGATAGCGTATCCGTACGTTAACTATAAATTTCCTTTAAAAAATGTTCAGTGAATATACACAAAATTTTAACAGTGTAGTGGTAAACAATCTCTCCAGTGGCAGCCGGCCAGGATGGACACACCAGAAACTTCAGAAAGTGAGGTGAGTAAGACGTGAGATAAGTCGTAGTGGCGTGAAGTGATTTATTTTACAGGATAAGTAATATTAGCCCCACATAGTTGAGTGTTTTAGATAACATTTGCTAGTGCCGGGTTGTGATTCCATTTTCAATTTCTACTAACAAACGCAACTTCCAGCTTTGCTTTCCCTCTACATGCATTTACCGATTTATAATACCGGACATTGGTCATTAAAATGGAAAACGAAATGAATGCAATGATAATTAAACTGAAAATTATTTAGAGAGTATATTACAAATTATAAGATAGCTCCCGTTTTCCCGAACACCTTCATCCACTTTCCAAGGAAAAATGTCGGACTGGAGGACGCAAACAGAACGACTGCTTACCTTGCCGAAGGAACGCAGCAGGGTTACTCGCTTGCGAGTTCGATTCATCGCTAGTCGCTCCCGTTTGTGGAAATAAATACCAGATAGCAGCACTATGCGTGCACAGTACGGGAGTTACGAAGACTCTGTTTCTCGAATCGGAAACGGGGGAACACAGAATTAAATTTGTTTGAATTTAAAGTTGAGGCGAAAACCATAAAGGGTCAAGCATTGCTTACCTTGCGTCTATGGAATAGACGCCAGTGGTAAATTGTCTGGAAGTGCGCGAGCGCGGGCGAAAAGGGACTCCGGCTGTCGCGTGATCGCGTCGATTAATCCCGTCCCACGGCGGCTACCGAAGGTGGGTGGTGTGGTGTCGTCCAGAACCAAACAGGGGAGGGGGGAAGGGTGGGTCGCTCAGAACCAAAAGGGCGTGAGGGGGAGAATGCCTCCTGGCGGGGTAAGTCGCTATCGTGTATCGCCTCGCTGCAAACGACTAGGAAGCACGCGACAACATTGAACCCTCCAACCACCCCCCCTCCCTTTTTTTTTTTGCGAAGATTCGCTGGTCAGTGGCGGGGGTGTAGCGACTGCGGAGTATAATTCCCGAGGAGCACGCGATAGGGCCACTACGGCGCCCTCCCTGCCAATCACAACCTTTCTCCACCCCTCCCTCCGCGAGGATTAGGGCTGCCGGCCCCCCAGCAGGGTCGATCAGGAGCTACGGCCACGAGAAGAAGAAGAAGAAATTACACTTGTTGACACTGAAGTTCTGCTATAGGCTGTTCACGGTAAAATGAGCACTTTTCAAAACCCTGCTTAAGATCCGCTTGTGTGCACGTTGTGTATTATTCCGCCTTATCAAAAATTATCATTGCCATGGGCCTCAACGCTTTATCCATGCGTATAGGTCGTGTGAAAATGTGAAAATTACTTGAAAAGTAAACGTTCTATAAATCTGCTCGTTTTTACACTTCGATGCATAAAAAAAAACAGATAGTGAAACAAATTATTTTAATTTATCACAAATGGTTACGTAACACTTTACAATTACTTTCCAACCAACGTTACCAACTTTACTGTGCGCATGCCACTTATTGCGCCCGTTTAAATATATGCAGGCAGGAGTAGTAACTTTTTTTTCTGATGTTGATTTTAAAAGTGCTCACTTTATCATGAACAGGCTATAACACACTGCACACTGAAAAAAAAAAAAAAAAAAAACCTTAACTGTTACAAACAGCTCTTTGGAAACTGGTTGCCGAAGATTTTCTTGTAGCTCCACAGAGATATTATTATATATCTACAAACACATTATTCTACCAAGAATACTAAACTGTTTATGCAGCTCATTTTACCCTTTGAAGAGTATGCACGCAATATTCGGGACTACGTTTATATGAAAATTTCTTTGCTTTTGAAAACAAAGCTCACACTTTTAAAGTTTGGCTGTTTCGCTGTACTTTATCGTAATGTAAGTAAAAATTGATAACTAGTCAACATTTCAGTTTATAAGAATAAAATTGTTCCTTTAAATAATTTTCAAACGAACACGATGGAACGTAAAACTTGTTCTCTATCGCGATACATTAATTGGTATACAGCCAACGCGTGACTTCATTGGTCGACGGCTAGCCAATTATAAACGTTGCAGAGTACAGTAGGCGTGTCCGGTGTAGCCAGGACCAATAGGACAATGGTGATTGGAAATACAGAGACCAACCAAAATTATATTGCTGTAGTGTGGAACATAGGCAGCTCACTTCAAACGTGTCCTAGGTGGTAGTAAATTTGCGCCGCCCTCAAAGGGATAATTATTGTTTCTACCTGTACATACGTGAACAATCCATTTTCGTGGGTTAGTGACTGTCTGTGTGTGTACTCGACACATTCGATATTTGAATTTCCGCGCGGCGATACCTCTCGCGGTATTCGCAGTACGCAAAACACGCATACAGCGCTGGACCCGTGGAATACATTAGTCTATGGAGTGGAAGCCGAGACTCGGAAGTGAAACTGATAATGAAAGACAAGGACAGGACTAGTAGTGGCGAAAAGGTGCAAGATTGCTTACTATGTAACTTTTGCCACTCATAATATCTGAAATTTCGATACCCTAAGAAATAGTTATAGAAATGTTGCTGCAAAACCCATTTCACTAATCCCTTTAAAAGTAGCAGGTACCGAACTAAGAGCAACCATAAGGCGTTCTCCTTCCTCCATTTTTATGTATTTTCTAACGAAAATGACCGCACAAGGTTTTATGGAAGTAACAGGATAATTATAGGCTGTTCACTCCTAAGTGAGAACTTCTGAAGCCCTAGTTACTTTTTTATACTTTAACCACCTTTTAAAATTAATATTGCCATGTAATTAATAAACACAGTGTGTATATTCCACCGCACTCGGAAGTTAACGTCTAAGGTTAAAATGAAATATATTTATTGACTATTATTCCAAATGAGAGGGCTTTCAAAAGTGCTCACTTTATCGTGAATAGCATATATCACTATTATGAATATTCACACTGAAACACTTGTGAGCCAAAATGTTACTAGGATTTAAACCTATTGGTGTTTTAATGGAACTGTAGTACCAGTAAGCAAAGCTGACGTAAACAATCAGTCTGCGCATGCGCAGTTGAAAGAAGTCAGGCAAGGAATCGGCTTCACTTGATAAATGGTGGGGAAGATAGGCTGTTGCCACTCCATCGTCTATTACCTCCACGGCTGGAATCTCAGAATTTGAAACCCCGGGCCGCCGAGAGGAGACAGTCAGTTGTTCGCGAAGCATCATGGCGGCGAGTGGTGTCAATCGGGCAGCCTCACATCCAACCGATGTTTTAATTTCGCATCCCAAAGTAATTCGAGTTACAGTCAATATTGCCCTCATGGCAATGCCATTTATAATATACTCCAAGTCTGCGTCACTTGCTAGTTGGAGCTCAATATTAGCTTTATATGTTCCCCGCTAATATTTTGAGAAAGTTAGTCTGCATTTTTTGTAGTGTTACGAAATATTTGCCAACCAGTTGCAAAATAATTCGCTTTACCAATACAGAAAACTTTTACAGTGTAAGTAAAGGCTGTTCACGATAAAGTGAGCACTTTTGAAATCAACCTTAGAAAAAGTCACTGCCCTTCCCTGCATGTATTTTAATGGGCGCCCTGAGTGACACGCGCCCAGTAAAGTTGGCAGGGATGGAGGGGAAAATAGTTCCATATATTAACGTCGAACAAAAAGTGTTAGGTAACCATTTTTGATAACTTAAAATTAATTTTCTCGCTTTCTGTATATTTTAATGGATCGAAGTGTAAAAATGAGAAGATTTGTACTATATCTACTTTTCTAATAACTCCACAGTTTCACTTGACCGACGCATGAATAAAGTGATGAGGCCCATGGCAATAGTAATTTTACATAAGGCGGAAGGCCACACAGCGTGTATACAAGTAGATCTTAAGCAGGGCTTTCAAAAGTGTTCATTTTACCGTGAGCAGCCTATAGTACGGAACAAGTTGCTCAGCGATGCAAAAACTGGAAAATAATCGGCTATGGCCTGCTGTAACTAACCCAGAATTCGCCTGGAGCGATTTACGGAAACCACGTGAGCCGAAGTCAGAATCGTCGAACTGGGAATCGAACCCGGCTCCTCTGGAACGCAAGTACATGCAATTAGCTGTTAACTGCAGGTCCTTTTGAAAGGCCTGCTGATAATCTACTTCTTTCTGCATCTTGTATCATTTCACGGAAAAGATTACTTTATTCATGCGTCACTCATTTGTAGCCGAAAAATAGCAACATAAAAACTTTTTTCAATATGCCAGTTATTAATAACAGGCTCATAGATAAGGGTAGAAAAATTTCGCGAGTTCAATGACCTGTAGGCTAGACTTCACAGTCCCGTGTACACTCGAGCCTCAGTTGTTTGTTCATTGGCTGCTGCCCCAGAGAGTAGCCAGTGGTAGTTCACACCCGGCAGTATGGCACTTTTCCTTGCAAGTCTCGTATTGGCTCAGAGTCTTCCAGGGCGTGTCTAATAAAAGTGTGATCCAATTGCAAAGTCAACTTCAGTGTACACGTGTTTGACGTCTATCTTGTCCTGAAATGAACTCGCGAAATGTTCCTATCCCTTCACATAGAACACGTTGAAAATAAATAAAATAATTTTAGTGTCCACAAACTTGAACGCTACACTTGTAACACGATGTTAAGACATAGAACTACTTCGCCTGCATCGTTGCCACCTTTACTGAAAGCATACCGGTCCAACATGTGTATTAAAATGTATGCCGATCCGAGCAGGGATGATTATTATTTCAAGGTTGATATCAAAGAAAACACGGCACGCATTTTCTATACCGTCGTTTTCTCTTATAGGCGTCTGGGGACAGTCACGTTTTCACTTTACATTCTGAAACTGAAACAGTCGTTTTAATCGGTGAAATTATTCTTGCTGAAACTTTAGTTCGTGTGCTGTTGCCTGCGATCGAACCAATGAAATGCATTACGACTTCATCTACAGGCCAGTGTATGGCGTGTTCGGTTGTTTACCAAATATGCACTGCATCACATAAATTTTATACTTCTGATAACATAAAATTACCGTATTTTTCGTTATGTTGAATGTTGGCTTATACGTATTTTATCTATAAACTATGATATTTTGTTTATACTTATATTAATAAAAACATATAGTAAATGGGTGTGTTTGTAACGCATCAGTTTCTATCAGTGGCTCAACAAGGGGGGGGGGGGAGGGATATCGAGACATATTTACTCCTCCCCACCGGGTGGAAACAAAATAAAATCAAAAATTGAATTCAACAATGAGTTACCTAATTTTTTTTGTATATAATTAATGTGTGGCTCCCCTTGAACAGTAAGTAAATTACTGGCTATGGCTTTGGTTTCTATGCTAAATACTCTTAAACTTAGTATGCACGAATGCGGTGCGTTTTCTGTATACTGTAATTTTTCTAAAGTCAATTCACGATTACGTTAAACTTTTCTGACGCCCTGCTAACGTTTTACTTCCAGGGTATTCCCCCCACCTCATGAAAACAAAGTTCATCCTCCGAGTTCATGAAGAGTGAACTGCATGTTCACTGAAGTCAGCATTGAAATGGGAGCTGTTGAAAATGCAACAAACCAGATTTCTAACGAGAAAAATGCTCAGAACACCGGTCACTGATTACTTGTTGTGTACAGTACTCGCCATGAATATCATTCAACTGCAACATGTCATTGATCGTGGACACGAGAACTGAGCGTGTTAAGCTCGTTAACATGTTTTATCAAAGAACAATACAGTCATTTTTATATGTTCAACCAAGATATATACAGTCAATTCTCATTTACTTCCAATTTTTCTGAAGCCCTACCAAAGTTCTACTTCCACGGTATTCCTCCGCCTCGTGCAAAGAAAGCCTAACCTAGTCTAGAACTTTACACCATTAGTGCACATTCTGTGTAATAATATTTTGCATAAAAACTATTTCTTACTACGCATTACTGAGGCACCTATTTTACCCATGTTTTTATTCGCATTAATTATAAACGAAATAATATAATTTACTGAAAAAAATATAAGTAAAAATTCAATATTACCAAAAATATAGTATGTTTATATTAACGCACGTAAAAATGCCTGTAATACAGGATATATACAGAACATAACCAAAAAATCATATATGAGATAATTTTACAAAGGTTTAGTGCAAAAAGTGCGAAGAAACAGCGAATAGAGTATGGTTACAGTTTTACAAATATATTTTTATTGCACTATAACTACATTTTCATAGTTATATATTTTTAGTTAATAACTGCGGAATTCTGTTGATATAAGAATCTTGATCCATAAACTGAGTTTCTGATTCTAAAAGGTGCTTCTCCCAGGCCAAAAATCAATACAACTAAATAAAATAGAAGTGTCTGTCTGTGATTTTCGAATTTTCCACTTTTAATTATTTTTTCATATAGTATAATTGATAACTAACCCATATCTAATGTTAATTTTTTTTTTCGTGTCTCTCTGTCTGACCGGATTTAACTCAAAAACCACTGAATGTATTGGCATTAAATATATACACACACTTAGTCTTTGTTTCATCGAGATATCTCAAACGGTTCCGAAAATATGATGATTAGGGATGTATATAGGTACTGGATAAGCTTTTGTTAGGATTACTGCATAAAAAAAGTATTGTTAAAAAAAGTTCCTTCATTTCTCCTTTCTTTCTTTTTTTCCATGGGCTGTAAACCTTTCCTTCCTAAGACCGATTCCAAATCCTAAATGTCATGCGTACGAAGTAGCACAGGAGAAGCTAATTCAAGGAATCTAAAACGGCTATAGTTTTATTCTACAATAACTAATAACATAGAAAAAATTACTTGAAGAATGTTATTCTATTATCAGGTCAAAAATACGGGCACTCACGAACCAATCATAAAATCCGATGGCACGCATAAATAAATAAATGTTGAGAAACTTATAATTAGTAGGGATAGGAAAATTTCGCAAGTTCATTTCAGGACAAGCTAGACGTCCGACATGCGTACACTGAAGTCAGCTTTGCAATTGGATCGCAGTTCGTTAGACACGCCCTGGACGACTTTGAACCAATAGCAGACTTGCAAGGGAACAAGTAGCGAGTGCCATACTGCCGTGTGTGAGGTAAACACTGGTTACTCTTCTGGGACAACAGCCAAAGAACAAACGTCTGAGGCTCGAGCGTACATAGGACTGTGGAGTCTAGCCTACAGGTCATTGAACTCGCGAAACTTTCCTGTCCCTAATAATGACATGACCTCGTTTCCCGGAATGTCTGGCGACCCTACACGTGATAGCCGGAGGGCAGGAAGCGGGAAGTTAAATGGTGGCTGTCCCTTCCCATCGTGTCTCAAGGCATCGATCGATTCTCTGTTGTCACCCCTCCCTCCACCACCCTCCCGCGGGCTGGCAGTGACCTGGTTTCTCCCGAGGGAGGTACGAGCTGAGTGCACTCCTGTCGCCGGAATGTGGACTCCTGATGGAACTCGCGCTGAGTGAATGGAGAGATTTGGGAGGGTCCTAAGTGTTCCGCCTTGTTTTCTATAACGCTATTGGACGTGCCATCATCATGTTTATCTAATGTTACGTTTTGGCACCCTGGGGTGTTTTATGTTATTAACACTTTGATGTATGCATACCTTCACCAGGTTTAAAGTCAAGCTAGAAGTTAGTCAACTACATCCATACCGCTGCAGGGACATCGTGTTCTATTGGTCCCTACTGTCACTTAAAGCCATTCTACTGGTCAAAACGACACCAGTCTTTCCGTATTGGCCGGCTGCCAACCAATGGAGTGCCAAGTTCACCGTTTTCCAACCAAATGTTCTTTCGTACGTAACAGGATGTACATCCCATCGTGTTGATTTCCGTAACTATACAAAAATGTATCATTCATTTACGGAGTTCGTTGTCGATGTTGTATTAGTTCCTAATTATAATCCTTATGAAATAGGGAATTGATGTAATTATACCCGGATCAGTTTTGTGTTTTATGTGGAATGAAATATTCAGACAAGTTTTGCCCGAATTACACCCAAGTACAGTACCCAAAGTGTTGAGGTTGAATTAAAGCAACTACAGATGTGTCTCACGAAAATATTTCAAGACCAGTTGTGCTCCAAAATACGTTTGTTAATATGCACTTTCATTGTTGGATGATTTTAAATGTCACGGGACTCAAGTGTCTGACAGCGAATCGTGGACGTGCAAAATCGGAGTACTGTATTCTGATTGGCACAGTCAAATAAGATCACGTCTTCTCACGTAGAAACGCGGCCAATAACCAAAGGAATTTGAGGTTGTCTACGTAGGATATTGAAGTCTATCATGGCCATAAATATTTTCACGAAGAACACCAGTCCCTACCTATAGTCGGGTGCAGTGCTCCATAGGCAGTTGCTTTACTTCAACCTTAAGGAGAACAGGTCTGGGTTTGGCGAGGCTCAAGTTAAATACGGGGTTAATTCAAACGTCTTTATATAAAATCGAAACAAATAACAATTAATACAACTGTATACCATCGTTGAGTCAAAGCGTGGGAGTCAATTATAATATCTGCTAACCAATTTTTAGAGACGTGCAAATTTCGCGTTATTATTTGGGGACACGTTAAACTTCAAACATATGTACCTTTGTAATAAGTTTGCTACTAGGCCATACTTTATGTGACACGCCCTGGGTAACTCTGCGCCAATAAATGAACACTTCACAATTGCGTGGCCCAATCACGTTCCGTCCAGTCAGAGAGGGAGTGACTTCACGTCTGTGCAGCAGCCAATGGAGAAACGACACTGGTTCCAGTATATACAGCACTGTGAAGTTTAGCGTGATTCCAAATAATAACGCGAAATTTGCAGATCTCTACCAACTATGCAGTAGCCACGTTATAATTAGGGATAGGAAAAATTCGCGATTTCATTTCAGGACAATAGTTTTCAAACGCTTGTACACCGAAGTCACCTTTGCAATTGGATCAGAGTTTATTAGACACGCCCTGGACGACTCCGCGCCAATAGCCGACTTGCAAGGGAACAAGAAGCTAATCCCGCACTGTCAAATGTGGGGTAACACTGGGGCAACAGCCAATGAACAAACATCTGAGGGTCGACTGTACAAAGGATTGAGGAGTGTAGCATAGAGGTTAATGAACTCGCGAAATTTTCCTATCCCTAATTATAATTAATTAACTGAATGTCTCTGAAACCACTGGAACTTGTACACCTTAATATCGATGCCGAAGGCTGCATTGCATGACGTTCAGGCGGCGGTTGTCCGCGGTACGCCCTTCTGCGGTCCTTCTTGGCCTGCGGGGGCTCGCTGGCTCCAGGTCTCGTTTCATGTCCTCGCCGGAGCTAAATACTCCCGCGGGTTTACCACCTTAACTCCGTTTCCAAAACGTCGCTCAGCTTGTGGCCCTCGCCCTCATTGTAGCTGTGTGTTGCCTATCGTGCGTGTGTTCTAGCCAGTGCTATGCCGGAATCACTTGGCCAATGAAATACAAAATAGGTCGTCGCAAGCCCGACCGATTCTGCAGCACGACCAGCAATTTTGGATTAGGAACGATTCCTGTTCTATGTCGTGTCGTGCGGCACGACGCACAGAATGCACAACATTACAAAATGAAATTTTATTGCAAGCTTTCCCTACAATGGTAAATACGCAGCATAAAAGAAAAAATTATTGGAAATTACTGTATCTAAAGCTTAAAAGTAATAATTTTACCTTTGCATGCATTAGCGATACCAATTTGTCACCATTATGTATTACAAATTTCCCTCTTGTTCACCGCCTTTGAGACTAACGTAGCCTATCAGCGCCTTCTAAATAGTTCGGTTAAATGCCGAGAGCGTGGTGTCGGTCGTGCTGTAAATACAAGTAGTCACATTGAAATGTGTCGTGGTTGCGTTTTCGGTCGTGTCGTGCTGTGTTGGTAGGCGCTATGTGATTCCGGCATTAAGCCTAGTCCACAATACCTCGTCCGTAGCGAAAGGTCCGCGGACCTTCTTCGTCCGGGGACGCGTGTCCCACCGTGCGTGTCCACAATAACGACGTCCGAAGTTGAGCTTTCCAACGCTGCCACCAGAGTGCACCATATTCGACGCCGTCCGAAACTAAGCTTTCTGACATTGATACTGGAGTGCAACCTAATCGGCGTGTCAATAATTTGTTTGCGATTACTCTTAAATAATTATCTTTATAGCTTATTTACTTTTTTTTTTCTAATTTGATTTATGCGATTGAGTACAGTTTTATTTAGCTTTAATTTAACTTCATTTGGATATTGTTTTCGCGGTTACAAGATTGAAGATTATTTCTTCGAACAAAGAGCAAGTTTTAATAACAATATTAATAATAAATAACACACCCGCAATTTACTTTTGCAGTTTGCGCGCGATAAAATGAAAGCAAAAACTATTTATAACACGTCCGCGGACGAAAGTTGAAGTTTGCGAATGATCTCGGGACATGGGGACGGCGAGCTATGACGTCAGCGGGTCACGTGCACCAATAGCAGTAAGGAGTCCGCGGACCAGGTATTGTGGACCAGGCTTTATGGACATTGCTTGCCCACACCGAAAAAAAAATACGTCTGAGACATTCACCCCATATTACGTGTTAGGTCGTTCCCTAAATACGCAAGGTACTAAAAGCTGTACACGATAAAGTGGGCACTTTTGAAATCAGCCTTAGAAAAAAAATCACTGCCCCTACCTGCATATGATTTAACGGGCGCCCTGAGCGACTAGCGACCAGTAAAGTTAGTAGCGATGGAGGGGAAGGTATTTATTAACGTCGAACAAAAAATGTTAGGTAACCATTTGCGATAACTTTAAATTATTTCTCTCGATTTGTGTATGTTTTAGTGCATCGAAGTGTAAAAATGAGCAAGATTTGTACAGCATTTACTTGTCTAATAATTTCACAGTTTCACTTGACCGACGCATGAATAAAGTGATGAGGCCCACGGCAATGTTAATTTTACTTAAGGCGGAAGAACACACAACGTGTATACAGGGCTTTCAATAGTGTTCATTTTACCGTGAACAGCCTATATAAGTATTTCATACATATGTTAACGCAAAAGTATCTTATTGTTGGTTAAATTGACATTTTTATTGTATTTTATATATAAATGCTGATATTTCATTTATAATTAATATCATTAAAGGAGATAACATAGTCGTGTTGGTAATGCTCACTAAGAAATATTTATGACGCAAAATATTTCTGAGTTCGGACGAATGCTTCTTTAAGCTTTATTTGCGTGAGGCGGAGAAATATGCTGAAAGTATAACTTGTAAAGTTCATTCACGGTTAACTCCAAATGTTCTGAAACCCAGCTAAATTTATACTTCTAGGATATTCCTCAGCCTCGTGTACCAAACGTGCAACGATTTTTTTTTTTTTTTTTTTTTTTTTTTTTTTTAAATCACCGAGATTTAAAACTTACGAACATACCTCTTAAATTTCACGCGTTATCTTAGTAAGCCGGAAACATAAAATATGTGTACTTCGAAAAATATTTTTCGGCCGAATGAAATCTATAAAATACGTCCCTGAACACGCTGAACTTACAAATACTATCCGCTCTTCACAGTAAAATGAGCACTTTTGAAAGAGGTGGTTTTATTTCGATTTTTTAAACAGAATATTCTATAATTTTATTTATAAGAATATTATCTTGTATTTTTTTTTGGTTGTAATTTATTTTCTGTAGTTTTTTTTAATTAAAATGATGTTTATTTCATTTTTGTTTGTTTTAATTCGTGGAACTTTACCACGGTTTCGTTATGATAAATTAATATATTTAGCTTGGAAATGTTATTTACCTCTTTTTCTTTAAATGATTTAATTTTTTTATTGGGTTTAAATTATTAATTATTTCAATATTTATTTATTGAATTAATTTTAGTATATTAAGATAATAGAAGTATTATCTATTGTTTATATTTTCAAAATATATGTTTCTATAAAACTTATTAAACTAATTTATTAGTTTATCTCAATATATTTTAATAATATTATCTAATAAGAAGTATGAAAAGTATACTCGTGTTAATATTTGTCTAAAAATGATATAAGGTTCTTCTACTGGTTTAGCATCTATTAAACCTCTACCAGACAATCTGCTATTAGTATATTTAGTGCCATAAGCATGAAACGCCTTCATCAATCGTTCCAGCACAAATTAAATGAATACAGTTTCTTTAAAAAAATGTAACAGTAAAAATATTTACTATGTATTTACTTTATATGTACCATGTATGTGTATGTGCTCTTATTTTCATAGCCAACCGTTAGTTACATTGAACTACACATATTATATTATATTCAAATAATATAAACAAGAAAACGTAAAATAGTCCTTACATTAAATTATACCCACAATTTTCTGAAATAAAGTATACATTTGTAGATTAATAACTAGGAAGTGTAATATTTTTCTGAGGACTGTTTAACGTTTTGTGGGTATTAAATACAGTTAATCATTTACCTACTTCTCAGAAAATGAAGTAGGTAATAAAAGCTTTCGCCTCTTTTTTCCCCCATTATTAATACATTAGATTAACTAAAAACAGCCAAAAAATTTACAACTGAAATTATATCAACACAAAATTACTTTATAAGCTTGGTGCTGGCAACAATGAGATGGTATTCCATAGGTTATATAATTCAAATATACGCACTTAAAATGTAAAAAATAAATATGATTTTATTTTAAAGTTGACTATTGTTTTTTTAGTGTACGTTGTTATTCTCTCGTAGCAAAGGATTTGGATAAATCATTTCTTTAATGAAGAAATTTCTTCCCACACTCATGATCATTATGGAGGAGCCTGATGATTATTTCACCAAACACAAACATCACAGAGAAATAACTTTTAAACTAAGGAAAGGGTAATTAATTAAAGTGGAAAAGCTTATCGAGATTTCAGCCATATTCATTCTAATGCCGGTTATCTTATTTACCCAACAAGAAAGTGTACCAAAGGCGAAAACCAAGAAGAAACTCTCCAAATTCCCTAATTGGTTCTCTGCAGACCTCATTATGCTAATTATAACAAAAAGTTGCCACAAAAGTTAAGAAATTTTTTAATTATTTCGGAGTAAGCATTATTTAGATGTGCAGGAACTGGCTACAGCTCAAAATCCAAAAAGATAACACATCCACGCTTAAGAGTGCGATGGACCCCTGCGTTTTTTGTGAAATAGATATTTGTGCGAATACGCGTATCTAGGTGAATAAATGTTATTCGAATACTACTTTTTTGTCAGAAAAGATTTTAAAAAACTATTATCTATGCCACTACTTTTTTACTTTTGTTATATTAAGTGTATTCTTGGAGAAAAAAATCGTAAAAATGCTGAAATATCGCATTTTTAAAGCTTGTGTATGCAGTTTCCTTACGCCGCAAGAGAAAAGTACAAAGATGAGGGTGTAGTTTCATTTGTGGTCTTTCATCACGTGTAATAAAACCTCACCGTTACAGATCTAATTTACACAGTACAGCGTTAGGACGGAAACACTGCACTCCTTGCGCGTAGGAGCGACGAGGCACTAGGCGTGCGTGTTAGTGTCGCCCGTATCGCTCCCTCACTTCTTGATCTTGGACGCGAAACTCTATCCCACTCTTAACACTACTAATGACAATAAAAATGGTATATCCTTACAATATGTTAAACATACAAGTGCTGCAAATAGGCAACAAAACAAAACATCATTGAGGGAAACGTTTATCTAAGTAAATTAGTTAGCGAATTCGTTAAATACTTACACTACAAGACATTTTCCTGGTGAACTTTCTATCCTGTAATGGAAGTTTCTAACCTATGCGTAGTGTGTGAGACCATATATTAGTATACGATTACGTAAGTGTGTAGCAAGGCTACTATGTTGATTTGGTAATGGCAGTACAATTTGGCTGTTTCATATGCCTGTACAGGAGCGCTATCACGCGTGTACGAGGAAAAACTTCAGCATAGCGGTTTTATTATCATTCCTAAACACTCATGTTGTAAATTTCTGAACTATTTCTTAGGGTATAGCTCATCGTATGTCTCATCATCTCCATCAGCAAGACACTGAAATGGGGTGCAGTGTTCACATCGGAAAGTCACCTCTAGAGATTATCAGAAGTGACTATATAATTTTACCAGAAGTGACAGTAAAATTCATCAACACTTTGCAGATGATGATCGAACGTAGCTCGAGTAAAGCTAATTTGGAAATTTCTTTGTTGTTCAGAACAAAACTCGCATGGATGTGCAGTCTTTGTTCGGCTAGTGTTTAACACGACCTCACAAGAACACTACAGCGCAGTAACAATGATATTGCTAAATACAGAATTTTTTATAGCCACATTTTGTACGATAAAGGACATTTGGTTGGGTCAATGTCAGCTCGGCTCTCTATTGGTTGATGATCGGCCAATAATGAACGTTGTAAAGTAGAGGCTAGTATCCGGTGTGGTATGGATCTATAGGACGAAGGTGAGTTCCAACACGGACACCAACAGAACCTGTGTTCTTGCAGTAGTGGATATAGGTGACTCACTTCTAATATGTCTTAAGTGCAAGTAAATGTGTGCAGATCTCAATGTGTTAAAGGATGTTCACGATAAAGTGAGGACTTTTTAAATCAACCTTAGGAAAAAGTCACTGCTCCTAACTTCATGTACTTCAACGGGCACACTGAGTGGCATGCACCCGGTAAAGATCGTAACGCGTGGATATAAAGTAGTTCCATATCTTAACTTCGAATAAAAAGTGTTAGGTAACCATTTTTGATAACTTAAATCATTCCTTTCTCTTTCTGTTTTTATGTTTAATGCATCGAAGTATGAAAATGACCAGCTTTGTAAAATATTTTCTTTTGAAATAATTTGACAGTTTCGCCTCAGTGACGCATGAATAAAGTGCTCATTTCACCGCGGATAACCCCATACCTTGCTGGAAGTGTTAATCGTAGCTTGAGACATGTACGATTGTTGGGCCTAGCACAGGTGGTGTTATCAGCTAGAAGGGTTGTCAGGTAGGCGGGTAGGTATTCATAGCCGCGAGATTAGAAGGAATGCTCGCTGGACAGGCTAGCTCCCACCCCCCCCCCCAGAACCGACCCTTACACCCCTTCTAGTCCTCACAAAGCCACACTTCGCTTGCTTTCACTCCACCACACACGCATCCCCCCCCCCCCAAAACTAGGAATGTAAATTCATTACTCCTACCTGCATATATTTTAACGGGCGCACTGAGTGACACGCGTCCAGTAAAGTTGGTATCGAAGGAGAGGGAGTTCCATGACTTAAAGTCGAATTAAAAGTGTTAGGTAAACACTCGTGACAATTAAAACTATTTATTTCGCTTTCTGTTTTTTTTATGTATATAAGTGAAAGAACTCGCAGATTTGTAAAAAAAAATATATATATTTCAAATAATTTCATATTTTTACTCGACCGAGGCCCATGGCAATGTTAATTTTACATATGGTGGAAGAATACACAACGTGAATACAAGTAGATCCTTAAGCAGGGCTTTCTAAAGTGTTCAAAGTTTACTGTGAACAGTCTTCAGATTAAGTTCAGCTTAGTTTCAAGGAGGCGAGGGAATATCCTGGAAGTAGAACTTAAAGCTCGGCCTCAGAAGGCTTGGAAGTACAGTGAATAGCCTGTAACAAGTGTCCGCGTAAGGCCAGATAATGGCTGTATGAGCGTGATAGAGGCGTTATAAATACATCGAGGTCATCTGAGCGTGTACACAAACCCTCAAAGCGTGAAGTGATCCGCGTTGATCGCAGCAGTAGCCCGTACAACGGGCACACCTAAATTTACCGACGCTCACGCGAGACAAAATTGGTATCGACGCAAACCTAATTTCCGTGGGAATCGAACCGAAGTGAATTATTCAAGGCGGGAATTAGACGTCGTGCTTGAAATTTCCGCTACTGACGAGCAATCCTCACAATCGTCAAGTTTATGGTGTTCCTTCTGTACAAGACAGACCTGTTACCAATATCACTTCACGCTGAATTGTTGTTGGTGAACCTGGAACACTGGAGGCTGTTCACGACAAAGTGAGCACGTTTGAAATCACCCTTAGAAAAAAGTCACTGCTCCTCCCTGCATATATTTTAACGGGAGCGCTGAGTGACATGCGCCCATTAAAGTTGGTAACGATGGATGGGCATGCAGTTCCATATCTTAACGTAGAATAAAGAGTGTTAGGTAACCATTTGTGATAA
Source organism: Dryococelus australis (assembly GCA_029891345.1). Lineage (NCBI taxonomy): Eukaryota > Metazoa > Arthropoda > Insecta > Phasmatodea > Phasmatidae > Dryococelus > Dryococelus australis. The sequence goes on along the minus strand of CM057008.1, from coordinate 45,558,987 downwards.
CTTTAATTATTTCTTCCGTTTTATGTTTTTTTTTAATGCACCGAAGTGTCGAAATGAGCAGATTTTAATAATATTTAATTTTATAATAATTTCATAATTTCACTTGACCTACACTTTAATAAAGTGACGAGGCCCACAGCAATGCTAAATTTGCATCAGGCGGAGGAATACACAACGTGCATACAAGTAGATCTTAAGCAGGGCTTTCAAAAGTGCTCAGTTTACCGTGAACACTCCATAGAGACTTTTGAAGGGTAAACTGAGCACTTTTGAAAGCCCTGTTGAAGTCCTGTTTGTGTGCACATTATGTATTCTTCCGCCATGTGTAAATTTAACATTGCCCCCGGGGCTGGACTACTTTATTCATGTGCCAATTTAAGTAAAAACTGCGAAATTAACAGGAAGATAAATATTTCACAAATTTACGTTCTTACACATTAGCACATTAAAAACAAGAGAGAAATATAAATCGTTTCGGTATTCACAAATTGCTTCTATCCATTTTTAATTCAATGTTCAGATTTGGCACTTCTTTATCGCCGTCGTTACTAACTCTACTCAGCGCATGATAGTCTGAGTAACCGTTCAATTAAAAGCGAGAAAAATGGGGAGGGGGGGGTTGGGAAACGACATTTTCCAATGGTCGATTTCAAAAGTGTGGAGTTGATTCCGAACGGTCCATAGTAAATAGTCTTGCAGTGGCCTAAACTGCATCCTTGTGCCGCTAATCTGAGAGGTAACCATTGTAGACGAACCTAGTAGAATAAGCTACAGAGAAGCAACCAATCGCAATGAATTTGTTCCCGCTGACGTTATTTCTTTTAAGAACTTCGTGTCGTCTGAAACGATTTCTGAACAGTGAGGTGTGCTCAGCAATGTATCATGTCCTGTGCTTGTTTCACACACACAAAAAAAAAAAAACTTACGAAGACGAAAGAATTTGCATATTTAAAATACTCAGGATTAAATCCAGTGCAGTTCAAAGATCAATAGTAAAAGTATTTGATATAAATTGTTATTTTTTCATTGTGTTCATTTCGACTTCATGTGTTTTTTTTTTTTTTTCAGGTGCCGAAAAATATATGGACAGAATCGTTTATTGCAGATCTTTTGTGTTCACTCTTTTGCTATTCACTGGAGTTTGGCTACTGACTGACTACATAAAACTGTCGTACGTTTAATTTTGCGTGTCTACGAAATAACGTTTGGTTTACACGTTACTTGTGTAATAATGTGGGGTCAAGTTTAATCAGAGAAACTTAACCTACAACTCAGTTTAAATGAATTTAACGAAAGTTGTGTATTATTCATATTACTGTGACCTCTCGTAATTTTTTTTCTGTATCTCAGTTTAGAATGCTGTTGACGCCTAATGCGCATTAGTCTAGTTAAGCACATTCAATTACACACATTATTTTCCCGTGGTATTTTCTTTTTCAATATTCTTCTGTGCCATGTGCACATTTTTTTCTACCAATTGCATTTTATAAACGTGCAAATGATCTTTACCCTAAAATAGTTTGCTCGGAGAAGTAGCACATTTTAAGAATCAGTTCCCTGCAAGGAAGATGAAGGTTCACTGAGCGTCGTAGCGCTCAGAATTGGCCAGAAATAAAATTAGTGCACTATGGACACAATATTGTCAACAGTGGATTTGAATATGTTAACAGCAATCAAATAAAAATACAGTAAAACAAATGAGCCTAGTAAAATAAACGGAATAATCCTTTGAATAACACAGGTGTTCGGAAATAAACACAGAAATTGTAAAACATTTCTAGTTTCAGTGCTGCCTAGGGATGCTATCGAATCGTTGCATAATAACACTGGATAGCGTTATTAGACTGAAATTCGTTTAACACTTTGAGGACACGGCACACGTTTACCGGCTTTAAAGTCAATCTAGACGTTAGTCACATATATCCACACCATTGCAGGGACACCGTGTTCTATTGTCACTTAACGCCATTCTACTGGTCAAAACTATACCAGTCTTTCCGTATCAGCCGGCTACCAACCAATGGAGTGCCGAGTTTACCGTTTGCCAACCAAATGTTCTTTCGTATCTAACGAGATGTACATCCCGTCGTGTTGATTTCCGTTACTATACGAAAATGTGTCGTTCATTTAAGAAATTCGTCGTTGATGTTGTATTAGTTCCTATTTAAAATCCTTATGAAATAGGGAATTTATGCAAGTTAACCCGGACACGTTTTGTGTTTTAAGTGGAATGAAATATCCAAACAAGTTATGCCCGAACTACACTGGAGTATAGTCCTGGAAGTGTTAACTGCTGATGACATGTTATATCTCCAGATGAGGTTTCGCAAGCAGGCTGGTTGCAGGTATTTCTCACAGGAGAAGATTGCACTTGTCTGGAGGTCCCTTCCGTGTACTGTGACTACATGGGAAAATTCTTCTTGACGTGGTTTGAAATGGAAGTTTGTAGACGTTTTAAAGCACATTCACGCTTATGAGGAGTCTTTTGTGTAAATCTCGAATGCCTCGAGGTCGCGTCTATGCCATAAGGAAGCGTTGCATTGGGATATCTCGAGACGCAAATTATACAGATGCTCGGAAACTCAGGCTGTGTCCGAGTTCGCCTGAAATGCATACTTGTGCGTACCTGTCCCCGGAAGGGACATCTCAAGTGCTGTCCGAATTGAAATAGGAAGTATACAAGTATACGAATATGTATACTGTTCGCGGACTTGCGATTTGTAGGTTACTATTGATATACGACGTAAATAATTAATTTAACTTTTAGTACGGCAACCTTACTGCTTAGTAACTTAGAATTTTGAACTGAGTAATTAATTATATTAAGGTTCACCTTAAAGAAAGGTCTAAACAAATTCGCACTAAGCCTATGTTCACTACCTACAAAAGTTACGGTAAAACAAGTAATAAAAAGTGCAAACTCAAGTACAATCTAGACAACAAAAGTTATGTAAATCAAATGTAAATATAATTTAATCCTTTATTTAACCCTAAAACGTTCTGCACTTATCAAGTTATTTGTAGGAATACACATTCATTAAAATCGATCAGCTGGCTAATATATGTTGCCGTAGCCAACAAGACTGCCTGTCCGAATTCATCAAGTTCGGGATAAAGGGAAAGTTAATTATACGAGGATGCAAGTACACAAGTATATGCCTGAATTCGGACACTACCTCGTTGCCTGAAATACAAACATAGTTTCTTTGGACAAACAGTGACACAAATACCTTATATACTTATATCCGGAAACGTAGTTTTACATCTGATAATTCTCATGAAAGTCGCGACGATCAATGCCTGTAGAACAAGGCGTGTACGATTAACGCCTGGAGAACAAGGCCGGTGCGATCAACACCTAGAAAACAAGGTGAGTGCGATCAACGCCTGGAGAACAAGGTGGGTGCGATCAACGCCTAGAGAACAAGGTGAGTGCAATCAACGCCTGGAGAACAAGGTGAGCGGGATCAAAGCCTGGAGGATCATGCGTGTAGGAAAAGTTGCATAGGACGCAGGGGCGGGGCGAAGTATACGTAATAATTTATGTGTCGGCGCCCTTTGTTCTACACGTTGTTGAACGCCGCTACGTCAAACACGGATATAGGTGTATAGTCCATTCACGTTTTCTTAGGCCTTTTAAAATCATGCCTTTGAAAAATCACCCCATGTATGACGTGGTTAGTTATTTACCAAATACGCCCTGCGTCACAAGCGTTTTATACTTGTGTTCATAATAGTTACTTTTTTTCTGTTAAATTAAATTGTTATTTATATTTTATCTTCTAATTATAATGCTTAATTTATAAATAATCAGAATAAAATAAAAGTGATAAAATAGGTATTTTGGTAATGCCTAGTGAGAGATAGTCCTCATAGGAAATACTGTTACACTTACTGCACACGAATGTAGTACGTTGTCCCTTTGGTGTAATTCTCTAGTATTAGATAAGTTTAGTTTGGACGAGGCGGAGGAATATCCTGGAAGTATAACTTAAGAAGTGCTTCAGAAAAGGCTGAAGTAACCGTAAATGAACTATAGTCCATTCTCCATTGGAAGCAACTTTCTGGGAGCCCTGTTAAATATCTATTTGCAGGCCCGTTTCGTATCCTTCCGCCAAATGTAAACAAACATTACCATGTGACTGCCATGTAGCATCTGTCAAAATCAATGTTTACATTCCATTGTGTGTGTGCATATGTTCGTATACTTTCCCTACACCTAGAAATAAACATTGAAATTTGACTGCTACTTTTATACCTGTCAAATGTGTTGTTTACTGTTTACAGCTTTTCAAAGAATTTTGTCATATTCCAAAAACCATTACGTACTAATATATCACAGTTTAGGCCCCTAACATTATTTAGGTCAGCTTCATGGCATTTTAAAAATGCCTCAATTGACGACAGCTCTTACGGATATTTTATATTAACATATATTTTCCACAACATAGCTTAAGACATGTAATGCACGTTAGTATTTTACCACGACTGCGTTTAACACTGTTACAACTGCGAGGTAAAGGGCTGTACTAATTATCCTTTGTTATTGATATGTGTTAGGTCATTTATTTAAAAGGACGGCCTCAGTTGGAATAAATATTAAAACGAAGGAACAACCAGTCAAACGAAAAAGGCACATTAAATTAAATCACGCAACTCGTGTTGCTCATTTTTGTCATACAAACTTTAAAAGATAGCGGTGAACATGCACACAAATAAGCCTACGATAACTTTTATTCCGTTAATATTTCTATGCATTGCTACTTACTGTTTATTAGGTTTATTAAAATTTATCGGGCTGAACTTAGTATTTTTCTTCTGGGATTGTGGAAAATTACGTTACAAGACTGTGTTTCAAATCCCTTAGGGCAAAGGTACAACGTTGTGATAAATAAACAGACGTGGATGTAAATAATTAACTACGTCATAAAAGCAGTTCACAATTACAACGTATAAATTGTGCTAATCAAATATTTGAAATCACGCACACACAGGGCCAGCGTATCGACCACGATGCACAAAGGCACGCCATTTCACAGACGCAGTGATTAACGAAACAAACGTCACAGTATATTTATTACTGCTGCGGAAACACAGATTTATTAAAACATCGTAACTTGCCTAGGTAGGTTTAAAAAACCATAACGTCTACAAACTTGATGCGGTAATTTACGTTTCGTTTGGCAAAAAGCAACACGCCATATCATGGCTCGCCACGTCTGCCAACTTCACTCGGTAACTGCCCGCCATCATATCTAAATATATTAAATTTAGTATTTAAACATTAAAATCTCTTTTCAGTTGTAAATTACAACTTAAAAAATAATTATTTTGTTGTAATATGTATGAAATATGCTACAATTGAAAACATGTATAATTTTCTGCATTCCTGGCAAAGTGAAATTTCCCGAGTTTGAAAGCGACGAAGAAAGAGAGAGAAAGCGAAAAGCCTCGCCCAGCACAGTTTTGCAGATGCTTTCTCGCTCGATAAAACAACACCGTACCATTACGGCCTACTCACGATATTTCCCGCTGTTATTTTTAACTGTAAAAATGAGATATGTTGCCATCGGAGTTACCTAGATATTTAAATATTTCAATAGGCACCGTTTAATTTACAAATAGTATACTAAAAAACTAAGTTAAAATAATATTTTTACTTTGAACTATTTCTCACCGGTCGTTGCGAACACGTAGCTGCTCTCGCTGTTGTTAATTCATTTTTAAAAAGAAATAAATATTACAAGTTATAGAAAATATTAAGGTAAAGTTTCGTTTATTTAATAATACAGTAGTCTAAAGCTAACCACAGTGTTATATATTTGTGGAATACATGTTATTGAAAAAAACAAGTTGACATGTTATGCCTTCAGTGTTTTTTCAAAGGTTGATTTTCATAAGTCGCTTCCAATCGGGAATGGACTATATATAAGCCTTTTGTGTTGCTATTGCTCCACAGAAACTAAGTCTGTATTTCGGGCACTGACTTTCCGAACACTCTGAATGTGTAACAGTAGGACATTACGCGATGTAAGCCAATGTATTGGACTACAGATTTCCCTCTGTACTTTCCTCCTTCCCGTTTAGGAAATTGCGTGGAAAAGTTATAAAAAATATCACTTTAAAAACAATTTTCTCACTTTCTTCTCTTTGACCGCATTTAACAGGACAATGATATAAATAAACAGCTGTAGGGATTGGTTTTTTGACGTGAATGCGTCTTTAAATTTGCAACCATAGTGGGAGGCAATCCAGAAAATCCGATGAAAACTTAATCAAGGGATACAGTGTGGCATTGCAGCTCCGAATCTATAATCTATATTTAAATTTCAATTGCACAGCTCGATTGCTAAATGCATTAATGAATATGTTACGTTGAGTGAGGACTGTGAAGCATTGGTTGTGGCGTGGATAGGACGGGGGGGGGGGGGGAGGCAGGCAATTTTGAGCTCGTTTTGCCGCGTCTCATAATTTCCGCGTAGTATGATTTTTGACTAGGAGATGTTACGACTCTCGTTTGAGTTTCAATCGATAGCTTGTATAAAAACATTTGTGTGGCGTGGTTATGGTGAACTTGTATGATAATAATGTCAAAAATTAAGAAAGCTTAACACAATGTTGGCCTATACTTGTCATAAAGCCAAATCTAAATACAGAAATCGTGTACGGTTGGAAAGAGCATATCAAAAGCAATCCAGTGATGCCCATAAAACCCCATATGATCGAGTGAAGCGGTGCCGGGAACGTAAAATAAACATCAAGGCGTCCCAGCGCGTCAACGTAGACGTATTCACGCAAAACAAACGGCCGTGTCCCCAACACAGCCAAACCCTAATTTTTTTTACCTATCCTGGAAACATGTCGTACTCCCAAAACTTTGATCTACTGAGATACGAGTATACGCACAATCACTGCTTTATAAAAAAAAATTCTAGGCAGTCCCTTAATGACAGCTAAAAAAGTAAAGTTCGAAATATATCACTAGAGATTATGGAAAATCGCGAACGTTTTTTGAGCCCACATATGTTCTGTAGCACTCTAGCTAGTTTATTCTTTTAAGATTGGATGTACAAGGGTTTGACTCGGCTAAGTTGTTTGCCTACCAGTAACGAACGTTCTGGCTTATAGTATCAGAATCCTCATTGGCCCAGTGAAATGGGGTAGTAGCTTCATACAGGCACGGCAGCCAATAAGGAAAGAAAATTGTCGGACATGTGAACAGAGCGTTGAATATTAGTGGGCGGTAAGCTTTTCCCGCGATTAACCATCGTCTATTTATATCACCAACATACGTAAACGTTATGCTGTAAAAAAATCATGTAGTGCTACAAAACATGATAAAATGGATTCCATAGATTGTACACTGCGCAAACATCGCTTGACGCAACTCACAGACAGTAAAGGAGATAAATTCTCCCAGAGTGGGACCAAGGTGGCCGAGCGGTTAGCCCGCTCGCCTCCCTCCGAGGCCAACCGGTTTCAACCCCCGGCCGGGTCGCCGGATTTTTCGCATGTGTGAATCGTGCCGGACGATGCCGCTTGTTTGGCGGGTTTCCTCGGGGATATCCCTGTTTTCCCCCGCCCCCTTCATTGCGGCTCTGCTCCATACTCACCTCTCAAGAGCTCGCTGTTAAGAGCCGCCCAGATCTCTTCACTCACTCTCTCTCCGAGTGTTAACTACACTGCTAAAAAAATTTTCTTGTGTAGACCGACGCTTTTACGGAAATGAACAGTTAGGATTACGGACACGCAATTCCGTAACAACTTAAAACGGGCATGGGCTCTGCAAACGCAATATACGGAAAGTCATCGTATTTCCTGTTCACTTCAGGTTGTGGTAATAAATACTGTCATGTCAACACAAAGCTTTCTTCGCCTGCACTGTAACCAGAAAAAAATTAGTTCCTGCGTCAGTCACAATGTCCATACTACTTTGACATATTCCTCCAAACGTAAATAACAGCGTTAGGCGTCTGTAATATTTGGCAATACTAATGCCCAGCTGCACCATCGTTGTTCGAAACTTGAACCGAGATCTGATCTAAGATCGACACAGAAAACTGTTGCACCATTCTAGTTCAGAGCTGGATTGGAGATCGAGATGAAATTAATTTCGAACCGCCGAAATTGGCAGTTCGAAATCTCGATCCGAGATCAGCAGGCGTCGTCGAAAAATGTAGTATGAAAATACGCCAACAAATAGAACTACTTTCAATTGTTTTCTTGGGAAACAACATTATACGCACTTGAATATTATTCAGTAAAATTGGTACAAAAATAATTTACTTAAAAAAAACTAAAACGTCGCACATCTAGTTAGTTCTATCTATATAGGCTGTTCGCGGTAAAGTGAGCGCTTTTTAAGGCTCTATTAAAATTTTCCTTTCATTTAATTTCTATCTTTCCGCCACTTTTCAATATAAACATTTATATGCGACTAATAAACATATTGTATACATTTCATCACACTCAAAATGTGTGAGGCAGCAATAAAATACATTTATTAGTGGTTAATGGCTGCTGGGAGAGCCTTAAAAAGTGCTCACTTTACTGTGAACAGCCTGTAGTTAAAAATACTGTTACTGCCATGACGTCTACGAACCAATACCAAGATTTGTTTCATACTAAATCTCGATCTCTTACCTTGGAACCAAGATTGATGAATCGGAGATCCAGAATCATGAAATTTTTGTTGGTGCAACACTTTTACATTGGAACCATGATCAAACTGGATCCTGGTTCGGGACCAGGATCATTCGATCTAAGATCGGGGAAGATGTTGGTGCGATCGAGCATTAAACCACATACATTTTAATAGACACTAATAAAGTTGCTTAAATCGTTACATCAAATATAGAATTTTCACGGTAAAATTAGCACTTTTGTAAGTCCTATCTACTTGTATACACGTTGTGTATTCTTCCATCTCATGAAAAATTAATATTGCTAAGGGCCTCGTCGCGTTATTCATGCGTCGGTCAAGTGAAACTGTGAAATTATTAGAAAAGTAAACGTTTGATAAATCTGCTAATTTTTATACACTGAGAAGTTATAAAAAAAAACAGAAAGTGAAAGATGTATTTTAAATTATCACAAATGGCTACCTAATACTTTTTATACGACGTTAACATATGGAACTACTTTCTATCCATCGTTGCCAATTTTACTGGACGCATGTCACTCAGTGCGCCCGTTAAAATATATGCAGTCAGTTGCAGTGACTTTTTTCTAAGGTTGATTTCAAAAGTGCTCACTTTATCGTGAACATTCTTTACCACAATTATGCCTGTAATGGTACCGCAAGAATGCAGGCGAACGGTTTGAAAAACAGGTGGTACCGAAAAGTAACGAGAAAGTTTACGGAAATGTTCGGTGAATTTACGGAAAGTTCTGTGAAATTTACGAAAAGTGCGTTTTTTTTAAAGCAACGTGTCCGTAATGTTACGGAGAGTTTACGGAGATTTCTTGAGAATTTTTTTTTACTGACACTTTTCGGTAAAATGAACGAGAATTATTTTTAACAGTGTAAATGAAGGGATATGTGTGTGCGAACACCATGTTTCCCTGGCGAACGCTGTGCAAATGTACGGAGTTCCCGAGCAAACACAGGACGTGAGTGGCAACATTCATCGTGTTTCACGTCGCAGTGTCCCGCACAGTGTGGGCTGTGTGGAACAGGAATGTTGTATACGCATCCCGGCATTTCGCTTCAGTTGAACTGGTCAGTGATTAAATAACGGGAATCCACTCTCATTTAGCTAAGTGGCTGTCCTTTCCTGTGACAGGTCACATTTTCGACCTTTTCAGATCCACTTTAATTTACGGTTTCAATTATTGCAAACAATTGAATTGGATTGGTGTTATGCCTGAAGGCTTGTCAGGGGGGGGGGGGGAATGGCTTACAAACTAACTTACGAACCAACTTAAACCAACACCATGCCTTATCTAGGATTCGAACCCAGAACCTCCCGCACCGAAAACCGGCGGCGCACCAACCGACTGATCCACGGGAGGTCGGCTGTTGCAAACTAAAAAATGTTATGATGCGTCCTGTACGTACTTAAGTCGACACATGTTTCACTGTCACATCCAGTGAGCTGTAGGCTATATTTTCGGCTGTAGTAATATGAACCGATTATAGCCTAGACCAGTAAGACGATTTGCGAATCATTTACCCAGAGGTAATATCATTGGCCATTAAGGCTGTGTCCGAATTCTCCTTAAGTACATACTTGTGAGTACCTGTCCCCGGGAGTGACGTCGTAAGTGCTTTCCGAATTGCAAGTGAAGTATGCAAGAATACAAGTAAACGAAGTTGTATACTTCTCGCATACTTGCGGAATATGTGCCGCCATTTTGAGAAGCAATTTGTATGTTACAATTGATTTCCGAGATAATTATTTGATTGAAAGTGAAATAGGGCAACATTACTACTTCGTAGACATAGAATTTTGAATTGAGTAAATAATTATAGCAAGTTTCACCTAAAAAAATCGCCTAAGTAATAAATTCGTATTAGGCCTATGCTCCTAACCTACAGAAGATAAGATAAAGAAAACCAAATAAAATTGCTCTTACATGCAATAATGCAAGACAATAAATGTTAATGTAAATCAGATTTAAACATTATTTAATACTTTATTTAACCCCCAAAACCTTCGGCAATTGTCAAATTCTTAGTCGGAATACATGAACATTTAAAGTGGTTAGCTGGCTAATAACTGGCATCGAAGCCAACAAAACTGCCTGTCCGAATTCATCAAGTTAGGTGCCAAGGGTAAGTGAAGTATGCAAGGATGCAAGTATATTCCTGAGTTCGGACACGGCCTGAGCTTCGCAGTGTGCAATACAGACCACAAATTGTCCACGCGTGTGTAGTGTACACGATTGTGTACACTAGGTCTGAATGGGTTAATTTTGAAGTTTACTTATATTCGTGGAGCAAATTGATGCAGCAACCCGACATGTGTCACCTTCGATAAACGTGTTTACCGATAATAAACACCTCATGCACCCTATTATTCACACGAGTAAAAATAATTGACTGTGAATGCAACGCTTTTCATTTTCGCTGACATACCACAAGTCATGGGTATGTACCTGCAAAATTCTCGTTATTATTTGGGGACTCGTTAAACTTGAAACACATGTTCCTTTGAAATGAGTTTGTCATTGGACCATACTATATTTTATACGCCCTGGGTAACTCTGTGCCAATAAATGAATGCTTCCATGATTAAGTAGCCCAACCACGTGCGGTCCAGTTAGGAACAGCGTGACTTCACATCCATGCAGCCGCAAATGGAGAAACGACGCTGGCTCGAGTATATACAGCATTGTGAAGTTCCCCTATTGCCAAATAATAACGCGAATTTTACAGGTCTCTAGACATGGGATAGCAGTATACAAGGTGCTTTTTAAATTACTTGCCGAAAGTCAAACCACGACATCTATGGGCTAAAATAAACAACCAATCTGGGCTTGATCATGTTTACGTGACTATCCAGGGTGTTTCACTTCCACTGTCAAGTACGTACTGTATAGAAGTTATAAATTTACCGAGCGATTGCTGTTTTTTTTTTTTTTTTTTTTTTGCGAGTCAGCCAAAGTCCACTGATGAGCCTTCGGAGAGCGAATTTTCCTCGTTCAGTGAATTCCAAGTTTGTTTCAGGCTAGTTTAACTTTTTTTTTTAAATCTACAATACTATTTCCAGCATACTAAAGCTATCCTTCCCTGACAAACTCACTAAATAATTACAAACAACTGAGGAAATATTCGCAATATAACGTCTCTTTAAACATAACATCAAGCGTAGTCTCCTTTTTAATGGATTGTTAGTCATACGAAAGATTCGTGTTAAAATATGTGGCGAAAAAAAAAAAATATCAAAACCATTTATGTTTTTAATTCTCGCTCAACTATAATTGTTTCTACACAACCATTCCACCCTTTATGACTCAGAGACAGTAAAAACCAATTAACGATGGGGGCAACTAAACCAAAGGCAACACATCAGGAGAAAATCAGTTCTCTCTTAGGTAGAAGAGAATAAACCAGTACTTACTAAAATGTATACAACACTGAAATGTATCTTGCTGCTGAATAATAAGGCGAATTTTGCAGTCACTTGAGAATTATCACCGACGTAAACTGGCTGCCTCCGTCAAATAGTAATGTTTCGAATTTCTTAACACTTTCGCCCTTATGGTGCAACTGAGCTTAACTTAAAGGTACTTTTATGAATGAACACACAAGTGTTCACGAAGGAAATGCAACATACCAGACTGTGCGTTTAGAGCCACCAGTTTTTGTTACAAAATATTCTGCGACCAAGTAACATTCGCCCTCTAAACCTGAAACATTGAGAATCGAGCCAAATCAGTGAACACAAGTGGAAATGGTGCCATTGATAACCAGCGCCAGATAAATAATTAAATTGATGGCAGAATTTCTTTGGTTCATTTGTGATTCCCACTGAATGTCAGGGATTCCACTGCCATGAATCACTTGTTCGCCATTCATTTGCTTGATTCGCCAGTCGCAGAACTTTTCTGAAGCCCTGCTGAAGTTCTACTTCCAGGATATTCCTCCGCCTCGTGCAAACTAAACCTAACCAAGTCTAGGAAATTACACCAAAGGGACAATGTACTGAATTCGTGTGCTCTCAGTTGTAACGATGTTTTACATGAGAACTACTTATTACTAGGAGCTGCCAACACAAGCGTTTTCTCACTGTTTGTATGCATAGCTAATGCAAATGAAATACAATAATTTATTTTTAAAAATAGGTAAAATTTCAATTTAACGAAATGTAAGATACTTTCATATACAACACTTGTCATATAAAACGCTTGTCATACATAGGATATTTATGAAATAACCAAATACGTCACACGAGCGGTGATTTTTCAAAGGTTTAATTCAAAAACTGTCAAGAAACCGAGGATAGACTATACCAACCGACTTTCATTGAATGTTATTTCAGTGTTTGATATTATCACTGATTCGGACCTAGGGTTCATATATAAACGTGTAATTGTTATAAATCGGTCTATTAACTAGCATCTGTACAATGAGACATTCGAGTTTTTTCTTTGACAGGCAAATATCACATCTGTAAATGCCACGGCCACTAAAATGAGGGCGGACGATGAACTGGTTTCGGAAAATGGCCTGGAATTTTCGAAAACTGAAGCAAGCCCCATCCAGAAATTCGTCTTAAGCGAGTGACAGAAAGATGTGAAAGCGAAGATTTCTTTTTACGACTTACGTTTTTAATGTTTAATGGTGAGTTTTATGGCGAGCCGTAAAGTCGTTTTATTGCCCCCATAAAACTGCTCGTACATATATTCACAACCTAGAAAGCCCGTCGTTGGTAAATACAAAGACAGAAAGTCACTACAAACCACCTGTGTGTCAGTCTGCCCACAACCGCCCGTCCTGTAACTTGTTTTACAACATACACCACTCACAACATAAACCACTCACATGTCTAGCATATATCGGAATCCAGGGTGTTATCTACACATAGTATAAAACAAAGTCGCCTGGCCACGTGTGTCTGTGTATTCGGATAAGGCTTCTAAACTACTTGATGGATTTTCATGCAGTTTTCACCATCATTTAGAGAATTTCTTATTTAGGTGTATAATACATTAATATTTAATATAAGATTAGCAGAGAAAAGTAAACGTTTTCTAATCAAGTTGGAAAAAACCGATTTTCGGGCGCTTACATGACTTATGCTGACTAAACCATAAGAGATAAACCAATTTAATGTACTACGGAATTGTAGATCTGAAAAAGTTCTACAAAAAAAGTCAGAGACAGCTTATGTTTATCTTTTAAGGATGACCCACAGTAACCATTTTTGTATTTTAAAAATAGGGGTTCACTTACGAAGACTTGCGAACAGCGCAGTATTATTCCCATGTTAGTTACCTTAAGCATTTAGTGTATATACTTGCTGTAAACCTAAACAACGCCATATTTGTAAATCTCACCCGAGCGAGGCCGGGGCGGGTCGCTCGCTAGTATCGAATACAAGTAGTTTGCAGTTCATGTTGTACACGCCAAAATTCGCGTTATTATTTATATCCACGTGAATGTGTGTTTTCCCAACTTCGGCCATTGACCAAAAATATGTTTGGCACGCCTCGGAGAACTCTTGGGCCAATAATATAGGTTGAGTTGTGGAGTGGCAAATCTCTTTAAGGATATCAAGCAAATACATGACGTTGATTACAGTGCAGTGGCCAATGAAAGTACGAACTGAGGTCACTTGTTTATACGCCAGTGGAGTCTGTCATATCACCGAGAGATAACGAGAATTTTGCAGGTCTCTACTAATAGTATATGGAGTAAAAAAAAACACATTAATGTTTTTCATTATCAACTCAGTATGAAACGAACATAATGCATAAACCGAAAAAAAAAAACAACTTAAACAAAGGTATCGCATCAGTTTCAATAACAACAAAAATGGTCTTCTCAGATGCATTGACAAACTTCAATGATATGTAGGACGTCCATGATTCCTGAGGCGTGCTTGTATCAGACGAGGCACGACAAAAACAAGATCGTTACGCATTTCCTGAGGTAAATCGTCCCAATACTCAACTGCAACTGTTTGTAAGGCCTGAGGTTGAACCTACTGTGTTAGTACGCATGTCGCTGGAGGGGGGGAAGACGCCCATGTTTACATGATTCACACAACGCAGGTACTGCTCACTCCTACTGCATACACAAATATTACGTATTCGTGGCGAATGGGGAATATGCTAAACATTTCGTTAGCAGTATAATACGAAATGCAGTGGCTTTCAATATAACTATAACTGGAATGAGCCACACCAAATTTTCGTTTCAGAAACAAACATTACTTATGTGAGCTTGTGTATAGAAAACCGCTAAGTCAGTTTAGCACAGGAAATCACGTACAAAATACGTTTATAATTTTCTCTGTATTGCGTATTTTATCGCTTTTACATGATCTCGCAACCATGAGTGATTCTAGTAAGTCAAATTCAATTAATAAGCTCCCACATAATTTATTTTACAGTAACAATAAGAATATTTTGTCCCAGTTCGTATAGTTACGAAATTTTTGAATCACAGTCTAAAAAATTTGTATTAATTTGCATTTTTTTTTAAACGGTTCACTCTAAACGTATACTTTTTCTCTGTATTTGTCCCTGATTTTGTTTCCGAAATTAAGTTATCGTAAAAACTCACTGGAATTCACTCAAGGTATTTCACCTTGGTTCATCTCATTTTCGTAATGTTTTAGTTCATTCAATGCATGTGTTAAATAAAGCAAATATGTAATTTGTTAAGTATGATTAAGTAAAATCTGTGGCACCATATCTTGCGACGAATGACATCACTTTACATACCTGCATTTGAAATGGTATTTTGTGGAGTTTCAGAACAAGCCAGCCGAAACGAAAGAGAGCCGACGCTAGTATGAACAAGGTAAATACATGTATTTATGACAAAGCTACATATAATTTTCATGGAAACATAGATGTATAGAAATAATCGCCAGCATAATCGTGGCACTGCCCACCGAAATGGATTGCTTGCAGTGTATTGCACATATGCGGGGATACACGTCGTTTTATACACTTCTAGGGAATATGATCGCACCATACTTCTCCTCTTATGGATTCTCCTTTGCGTTGCGGATCGGTGTTAAACACTTACTAGAGGCTGTTCACGGTAAAGTGAGCACTTTTGAGGTCTTTGTTAATTTTTCCTTTGGACCATCTTTTATCACTTAACCCACTTTTTAAAATTAATATTGCTGCGTAAGTAATGAACTAAGTGTGTATATTTCACCGCACTCGGAAGTTAGGGCCTAAGGCTAAAATAAAGAATATTTTATGGACTATTATTCAAAGTGAGAGAGCTTTCAAAAGTGCTCACATTACTGCGAATAGCGTATAACACAGGAGACACTCTGCCTCGCCAGACGAGCATACACAAATGTTTATATTGCAGTCGCTACTACATCGCACAGTATTTACTTAGCCGGACGTAGCCGGACGAGGGGCCACGGTGACGCAATGGTTAGATCTAGCTTCCTAGTAAAAGTGAACCTGGTTCGATTCCCGGCGGGGTTGCTACGGATTTCCACGCGTGGGATTCGTGCCGGAAGATATCGCCAGTCGGCGGATTTTCTCGCGGGTCTCCTGTTTCCCCCGCCCTTGCATTCCGACGCTGCTCCGTGCTCACCTCGCTTCACCCTCATCGGCTCTCAAGACCTCGATTTTAAGAACCGCACAAACTTCTTCACTATCCACGTGACCGGACGAAATCACTCGATCAATGACACGGCCAGCTCGCTTTCAGTCGATTCGCACTTACATGCGTGAAAAATAATAATTTTTCTGTACAGCGCCGTATATTTAGACTAAGTAGTTTAGGTGATCATTGGCTGGAAATATATAGACCACGTGCAGACTGTCTTCTTGCTGCAGATTTCAAGGGTGAGTGATGATCTGATTTTCCTAGTTTCAGAGAAATATCTAGCTTGTCAAGCAGGATCTGATGTCGATAAGTTAAAAAAAAGTTTCTCAGATAAGGGTTCGATAATCAAAAAACGATAACCCAGAAGACTAGATGCGTAACTATAATTGTGTTGTTCCTTACTATGTGTGAAACATAGGAGTTGAAAACACGTAGTCATTGATAAGTTAAACTTAACTACTACAGCGACTAAATGTTGTGCTAGCAGAGCTGAAAAACACAAGTTTCTACAATAAGTGACGACGACACTTAAGGAAGTAGAGCTAGTCAGAGAACAGTGTCCCAAACGAAATATGTGACAGGAGAAGAGATTGGCCGCGCTAGAACAAGCACAAGCTATTGTACAAGTTGTTCTCCCCGAATATTAAGAATTGGCGAAATAACTCCAGTGTCGAAGTGTTTAGTCAAAAAAAGGGGGGGGGGGGGGCAAAGAGAAATATTTCTTTCAGGCTGTTTTGTCGACACTAACAAAATCCTGCTTTCATGCAAAGTGAAGGACAAAGAAACTTTTAGGTTAGTCGTTATAAAATCATTTCTTTACATATGTTTGTTTTATAGCTATGTTAATTTTCTTTACAGAGAAGGAAATATTCCTTAAGATGGTGTTTTTTTAACACCAAGGAAATGTTGCTGTACGACAAAGAAAGGATCAAGTGGCATGAAAGCATTTCTTTCGTTCATCATAAATCTTAGTGCGTAACGGAACTTTATGGAGGCTTCGGTAGCACAGAACAAATTCCTTACGTCGTCGCCATAATAGTTTAACCTTCTGAATCCAGTAACTGATTTTATTACACAGGATTTCGCTGAACTATTGTAGGCGCAATGTAAAGTTATTATTGCCATCAATTTTGTTTATGGATAACCTACTTATTAGAGGTTCGTATTTAGCGATAGTAATTTTTGAGGAAACGAAACATGCATTACGGCAAACAAGGTATACTTAGAGCGTATATTCAATGTCAGTGCTAAAGATATCTTCACGTGTGTATGTGCGTGCGTTTGTTTAATTCTATACGTATGACACACACACACACACACACACACACACACACACACACACACATTTGGGAAAAGTTTAAAAGAACCCTTGTAAAATCGTAAACACGTTTGTAAAGGAACAAACTTATTACTAATCAATTTTGAGAGTCTTGCAATTTTTTTACCAAACAAAATCCTTAATTGTTAGTATAGGCTGTTCACGGTAAAATGAGCGCTTTAGAAAGTCCTGCTTAAGATCTACTTGTATACACGTTGTGTGTGCTTCCGCATTATGTAAAATTAACATTTCCATGGGCCTCATCACTTTATCCATACGTCGGTCTAGTGAAATTGTAAAATTATTACTAAAGTAAATATAACACAAATCTGCTCATTTTTACACTTCGATGCAATAAAAAAAAATGGAAAGTGAGAGAAATATTTTAAGTTATAACAAATGTCTACCTTAACATTTTTTATTCAGCGTTAATATATGGAACTACGTTCCTTTCCATCGTTACCAACTTTTCTGGGAACATGTCACTCGTTGCCGCCGTTAAATTATATGCAGGTAGGGGCAGTAACTTTTTTCTAAGGTTGATTTCAAAAGTGTTCACTTTGTCGTGAACAGCCTTTAAATTCATCAGTTTTGACAGTTCAAGAGTTGTCTTCGCGCCGTTACGTTATGTCATACGCGTAACGAAACTACACGTCTGTCTAAACGCTATGAGACAAGTTCCGTATACAAAGTATAGGGTTATGCAAATATTCGGCAAATTAAACGAAAATAGAAAAAATCAGAACTTTTTACGTTTCGGTAAGAACTTTGGTTGCTGAAAGTTGCAACGAAGCGAAAATTCTCGATTTTCTATGAATATTAGGGTGTTTAATGAATGCTCATTTAATGCACAAACAAAGAAAAATTTTGCACTATAAATCATTATGTATGTTTTCGTTATTTCGTCACTAAAATAACAGCATGAAAGAGAAATTTAAATGTAGGCAAGAACTCCTGTAGTGAATACACCACATAATACATATTTCTAGTTCGATATTTCAACTGAATTTTATAATGAGAAACTTGCTAAAATATTATGAAACTCGTTCGGATCAAGCTTTCATGAAATGATTTCTTATTTTCTTCTCATTTTCACACAAAAGTTTAAAACATATCTTTTGTTTCGCACAACCGTAACAAAAAGGGGAAGGAAAATGTAACACGACATCGACGCGTACACTCAACATGTTGTCACTTAAAAAAAAAAAAACTTTATTGTTTTAAGCCTACTTCGTAAACTGTAATATAAGTTTTTAAGCCACATATTGTATGGTGTATTTGCCATACATCAGGCCGCAAATCTAGAAAAATTCTATGTGCAACTGGAAACTTCTCGACGGTTTTGATGTTTTCCTGGGCAAATGTAGGAACGCTGCCGTGGATGAATGAGAAAAAAAAATCTACCACTCTCTCTTTCTCATTACACGTATACTTCAAATGGGGGATCAATTCCTTCTAATTAATCAATCATAAATGTAACTATTTTATATACGAGACATTTTGACGCGACTTTCTCACAGAATATTGCAATATAAAATTATTTTTTAAAATAAATTATTTATTAATTTTTTTTATTATATGTAAATTTCAATATTACGTTTTATAAAAAAAAACTATTTTGAACAAAGCAATCTACAATATGTTTTAAAATAGCAATATTCCTTAAGAAATTTCACGGAGGAAATTTGACTCGTTCGAAATAGTTATCTTTAAAATAGACACAATGAGAAGGAATTTCGTTTGGCATTGATTCCACATTTGTAAAGGCTGTTCACGATAAAGTGAGCACTTTTGAAATTAACCTTAGAAAAAAGTCACTGATCCTGCATGCGTATATTTTAACGGGCGCACTGAGTGACATTGCCCAGTGAAGTTGGTAACGATGGATGGAAAGTAGTTCCGTATCTTAACGTCGAATAAAAAGTGTTAGGTGATTATTTATAATTATTTAAATTATTTCTTTCGGGTTCTGTTTTGTTTTATATGCAGAATTGTAAAAACGAGCACGTTTGTAAAATATTAACTGTTCATATAATTTTACAATTTCACTGGACCGAGCATGGATGAAGTCAATAGGCCCTTGCAAGTGTCAATTTTACATAAGGCAAAAGAATACGCAACGGGCATAGATCTTAAGCGGGGCTTTCAAGAGTGCTCATTATACCGTGAACAGCCTATAGTTCGCAGCTTCCGGCTTGGTAGGCAGGCCAGTTAAGAGGCGCCCAAATCTCTTCACTCACTCACTGGTGCGGCGAACTCGCGAATAATTTTTTTACAGTGTAAGTTTGTGTCTGAGCAGCTGGTAGCGTCATGGCCGGGGAATGTACAGGCGAGCTGGTTTCTCCCTCCGCGTTACTAGGTTTAAGAGGAGGGCGAGTAGGGGAGGTGCAACTGCAAGCGCCCCGGGCACGTTCGATCCCCGGACACCGCCCCCTTCACCAACCCGCCATTCCCCTTCGCCGTCTCCTGGAGCAGCCACCGTGGTCCAGGAACGACACTGATCCGCCCCTCATTCCAGTCTCGCGGCACTGACCATAAACTAAAGATCCTTCCTTACGTATTGAAAAGTAGTTTGCTATGGAATTTTTTTTTACATTTTCACAATTTTTATAAAATTTTTATAACTGTAAATATAAACGTAATATACTACGTTTCTAAACAAACTCCATCCACGTCCAAGAATTAGTATAGTAAACTCATGTTTTGTTACATATTGCTTGTTTTGTATTGTCATGGTATAAAATTCAATTTCTCTTTCAGCAAGCTCTTATTGGGGTATGGACACAATTGTAACGGGAGAGCGATTTATTGTTATTTCATTTTACAGTACACTATGCAATTGTTATTTCATTTTACAGCACACTATGCAATTGTTATTTTCATTTTACAACACACTATGCAATTGTTATTTCATTTTACAGCACACTATGCAATTGTTATTTCATTTTACAGCACACTATGCAATTGTTATTTGAAAACTAAACATTAAAAATGTAAATGAACTCTTCAACTTTTGCACTTTTCCTAGTGATTAACACTTTTAAGCCATATATAATGTAGGGCATTTTCAACCTCAAGAAAGGCTGAAGGGTCGGTCCGCCCCTTGCAAAAACGAAGTTCAAGGTCGTCGGCCATGAGTACTCAACACATGTGACGAGTTTTTTTTAAAATCATACCTTTGAAAAAAAAAAACAACATGTATGACGAGTTTTGTTGTTTTCTAAACACATAATATATCTCAAGCATTTGCTACTCCTGTTAACATACAAATATTTATTTTTGGTAAACTGATTTGTTGCTTATATTTTATCTCTAAATTACAATATTTTCATATATAATTAACACGACTAATAGCAGAGAGAGAATAGTTGTGTTGGCACTGCCTAGTGAGAAATAGTTTCCATGCAAACGACTGAGTTCACTAATGTAGTGCTCTGCCACTTCGGTGTAGTTTTCTAGACTCGGTTGAGCTTTGTTTGCACGAGGCGGGAGAGGATGTAGTCTGAAAGTCAGAGCTTCGTCAGAGTTTCAGAGAAGTTGGGAGTAGCAGCGAACGTTCTGTACATTGCGAGACAGACGAATTTCTGAAATTCACTGATATCAACTAATTCATTACAAGCGCCGAGTATGAGGGAAGGACAAATTTTCCGACCAGTAATGGCATCGCACATCTGGGTTGATAAACAGTTGTTGGTCACTTCTTCAGTTGGAGAATTATTATTCGTAACTTATTGTAGACTGCGCGCCTATTTCTTTTTAAAATATATTTAGAAATACAGGTCTTTACATTGCCAACAACAGCAATAATTCGAAGTTTGATTTCAAAAGTAAAGCCCGTTCACGATAAAGTGAGCACTTTTGAAATAAACCTTAGAAAAAAGTCACTGCCCCTGCCTGCATATAATTTAATGGGGCGCACTGAGTGGCACGCGCCCAGTAAAGTTGGTAACGATGTATGGAAAGTAGCTCCATATCTTAACCTCGAATGAAAAGTGTTAGGTAGCCATTTGTTTTAATTTTAATTATTTCTTTCGATTTCTAGTTTTTTTTAATGCACCGAAGTGAAAAGAAGAGCATATTTGTTAACATCTACTTTCCTAATACTTTCACAGTTTCACTTGACCAACGCATGAATAAAGTGATGAGGGCCACGACAATGTTCATCTTACATAAGGCGGAAGAATATGCAACATGCATGGAAGTAGATCTTAAACAGGGCTCTCTTAAGTGCTCATTTTATCGTGAATAGCGTGTACTAAGCTAATCATGAATAGCTTTTATTTTTTATTATACTGTTATTGACGGACCGTAATTCTTCGGACATCTCCTGTGCTGTTGATATCTACACGAGAGGATAAAGTCACTGAATTGTATAGGAACAATCATAGTATATTTTAATAACCATTAAATATATGGCCTGCCGTCTGTTCATATTATTTTCTTTCTGTATTAAAGTATTTGGAAAGTTATACAGATACACTGAAAAGGACATTTAAATCGTCGTGCCAAGAAGTATGTAATTACTCTTCTTAATAAGGCAGCAGAAAATTTCAAATTCACCACTTCAACACAATCGAGTTATAACGAAATGGTACTCTTTACTTCGGCTATTATAAGTTTAGGCTACAGAAATATATGTTATTTTTAAACATCGGAAATTTCGGATATTTAAAGTGAAATAAAAATTAGCTATTGTGGTAATGATCTTGAATGTTAATCAGTTCTGTAATTTAAAATTGACAGCTTCTTTTATAAACATGTGTTTATAATTATTAGGGATATGAAAATTTCGCGAATTCACTTGAGGACAAGATAGGCGTCAAACACGTGTACACTGAAGTCACATTTGTAACTGGATAGCAGCTTATTAGACACGCCCTGGAAGACTCTGAGCCAATAGCAGACTTGCAAGGAAACAAGTAGCGAGTACCATACTGGCAGGTGTGGAGTAACACTGGCTACTCTGTGTCAGCAGCCAATGGACAAACATCTGAGGTCCGAGCACACACAGGACTGTAGAGTCTAGCGTACAGGTAATTGAACTCAAAAATTTTTCCTATCCATACCAATTAGTTATGAATCGATTTTTTCTATACGCGTCTATTTTTCAAAAAAAATAACTGGATATAACTTTAAAATATTCAAGGAAAAAATAAAAGACGAACAGATTTCACCCTTATTCAAATCGATAATATTTTGATCAGGAGACACGTATATAACCTACGACACATCTCTGATTAGTTAGGTATGTAGTGTCTACAGCTACACATAGGTATTTTAGCTACCGTTTATTTGAAAAATACAGTTTATATCGATGTGCATGATTATCCTCCGGTTTTCATATGTACCGCGTTGTAATAATGGGGAAATAATATATTATCTTATAGCAACAGCCATGTTTACTGCATTTCACTATGGAATAAACTTAATAAAGTGGGATCGATACATCGTATGTAGGTTGGCATGACTTCCAAACACTGAGAAGTTTTGCACTCACTCGTATAAACACAGATATTCTTTCAATAAATAATAGGGAGTTGCCAAAGTCACTGGCGTTTTGTGTAGGAGTCAAGACATCAATAATTGCTAGTCTTATACAAAGGTACGTACAGAGTCAACCTATCACATAAGCCTATCTTTCCAAGGAAAGTAATTCGAAATATATGGTTACTTACAGTCTTACATGCTGCGCGGCAGAACAAAGCAGGATATTGTCGGATTGTATGTGATGTTGATCCGGCTTAGTGAGTGAGTGAAGATATTTGGACGGCTCTTAACATCGAGGTCTTGAGAGCCGACGAGGGTGATTGATGTGATTACGGAGCAGAGCCGGAATAAAAGGGCGGGGGAAACTGGAGATCCCCGAGAAAACCCGCCGTCCAACGGCATCGTCCGGCACGATTCCCACACCG
Organism: Dryococelus australis; assembly: GCA_029891345.1. NCBI lineage: Eukaryota > Metazoa > Arthropoda > Insecta > Phasmatodea > Phasmatidae > Dryococelus > Dryococelus australis. The sequence continues at coordinate 45,535,505 of CM057008.1, read as the reverse complement.
GTCGGAGATTGAGCCCGGATCGCCTTGGTGAGAGGCGAGCAGGCTAACTGCTCAGCCACCCTGTGCCCCCCTCCCTCCTGACTTAGTGAAATGGTGACCGCTTTTTTGCGTTTGCAGGAATAAGTAAACGAATCGATATACTTAATAAAATAAGTGACTCATTTTATCGTGATGATAGTGCCGCTATCTGTAAGTAAACGCTCCAAATAAAAGATGTATGTATAATAAGGGCTTGTATTTATTTAAAACAGTTTAATTACATAGCACGTCCAATCTTATGGAACATGGAATAGAGCTTCTCTTGAATTTTCTTCTCTGGTTGCAGATTTCCCAAATTAATTTTCGGTTGAGGTGCCAGCCTCGAGTTGGAAAAGGTTTTCCAGGTCGTTCGCAGTAATCCAGTCCTGCACAATTCTTCTTCGGTTCGCGCCATCCATCTTCCTTATGTCTTTCGACCATTACTTTGCTGGATTTTCTTCTGGTCGTACGAACCCCTTTACGGGTCATCTCAAGCACATCATTTATCAAACTACATTTCCTCTCTTCGGAGGAATTTATGTGTGGCACTTGATCTCCTGAAAGTTGTCTACGGATATTACCTGCATTATCAATTTTTTTTTCTCTAAAGGTATAACCAGTTAGCATTGTTTTTATATTTTCTTGTTTGTGGCAAGTAGATTTTTAGATACCCACATACACAGAATGAAAAAAAAAAAAAATTAGTAACTGCTCATTTCTTTGTTCTGGCACTTGTAATCTGTCTCCCAGGTGTCGTAAAACTGGACTTTAAATTGGTGCACATATTCCTGTAAAAACGCTGAAATTGTGATTTCGTGAATTGGTCTTATTCGTAGGTTGTGATAGGCTGATTGATAATATCGCGGTAAAAAAAAAGTCTGAATACTGGTTTTCCAAGAAGTGTGTATATATGTGACATTTTTCTTTTATTGTGCAATAGTGTTTAAAAACAGATGTTCACTAATCAAAGTCCAAATGTGGAATGGCCTGTCTGCCTAGAGTTACGAGCCTTATATAGTTATCCAAATACCTTGCGTTGTTGCCAACAACACGAGAACAAAGTTCAATTGATAACATGCAGCTCACAGTTATATCTCATACAGAGTTGTCTGAGGTCAGGCTGCTGCTGCAATACATTGGTAAAATAAACAGTCTTGGGAGGTATTTCCCCGGCAGCGTCCCATAGCTAGGGGTAGTGATCTTTCGCGAAAAGATTTCAAGACATGTTATATTTCAATACACTGTGGGTTAATTTCCCTATACTGATTGGCTGGATTACTTTCTTACACGTGTCAACTGTCTGCACACGAATCACGTAGGAGCCGTGCCGATGTTGCCGAATTGTGAGTGGCCCGGTGAAATATGAAAACGCCTTCTCAAACAGACAGCAACCAATGGCAATAGACAAACTGCTGTTGGGTGCATATAGTAATGAAGTCGACCTGTACTCATATTTTCCTACGAAAAATCACTAGCTGTGCCCATGGCACTAGCGACGCTACCATTGGGTCGGGGACAAGCCATTATAAGTGAAACTCGGGAACCAAGCTTATATCCTTTAGTATACGGTGCATTAAGCCATGTATACACTTTCAAAATGCCCAAATATTCTAACATCACTTGTAGTACCTCCTAACTTCCTGTACAACCATATTGAATCACCCAATTCCAATTCCAATTTCATTTTTTTTTTTACGTGTATACAACACAGGATTAGAATAAAGACTTATTACATCAGTCTGACTTATAACAGCCTCATGAGTGAGTGAAGAGATCTGGGTGGCTCTTAACAGCGAGGTCTTGAGAGCCGATGAGGGTGATCGAAGTGAATATGGGAGCGTCACCGGAACGAAGGGAGGGGGGAAATGGGATATCCCCGACCAACTACATCGTCCGGCACGATTCCCATTTGCGAAAATCCGGTGACCGGGACAGGTATTGAACCCGGTTCGCCTTGGTGGGAGGCGAGCGTGCTAACCGCTCAGCCACCGTGGCCCCTTTCAGCTTCATGAATAGCCACAGTCTTGGCAACTATCCGGGGTCTTCGGATAACTATATAAGGCTCATAGCACTAAGCAGGCAGGCCATTCCACATTTTGACTTTGTTGAGTGAACATCTGTGTATAGGCCGTTCACGGTAAAGTGAGGACTTTTTAAGGCGCTCACAACAGGAATAAAGCAAATATAAAGTATTTGATTGTAACCTCAGGTGTCAACTTTTGGAAGTGTTGATATGTATACACTGTATTTATTAGGTTCATGGCAATTTTTACACCAAGTGGCGGAAAGACAAAATATGGCTGGAAAGTAAAATTGACAAGGGCCTTAAATAGTGCTCAGTTTGCCGTGAGGAGCGTATATTATCACTATTACATTGTGTACATCACATACTGTGCAGTACGAAAATGAAAATTTATGTACATATTTCTGTAATAACGGAGTGTTTAAAATAAAATAGGATACGTTATGTGAATATGTTTTTCGTCATTTTACAAATCGGCAATATGTCGGTTCAATCTAATTATGTGTCTGAAAGATAAGTTATTTTTTTCTACTGTCAAAAAAAAATTCGGAGTTGTTACAGAATATTGAAATTTGTTACGGGTGCCAGGCTTGGATTTGTACAGTCATGCATTCATTCTCAGAGTCATTTAAATATTTCCGCGTTGATAGGTAACGTTGTCAGTGACTAGTAACGCAGACTACAGCGTATGTAAGTTGTTGACCACCGAGAGAGTCAGTTGTGATCACGTAAGAGCATCTTGACATATCTAGTGCGAGTAAGAAACTCGTGTTTTTTTCTTCCTCTGGCCTAGGTGGAGCTGCTATCTGATTGGCTGGTCGGATGGCCTATCACAGCATTCCTTGCTGCACCTCTATTTTTGGGCGAACCGACAGTGGCTTGGGGAAAAGTTTCTACAGGATTGGCAGAACACTTCAGCCAATCAGGAGCAAAGCACTTTATACTGACAATTTCTTTGTGCGTTTACAAATTTTTAAAAAGCACAACTATATCCCTTCTGTTTGTTTATTCTTTGTAACATAACAAGGGCAGTACACGTAAAATATCAATTAAAAATTATTGTGCTTACCTGGTATCCTTTCAAGCCGCAGAGTCAAAGTTGTGGACTATTACATTTTGTTATAACTAGAGGCCCTGCAATTTCTCGTTATAGAGTAAGATGCGGATCAGTTATCCCTAGAGACCTGAAAAATTCGCGAGTTCAGTGATCTACAGGTTAGAATTCACAGTCTTAAGTTCGATCGATCAGATATCGACGTCTCATTGGGTTCTTGCTGCCAAGGTGGATGGCACTGATTGGGCTCGCGTTTTGTTGTAAGCTTGTCATTGGTCCAGGGATAATAAGGACGTGTCAAATAACGTGTTGACCAATCGCAAAAGTGACACATATTGTACACACTCGTGATTTCTAGCTGGTCCCGAAATGAATCCGCGTAATAGGCACACTCTCAACAACAACTTGTATAAAAGTGAGGTTTTTCGCACAAATTTCTGAACATTGTCCAAATAATAATCCGTTTCAGTTTAATATTAGTCTTGCTTGAGTTAAACGTCCTGGTGTTCCATCGATTTTTACTCCTGGCGAAGGTGTGCTTCATGAATGAATAGCATCTGTAGATGTTACAATTATTCGGATGAATGCATTGGATGGTAACGCATTTTTCAGGTCTCTGGTTATCCCCGCTTTCATTCCATAACACCAGGAAACATCGCAGGGCACTTAGACCCTCGGTGTAGAGCCGAGGCCAAACAGGCCTGCGACCATCCAGTACCACGTGCATACAGTTGCCCACGACGGCCGTGGAAGTATTAAAAATTATCAGCCTAAAACGGCGATGAACCTGCGCGAGAGTCTGTGTGTCCAATCGGAACACATCGAGGCGGACACGAAACTCCGGTCTGTGACCCGAATCAGCTGGCACGCGCCACTGAATCAGCTATCAATCACACTTGCAAGGTTTCCACACCCCATTTCCATCACTCCAGGGATCATTAATCAACAACCAAGCGCTCCCCCCCTTCTTCCCCCTCTTAATTAACCTTGCCAATTTGCCTGATCGACTGGCGAACTCGCGTTTGAATACACAATTGAGCTCTTCGCTGTCGGCGATAACAGTATTAAGGAAGTTTGAGAGGCCAAAATCATTTTCTACTTTATCATCACATCACGTATTTCATCTTTGTGATGTCAAATAATAGCTTTTAACTTATGAATTTCAAGTGATGAAAATTACTTCTATAAAAGAGAATGTGTTGAGTTGAGTTGAGAGATTTGACGACGAGGTCTTGAGAGCCGATGAGGGTGAAATGAGGTGAGAATGGAGCGGGGCCGGAATGCAAGAGCGGTGGAAACGGGAGATCTCCGAGAAAACCCGCCGATCTGCGGCATCGTCCGGCAGAAATCCCACTTGCAAAAATCCTACTTGCAGTATATAAAACATCACAGTAATTATTTACGTAAGATGAACTAAAATATCTTTGAATGAAATATTTTTTTTGTAAATTTACAAAAAATCTTGTAAACTTATTGAATTTGTACACTTGCAAGAGCAACCAACAGCACTACTGGTATAAGAAAAAATCTTGCAGAAATACTGATATACAGTAAACTGCTGACACCATCTCAGGATTTCAGGTTAAGATGTATGCGAAAGGCCTGAAGTGACCCAGTCGGGGAGTGAACCAGGTTCGCCTTGACGGAAGGCGAGAGGTCTAACCACTCAGCCACCGCTGCCTCTTTAAGATAATGAGACGAGTTGCAAAAATTTTTAATTTTAAATAATTTTCTCGAGAAAATCTCTTAAAATGGAACAACATTACGATAGACTATAGCTCAAAATAATAGCTCATTTTATTAGATTCCAAAGTAAAAAATTAATTATTTGGAAATCTGCAAAATTGTTCGCACATGTTTCAATTTCAATTTTTTTTTTTTTTTTACAAAATTTCAAGTTAATACAGCCAGAAATTAAAACTTTAAATTTGACGAACCAAATTTTGGATTTCATATATATTGCACCCCACCTCACAAACTCTTCCCCCCACCCCACACCCATACTGTATTCTTAATTAGCTAAAACTTTAGCTGGAATTTAAATAGGTGTTAAAATAACTTTTTTTTTTTATATTTCTACGAAAAAATACTTTAAATTAAAGTTCTTATATTTACGTATAAAAAACTTCTACTATTTTTTTATTTTATCAGATATCGTCGATATCAAGCGACAAAACCATGAAATATTCTCAAAATCTGAAGAAAAAAAATTATATAGCAACACAGAATAACTCATTCCTCTCTGCAATTCCTTCTGCTTGAAATTCTTTGGAACAACGTGATCATTCAGTGGCGTACGTATTATGAACACAATATACAAGCATTAAAATTTTGTTTTTAGTTTAATTCTCCTGTTTTCATTAACATCGCCCCAAACGGAGATAAGTCATCCTTGAATAACTCCCAAATAAAAAAAAAAAAAAGTAAAAAATTAAACTTTAAAAAAATCAAGAGGCTACTTTTTACCTCAGCGAAAATAAACACCTGTCTGCCTGGTGGTTTCGTATAAACTTTCTTTTAAAGGCTGTTCACGATAAAACGAGCACTTTTGAAATCGACCTAAGGAAAAAGTCGCTGCTACTGACGTCATATATTCTTACGGGCGCACTGAGTGACATTCGCCCAGTAAAGTTGGTAACGATTGATGGAAATTAGTTCCATATCTTAACGTCGAATAAAAAGTGTTAGGTAACCAATTTGTGACAACTTAAATTATTTATTTTGCTATCTGTTTTCTTTAATGCATCGAAGTATAAAATAACCAGATTTGTAAGATATTGCACAAATATATGGTTTTTTGCATGGCTTTTGCCTTTTTTGGGATTCTGTTGGTTTTTCTTGTCTTTATGCCAATTCTGCCCTGCCACGCCCTTGGCTTAGGACGTATCACGGACAGAATATAAGTAAAAACTTCGGTTCAGTTTAATAAAATATAAGGTATTTTTATGTTAAGGTGATATTTTACATTTTTTTATTTGGTTATCTGAAAGGGCTTTCGAAAAATGCCCCCTTAAAGCAGTTATTAACTGTCAAATAGTTATAGTTTTCAAAATATAGCACTTAAAAGTCTTAATTTCCCGAATTCTGCAGTATACAAGGGTTTGCACCTAGATATTTTTTCCCAATCAAATTGCATATAATGCAATGTGTATAGCGTGTAGAACATACTGATTCAGTATGTGTGTGATTTATAAACATGTGAGCGAGTATTGGCTCTCAGAATTTTGTTGAAAATAGGGGCCAGACCTGTCGTAAATATATTTTTGTTCATTCAAGCGAAACTGTTAACATTAATTTAACACATAGTTTAAACCATAAACTGTAGAGGAAAAGTTGTATTTGTTCCTTTCGTAGCTTGCAACACAAATGCAGTATGCCGCGCTGAGACTCTGATTCAACACTTTGAACCTGCCTATACCACTCTTGTGTCGGAATTTGAGTGTTATATTTTGAAAACTATGATGATTAATGTCACCTTAACACAAGTGTAAAGATCGAAAGGGTGAAACGTGGTTGTAGTGTCTATAGTGGTGTGCCCACTGAATGTCCTGCTGCAGAAAACGACATTATTATGTGTGAATATTGCAAACGTACTTTTTCAATATTTCCTAAGACCATTTATAAAACGTAACTAAATGTAATCAGTGTGCTATTTCCATTGTCAGATCATAATGTGTAAGACTAATTGACAGTATTCCAATTAGGTCCCAGTTTTCATAGTGGCCAAAAAGTACATTGTTGATTTAAAATATTTGTTTGGATTTATATATGGTAAATATTTTTTATTCAAACTTTACTGCGCTGACCTAAGAGGGTGTGTTGAATTAATCAATATGCACGGGCACGAATTTAATCAAAACTTGAATTATCATAAATAAAAATATAAATATAAATCCATATTTGGCTCCTTCCCTTCGATTTATAGCAGTAAAAATATTTTGCTAGAATTTACTTCCTTAAATGTTTTCAAAAATTAAATAGTAATCATAACCTATTTTCGATCAAAATTACCAAAATATTTAAAACCCCTTCCCCCTTCTTTTTAAACCTCGTGGAGCAAGAACTTCATAATAATTACTCTGATTTTATATAATAAAGAATAAGTAATAATGTAAATATATTGTATATAAAGCTATCCATGGTTAAGTGAGCATTTTTTAAAGCCTCCTCATTTCGAAGATCCTAATATTCATCAAATATACTTTATTTAAGCCTTAAACCTTAACTCCCGAGTGCTGTGTAATATGCATGCTGTGCTTATTACTAACGTGGTAATATTTATTTAAGAGTTTGTTAAAGGATAAAAAAATGTCAGCAAGTAAATGTAACTAGGCTTCAAAAGTGCTCACTTTACCGTGAAAAACCTGTAATTAATTTTATGCAGATCGATTTCAGTTATAAAAGTGCAGACTTTCGTGGCTGAAGTGGGTTTTAATGTTAAAAGAATTTGTAAATTTTATTTCTATTTATTTGTTGCATATAACCATAGTAATTATATTAATAATCTCGCTTGATGATATTTTAATGTGCTTTATAAAGCATACAGCATGGAAATACGCTTAACTCTGGATTAAGATGTAACTTTAATAATAATTTTTTTAAATTACATATATAAGTAAACCATGGGTAGAGCCAAAAGTTTCGGTAGCAGCCAGGTCATTAGATATGGAGTAAGTAGTTCAGAGAAGGTGGACTGGGGAAGGACTCGGCCATGGCTTGAATTACGGGGCCTAAGGAGTACGTGAGTGAAGAGAATTGAACGGCTCTTAACATCGAGGTCTTGAGAGCCGACGCGGGTAACTGAGGTGAGAATGGAACACCGCCGGAATGAAAGGGTGGAGGAGACGGGACATCCCCGAGAAAACCCTCCGACCAACGGCATCGTCCGGCACGATTCCCGCATGCGAAAATACGGAGTGACCCGGCCGGGGATTGAACTCGGATCGCCTTGGTTGGGGGGGGGGGGAGCAGGCTAACCGTTCAGCCCCCATGGCCCCTTGCATTAAGGAGTCCTCCCAGCATTCGCCTGGAGGGAAACCATGGAAAAACGAAATCGAGATGGCCGGGCTGGGATTCGAACCCATTTCGTACCTCCATCGATAAAGTAAACCCCAAGAAAATATAGTTTAGTGGTACAAAATACATGCTTTCTTATTGCATATTCAAATTAAATTATACTTTTCTAACAATTTTGGTTGCGTGTGTACTTCTATTATAGGCTGTTCACAGTCAAACGAGCATTTTTGAAATCCCTGCTTAAGATCTACTTGTATACACGTTGTGGTTGTGTATTCCTCCGCCTTATGTAAAATTAACGTTGCCGTGGGCCCCATCACTTTATTCATGTGTTGGTCAAATGAAACTGTGAAATCATTAAGAAAGTAAATATTTTACCAAATCTGTTTATATTTATACTTCGATGAATTAGAAAAACAGAAAGCGAAAGAAATAAATTTAAGTTATTACAAATTGTCACCTAAAACCTTTTATTCGACGTTAATATATGGAACTACTTTCCACTCATCGTTACCAACTTTGCTTGGCGAATGTCACTCAGAGCGCCTATTAAAATGAATTCATGCAGGGGCATTGACTTCCTTTCTAAGGTACATTTCTAAAGTGCCAACTTTATCGTGAACAGCCTTTGGTAAGTTTTTTATGTTGTACAGTCATGTGCCGTGCTCCATTAGAAACCACTGTACTTCTTTATTTCTTTCGCACTTGTAATACTACGCGGCTCGTGCGATGGCCATCAAACTGGACAGCAGAGTTAACCAGGAAAGTTCAAATTGCTTACTCGTTATGTTGCGTCCTCCACGTTTACTACCCTGAATTCATTTGAGAACTTCACGAACGAGCTACAATTACATTTGATTATCACGAAGACTGTCTGACTCGCGGAGGTTTCCAGAGGATGAAAGAACTTAACGACGTAATTAACGTGTCCACATTCCAGCTGATTCAGCTCTTTTCTCGGGACTGTCCTACTTAAGGACGGCGCCTTCAACTCTACGTACCCTCGTCTGAGGACACCTATCCACGATTCCTGAAAGACTGACGAAATTATGGCTATAGCTAGAGCTAGTGATTTTTCGCTAAAAAAAAAATATGAGTACACTATAGATTTCAAAACTATAAGCACCTAATAGCAGTTTGTCTATTCCCATTGGTCGCTATCTGCTTGAGAAGGCTTTTCCTTATTTGTAGAGACCTGAAGAATTCGCGGATTCATTTTGGGACAAATTAGAATTCAAAACATGTGTGTTTATATAACGTTAGCGATTGGTCCACGCGGGGTTTGACACCTCCTGGAAAATGTTCATCCATTCGTCGCCTTCCTCCGTGACAGCAGACAACCAATGTGCAGTTAACATCGACAAATTTGTACATAAGACAGTACATTGTAAAAAAATGTTCTGGTAAACTTCCTAAACTGTAATGGAATTTTCTAGCCTGTACACTGTATGGTAATAATACCACACATCAAGCTGCATATATGGGAATGTTTAGCAACGCTACTATACAAAGTTGGGAACTTCCCTATGCATTGAACTGTTCCCTGAGCAAATGTAGGAACACTACAATGAATGTAAATGGAAAAAAATTACCATTCCTGCTTTCTCACAAATCGTATACACTGGTAGGGTAAATTGACGAATAATTTCTTAGAGTGTAGAGTCTAGCCTGCAAGCCATTGAACTCGCGAATTTTTTTGGTCTCTACTTATTTGACAAGGCCACTAAGAATCCGGTCGCATGAGCACGGCTCCTATGCTATTCGTGTGCAGACAGTTAACACGTGTTAAAAAGTAACTCAGCCAATCAATATAGGAAAATAGCACTATAGTGTTTTGAAATATAACTTGTCTTGAAATATTTCCACAAACTGTCACTACCCATAGCTATAGCCGATTCGTGGTGTCGTCACACTTTCTGAATCAAACATTTGAATCCTCGCCCCATAGATGTCGCCTTTGGTTGTTTCCAAACTGTGTCATTGTCACGAGTGTTTTATACCCTCATGTTCACATGAAAGCATCTTATTAACTAATCATTGTCGAAAGCCCTTGCTTCAGATCTACTCTACTCTTATTTTCTATTCTCCCGTCACATTGTCGAGGGCCTCATGATGTTATTCGTGCATTAGCCAAGTGAAAACCGGGTAACTTATTAGGAACATAAATGTGTTAGCTGATAGACAGTTCGTATTCTAATGGGTATAAATGTGTTAACTGATATACAGTTCATATTCTAATGGGTATAAATGTGTTAACTGATAGACAGTTCGTATTCTAATGGGTATAAAGAAAAGAAACACCAACTTTACTCCCCATTGATTTTAACATTTCACTTGCAATTCAGAATAAATATTTAGGACTATTTTACTGAATTCGCAGCCAAATTAACTCGAAAGCTGCAGGCAACGGCTACTTCAAAATATTTTGAAACAAACCTTTAAAAAATCGCCCCATATATGACTTTTTTTGTTGTGTCCTAAATACGCTATGTATCACAAGCATTTTATACTTGAGTTAAAATGAAAATATCACATATTTGGTTAAATTGAACTCTTATATTATAATTTATCTATACATTATGATGTAATATTTATAATTTGTATAAATAAAACTAGAGAGAAAATATATGTGTTGGTAATCAATAGCACGGAATTACAATATTATTAGACCGATTGCTCACGAATGCTGCGCGTTGCACCTTTGGTGTCATTTTCTAGACTCGGGTAAGCTTTGTTTGCATGAGGCAAAGGCATCTCCTAAGAAATAGAAGTTTATCAGGGCTGCAGAAAGTGTTGAAATTAACCGTGAATATATTAAAGCATATATGCAGATAACAGGCAATGATTGTTTTACAGAGGTTGATTTAAAAAGTGCACACTGTACCATAAACAGACTGGTGCTAAAATTAATACGTGGCAAAACGAGTTTTTCCACTATCTATAAGGGAGGGTTATGTCACTCCATGTACGAAAATTCGCCATGCGCTGTATCAATGTGCAGCATGCCTTGTATTGTTTATGCCGGTAGCGGAGGGGTTGAAATATTAGACTTTCGTTTGTTGAAGTCCCCCTGTTAGGCCTGCGAGGGTCGCGTGGGAGCATGAATAATTCCTTGCCATAGCGGCAGCTGGGTCGACGCGGAAAGTCGACTTCAAACTGTTCCCTATCGATCTGCTGTAGCGAGAGGGGCTACTGTCTGCGTGAAGTTGCTCCTTATGCTGAATCACGGCGCTGCGCTTGCGAACTAACACGCAGCCCGCACTGAGAGAAAATCGAACAAAATATTTGTTTGTGTAAGACCTAATATACAGGATGATTCTCGATTAGACCAACAAACTTCGGGAGGTGATTCGTCATGGAAAAGTAAAAGAAAAACATATGTGACACTTTATACCGGAACCGAAAATTAAGGGAGGTATGAGCCCTTAAAAAAAAACGAGATTTTAAGCCGTTTTTGTGCAAAATATCAGCTCTTACGTTGAAGGTCCCAATATCATACAATAATGTGCCGAACGTTGCCATTGTATTTTACTTCGTTACAGATATTTTGCACAAATAAGGTTTAAAACCTCATTTTTTAAGGGCTCGTACCTCCCTTAATATTCGGTTTAGGTATAAAGTGTCACATATGTTTTCCTTTAACTTTTGCATGAAAATCACCTCCCGGAGGTTGTCGGTCTAATTGAGAATCATCCTGTATATTTAGTTGCTCTAACAAAATATATTACTGAACAAACAAAATTTGAAAGGCAACAAAATTACTTTGGTTCGTCTAGAAAAAGGTATGTTTGAATAAACAAAATCTCTGCGGTGTGAGAAAAAGAAATTAAACTGTCAAGTAAATATTTTGTTGAATGACTGTATATATTTGTTCGACCTCTCATTTGACTGCCTTCGTTCGAAAATACAACTGGAGAGTTTCTTTGTAATTTTTTGTGATAATTAGTGTAGTAACCGTGTCTATTAGTGCATCTATTGTTGCTTAATAATCGAATAAACACAGTAATAACACAATGCAACAAGAAACTGACAAGTAAAGCTGTAAAACTTGAAATATTTATTGCACAGGTTGCCCAATATTTGCAGTATGTGTGTGTGTGTCTATATATATATTATATTATACATATGTGTGTATCTATATTTAGAAGCTTTTCGGCGTCATCAGTTGTCACATTAGATCAGTTTACTAAGGCGTAGCGCTTGGACGCATGTGATCTAGGTTCGAAACTCCCGCGAACATGTAAAATACTTATATATCGGCCCAAAATGTTTAATATACGTTTGGTCAAACAAATCTTTAGTTGCGCCAACCAAATCTTACAGTTAGGGGCAACCAAACGAGAAAAACATTTCATATCCCCTATACGAACAAATAATTTGGTTGCCCCAAACAAATCTTGTTGAATTCAACAAAATTTGTATTTTCTCAGTGCACACTCAGGTTATTCCAACAGCTGGCTCACTGGAACTGGTCCTTATTGAAAGCCGAGCCTATATATGCTTTTCTTAATCCATAAAAAAAGTAACGATATACTACTTTTACGAAATACTGATAAACTCAGCTGACCTCCCGTTGCGCGGTCGGTTGGTGCAACACCTGTGTGCATTGCGGGAGGTTCTGGGTTCGAATCCGAGTTTAGGCATGGGTGTAAGTCAAAGTTAGGTTATGAGTAGGGGCAGGTGTTTCTCGCGAAAATATATGAAGACCAGATATACTGCAAAACACTTTAGTTCGCATGCACTTTCGTGGTTGGATGATTTTAAATGTCACGTGCCTCAAGTGTCTTGCCCGCGAATCATGGACGTTCAGTATCCGAGTGTTTTATTCTGATTGACCCCGTCAAATAAGAACATGCCTTCTCACGCAGGTGCGCACGGCCAATAACCGATGGATGCTGTGGTTGTAGACGTAGGATATTGAAGGATAGCATGAGTAGGGGTAGTGAAATTTCGCGAACAGATTTCAAGACAAGCTATATTCCAAAACGCTGTAGGACAGTTCACCTGTCTTGTTTGGCTGAATTACTTTTTGACACATGTCAACTGTCTGCACACGAATCACGTAGAAGCCATGCCGATGTTGCCGAATTCTGAGTGGCCCGGTCTAATATGAAAACGCCTTCTCAAACAGACAGCAACCAATGGCAATAGACAAACTGCAGTTGGGTGCTTATAGTATTAAAGTCTACCGTTTACTCAAATTTTTCCTTGAAAAATCAGTAGCTCTAAGCATGAGCATAAATATCTTTGCTAAAAATACGTGGCCCTATTTGTGAGTTAGATGGTAAGTCGTCCCGTTATAGGTCGAGGTCTGAAGAATACACGGATTCATTTTGGGACAAGTTAGAATTAAAAATATGTGTGTTTATATAACATTAGTTATTGGTCCACACGGTGTTGGATACATCCTGGATAACGCTGATCCAATCGTCGCCTTTCACTGTAACAGCAGACAACCAATGCACAGTTAATATAGGAATATTTTACATAATACTGTAGAACCCAGCCTGCAGGTCATTGAACTCGAGAATTTTTCAGGTCTCTTAGTTATAAGCCTTCAGGCTTAGCACCGTGGGACGTTAATACGCCCTTTCCAATTCCAATTCAAATTGATCATCTTGTATGACGTACAAATAATAAAACTAACTCACTTACCAAAGCGAGATAATTCACATCCAAATAAGATAACACGAATTACTTTACATATTGAGATCTGCACGTATTTACTGGCACTTCAGACAAAGTAGAAGTGAGTCACCTATATCCACTACTGCAAGATCACCGGTTCTGTTGGTGTCTGTGTTGGACATCACCAACCACACCAGACACTACCCAGTACTTTACAGCATTCATTATTGGCTGGTCATCAACCAATGGATAGCAAAGCTGACATCAACCCAATCAAATGTACTTTATTATATAAAAGGATTTACAATCAATCATGTCCCTTTGAGTGGCTATAAAAGAAATCAATTCTGTCGTTTACAATATGATTGTTACTGCGCTGTCGTGTTCTTGTGAGGTCGTGTTAAACACTAGCCGAACAAAGACTGCATATCCAAGCGATTTTTGTTCTGAACAGCAAAGAAATTTTCAAATAAGTTTTGCTCGAGTTACACACGAGCATAGTCTATAAAGTGTTAAACAACATTTAAAATTGTGCAATGAAATGTTTTCGCATTAATAAAAGATTGTTTAAAATAGTACATTTTTTCACATTTTTGATTTGCAGCAGTTTATGATTTTGTGTGAAATAAATTTTCTCTAATCCTACCTAAAAATGAATTAAGGCATGCCACTTTCAATCATTCTTGCTAAATTATCAACAGAATTGTTTTGTTTAATATTATTTGTCAGTCCCGAAAACATTAAAATTGTGATTCTAACATGCCCAGATGCTAAAACTATGTGATCTAAATTTTTATGCTAGTAAATAACACTTACAAATAATATCTACAAGTGGAAAGGTATTTCGTAAATATATGAAAAATGGACTGTTATGGTTATCAGCGCCCTTAAAGACCGTTCCAAAATCACTAAAATTCCATGGTGTCTTTCACCTGCTACGATGGCATAGTGCATTTTTTGACTAAACTTCGGCGCATAATACTTAAACCTTTGCAGAGTACGCATGCATATAAACGTGGTTACGTTAATATGGAGATTTTTTTGATCTTGAAGACGAAACTAACACTTTTTTTTTTAAACTTTTTCTATGTACTTCAATGGAATCTAAGTGAAATATTTTAACCTGTTAATATTTAAGTAAGTAAAATAAAATGTTTGTTTTCAATAATTTCTCAAATGAACACGATGGACTGTCGCGGCACATTAATTGGTACGCAATCAACGCATGAACTCACTGGCTGATGGACAGCCAATAATAAACGTAGCGGAGAACAGTAAGTGCAGCCATGGCCAATAGCACTTTGATAAGCGTAAATACAGAGCCCAACAACACCGATATTGCTATAATAATGGGATACATGCAGACGACAGCCAATAACAAAAGGGGAACGTCAGAGATAGCATGAAAAGTATAATCGTCCCGCAAAAAATTTAACTGCATACTTCCATATTAACGTGTTAGGTTTAAAAAAAATTCGTAAAATATTTGAGGTGCGAAATAACGTACTGATTAGCTGTATGATAACACGAGGTGCAGGGCGTACATATAGAGAACTGGTTTGATACCTGCGAAAGTTGTATATTATTATAAATTCGACTTCGGGTAACTTCAGTGAAGGTAATCTTCTTAGCTGCTACCAGTAGAGTTGCGTGGACTATAAATAGTTCCTTTCCTTTGTTCCCGGAACTCTGGTCGATTACAGCCCCGTGACACTGCGAGTTCCTAAAACTTTCGTCGCGGACCTACAGTGACGGAGGTCACTGTATTCGGTGACCTTTGCCATTTCGCCACCAGCGGCAATAAATGTCGGGCGAGTTTCAAACTTGTTAACATGTGCGCGGTAGCGTTGGCGTTGTGTACTCGTGCCTCGTATCGAATGAACACGGAGAAACTTGAGTGGTTATCGACAGCACTGGCAGTAAACGGTATTTTAGCCTGCATCCTGTATATCGCTTCAACGAAAGGCTGTACATAGTAAGGTAAGCGCTTTTTAAATCAACGCCCTCATAAAAATGAAGTCACTGCTCACAATTACATACATGGTGTAAATAGCGATAAGGAAAATTTCGCGAATTCATTTCAGGACAAGCTAGACTGTAAGCACGTCTATATTTATGCTATGTCAACAGTTGGATCACAGTTTACTAGACAAGCCCAAACAAGTGCTTTACCAAGATAACGATCCCGAGACCGGTGCTTATAAGGACTAAGATCACGAAAAAATCTACATTCTCGCAGACATCTTCAGTGGCCTAGCACTCAAAAGTGGGGAAGTTCTGATAAAGATAGACGGTGACAAGAATATCGACTACATGATTTGGGACGACCCGAACGAACTCGTGGATAGATTACGACTGCTGGTCGCTCCGCAAAGGGTTGGAAATTACTCGTACACTTACGAGATTATATCCATCGTCGAAGAACTGGGGGAGGGAAGCTACATACCATGAGTAGGTTGGGAATCGCCCACGAACTGCATGCGGCCGCCAGGCGCAACTACCGACCAGGGCAAGGAATTCTACAATGCGAAGTTCAAGGCCCCGATGAAGAAACATAACATAAATCACTATTCTTCATACAGCAATCCCAAGGCATCTATAGTCGAGAGGTTCAACAGGACTCTGAAGGGCAAGATGCGGAAGCATTTCGCGGCGAATGGCAGCTGCCAGTGGCTAAGCTACTGCTGAAGCTCATCAGCGAGTATAATTCCATCAGTCATTCTACCACTCGGATGAAGACCGAAGACGTCAAGGACAACTCTCTGCTTCGGACCGTGTACTCCAACAACAAGAAGAGGCCCTCGCGCAAGTCTAAAGCCAAAATCGGCGACTTGGTGCTCATCTCCAAACAGAAAGGCATCTTCAAGAAACTGTTCACAGCAAATTGGAGCCCCAAACTATTTCGTGTGTGATATATACACAAATATACACCGAGGACCTACTATCTCAAAGAGCTCAACAACGTACCCATCCACGGCTGTTTCTACACCGAGGAAATCCAGCCTACGAAGTTTCCAGACATGTATTTGGTCAAGAAGGTGCTGAAACGACGTAACGGAAGGGCATATGTCAAGTGGTGGCATTTCCCAGCCCACTTCAATTCCAGGGTCTCTGAAGCGAACATCAGCACAGCATTATTCAACATACACATGTCCCCGAGGACATATGCTAGTATAGGCTATATTTAGGATATTATTATAGGTCAATTAGGCTAGCTTAATTTGTCTCTTCATCCACAGGTCCTTGCCGTCTTTTAATATTCAAGTAAAAACCAGTAAGAGCCAGCCCTGCTGACACTTACTGGCAGCTCACTTCCTCTCCTATAATTTCTAGGTTTATAGAAGAGATAGGGGGGGAAGAGCCCCAATAGCGTCACTTCTCCCACCAGAGAGGCGGCCAATCACCTCTCTGGTTACTGCCGGCATCAAGTTAAGAATAAACAAAGATCCCGCCCCCTCTCTACTAGTCTTTCCAACTTTATTAACTAAGAGCATGTTTTCCAAACACTCTGTCTTCTGTAGCATTCTATTTAATTTAATTTAATGTATGCAATAATTTTTGAAATTCTTCTTCTCTGTCGCAAGGGTTTTTACGTCTCTCTTGACGGTTTTTCCCTTTCTCTTCATAGTTAAGACTAGCTCTAAGTACACTTAGGGAGGTAGTCATGGCCCCAAAGTGCAGGCCATGACTGCCCAATCCCTCTTTGCCGTGATGCAGGTCTCCTTGCATGATTTTCCTTCCTAGTAGGCGTAAGGGGTTAGCCCTGAGACGCAATAAAATCCCGCCCTACCTTCGGGCCTTAACTTTACATAACACTTAGAATAAGGTAGTTTAGAAAAGAAAAAGACGCGGACATCAAGAGGTGAACTCGCCGTAGAAGAGGACGACGTATATAAATACTTTTATTCAAAGGCTTATGTATTTCCTAATGTCATTTTCAATAAATTGTAAAAAATTATGATTTTTTTTTTTTTTTTTTTTTTTAATATTGACCTTACAAGTTATATGATTAGTAAAATAGTGTAAATGGTAGCTCTCTGGTGGTAGATACTATAAAGATCAATAGCTAGCAAACTCTATAGTGTCCAGTATTGTACTAATATGAGTTAAAACGCCCGTCTACCTAGAGCTTTTTTCCGCTTTTGAAGCCGAGAGGTGAGGGAGCGTTAAAGGCGACACTGCCACGCGCATCAAGTGCGCCATCGCCCCTAAGCGCAAGGCTCCGAACTGGCGTACAGTGTTCTCGTCGTGCTGCGTGTACCTATGGGACTTTCAGCGGCGACCTTATTATTTTATTGGTGGAAAGTGTGTAGGAAGATTCAATGCACGCCACTTGACTAGTTGTGTATGAATCTGACACGTACATTTTGAGATACAGCGCTTTGAAAAAGCCGTTTATAGCCATTTTTGCGTGCTCTGAAATGGTGTTTCTAATTAACGTCAGGTCTTAACAACACTCAACAGCCCTCGTCTGAAATGTGTGTTCTTTTCGTAAGTCAGTACACTGGACGCACGTTTAATAGTTTCGTAGAAAAACGTGTATTTCAAACACTCTGCAACGCACTTCAAGCGCCAGGTAGACGGGCGCCTTAAAGTCGCAATTTAGTGGCCAATTGACAGACACGATTGGTATGGGTGGAGGGATAATTTTTGTTAAGGACAATTATTGACCTTCGTGGAGGAGGGGATCGGTGGGTGGTTGGTGGTGGAAGGGATGAGCAAGGAAAGAAGGTGTACTGTTATACGTTACACGATTTCGAAGAAATTTTTGTGACTTTTCTCTCGATTTTTTTTATGATTGTGAGTTGTTGGGGATGTATAAGGGGTGATGTGAGTGTGGTGGGATGAGTGTGAGGGTAACATTATGTGTTCTCCGAATTGCAGAATCAATTTTTTTATTTTTCTCTAATTTTTCTCTATTTTTATGATTGGGAAGGATGGGAGTTGGGGAGGGTGTGAGGTGAGGGTAATGGGATCAGTGTGAGGTTAATGTTGTATGTTCTTCGATTTTCTTAGAATTTTTAGAATTTCTTTTAGAAATTGTTGCGATTTATCTCGTTTTTTTTTAAATTATTATTATTATTATTATTATTATTATTATTGTGGGAGGGTGGAGAGGGCGATGTGAGTTTTGGGGGGGGGGACGAGTGGCAGGGTAGGGTAACATCATATTTTCCTCGATTTATAGAATTTTTTAATTTTTTTTTTTTTTCGATTTATTTTTTTTTTCCAAGATCATTCAAGGTTACGAGAGCAGGGTCAAGGTCATCAAGATCCAATATGGTGATTGGTTGCCATCACAACATGGACGTCCAAAGACGCCTTGACAACCGAGGTGGCTGGTGGTTTCTGGCTCCTGGTTCATGATACCTGCACCCGCGCTCTCATTTTATATCTACTCATTTGATTGCCTTCGAAAATACAGTTAGAGAGCTTGTAATCTTAAGTGACAATAAGAACAGTATCAGTTTTTCTCGGTGAATTTTATGATTTTTAATAATGGTATCAATACCCTAATAAGATAAGGATACAAGGATACTAAAAAGTAAATATATAAACTTGAAATGTTTGTTTACGCGCTTTGTACAGTATTTATATGTATGTAATTAAAAACATTCTCCTTTCATTAGTATCCACTTATTGAGATTTCTTAGTACTTACTGCTTGGGTGCAAACATTTTAGTATTGAGTCTTAGTCGGAATTGCAAATTTTTATAATAACTTAAACAGTTTAATTTACGTAGAGCTAAACAAATCTTTAGTTACACCAACCAAATCTTTGTTTGAGGCAACCAAATAAGAACAACAAAACCATTTTGTTTTAACAACAAAATGTTTCACTGCTCCTATACAAACAACTGTCGGCCAGCAGTGTGTGTGTATATATATGTGTGTGTGTGTGTGTATATATATATATAGTGTGTGTGTGTGTGTGTGTGTGTGTGTATTCTGCTAAGGCTTCTAAACTACTTTATGGTTTTGATGCCGTTTCCACCATCATTTAGAGAATTGCTTGAAAAAGGTCGAGATATATAATACATTATTATTTACTATAAGAACAGCAATCAAGTCGGAAAAAGCCGCTTTTCGAGCACTTACATGGCTTACGCTGACTAAACCATAAGAGATACGCTAAATTAATGTACTACGGAATAGCAGATCTTAAAAACGCCAACAAAAAAGTGTGCGACAGCATATGTTTATCTTCTAAGGATGAGCCACAGTAAACATATTTGTCTTGTAGAGGTTCACTTACGAAGACTTTGTGAACAACACACTATTAATCCTACGTTAGTTACCTTAAACATTTAATGTATATACTTGCTGTAAACCTAAACAACGACATATTTATAGATCGCTCCCGAGCGAGGCCGAGGCGGGTCGCTAATAGATAATAATAATAAATGGCCAACTCTTCACATACTTATTGGATATTTATCATCTCGCTTGTTGCAAACGATAATTCCGCAAAGTAATTTCGTCGTGTGTTCAAAGTGATAAATAAGCGCGCGGGATCCCGGAAACGTCTTCGTTCTTGATTGGCCACTGCGTGTTGTGCTAAGACAGGACCCCCGTCTGGTAAGTTGGCGCTGATTGGCGAAACGACATGCCGCCACATTGCCGGGAGTGAGGACATTTATCCCGGCGCGTGTGGCATGGAGCTGGCGACGTACGAGTTGATTTCGCCTCTGTATTATCGTGTGCTCTGTGTCACTGGGTTTCCCTGCGCTGAGAACTGATCTCGCTATGTGGCCACGGACGTGTATCCCCGTAGAGCGGGTGTAGAGAGAGAGAGAGAGAGAGAGAGAGAGAGAGAGAGTGAGTGATATGCAGAAACCACAGCATATGTGCAGATCTCGCGCGGAGACGTAAACAAGGTCCAGATTGTTGATGATAAGTGGCGCAGGCGCCATCGAAATAGGACGGCCCACCCACACACACACACACACACACACACACGCGCGCGCAACAGCTGAATCCCTGCCCGGGTCCAGCTGTCAGAAACTGTGAGTTCTTCAGTTTGGAGCTCTTGCTGTTATCGCTGTAGGTAGGGATAGGAAAATTCCGTGAGTTCAATGACCTGGTTGCTAGACTCCACAGTCCTTTATACTGTCGACCCTCAGATGTTTGTTCATTGGCTGTTGCCCCAGTGTTACCCCACATTTGACAGTACAGGATTCGCTTCTTGTTCCCTTGCAAGTCGGCTATTGGCGCGGAGTCGTCCAGGACGTGGCTAATAAACTCTGATCCAATTTCAAAGGTGACTTCAGTGTACACGCTTTTGAAAACTACCTTGTCCTGAAATGAAATCGCGAATTTTTCCTATCCCTAGCTATAGGGTCCGCACTCATGTACACTGAGAAAAGGTTTTGTTGCACCAAACAAGATGTGTTTGGTGCAAACAAATTATTTTCTTGTACGGGGGCAATGAAATGTTTTATTGCTGAAACCAAATGATTTTGTTGTTCTCATTTTGTTGCCCCAAACGGTAAGATGTGGTTGGTGCAACTAAATATTTGTTTGGTTACACGCACATCAAACAATTTGAGCCAATATAAAAAAATTCAACAAGCCCGCACGAGTTTCGAACCTAGATTTCCTTCTTCCGAGCGCTACGCCTTAGTAATCTCAGCTAACGTAACAACTGATAACACCGGAAAACTTTTAAATATATATAGCAAATATTGGGCAACGTTTGCAAACAAATATTTAAAGTTTTACAACTTTACTTGTCAGTTTCTTGTTGCATTGTTTTATTAATGTGTTTATGCAATTGTTAAGCAACAATAGATCCACTATCAAACAGGTTCACTATCCTAATTGTCACAAAAAATACAAACTCTCGAGCCGTATGAATTCGCGAAATTTTCGTATTCCTGGTCTCTAGTTATCACAAATGATGACCTAACACTTTTTATTTGACGTTAAGATATGGAACTACTTTCCATCCATCGTTACCAACTTTACTGGGCGAATGTCACTCAGTTCGCTCATTCAAATATATGCATGAAGGGGCAGTGACAGTTTTCTAAGGTTCGTTTTTAAAGTGCTCGCTTCAGCGTGAACAGCCTTTTCCCTTATTTATCAGTAGAAAAAAACTTTTTTTTTTTTTTTTATATACTAGCATTTTCTGTGTGTTCCAAAAGATTTCTCGCGGGCGATGTGTAATTGGTAGACGTGTTGACATGTCTAAGAGCAGCTTATTCTTCTAAACGTGCTCCGTGTGTAAGTGGATGCCAAGGGTGCGCAGTAGCTTGATAAAGGCACGTGGAAGTTGCTATCGTCTTAGTTCGATTATTATCGACTGTTTCTCGTCTGTGCACTTGCGCGCACTCTGTGCCCCCAGAACGACGCCCGTCGCCTCTCGACAGAAGGCACGAGTGGTGCGCTCCTCCCCGACAAGCCGAAGGAGGGCTGGCATCACGAAAGTCGTTCCTTCGCGCGAGGGGTGGGGGTGGGGGGCGTGAAATGAACGTGCAGCCGGGTATGAAAGTGCCGGGTCTCGTCTGGCAGAGCAGCGTCAGGAACTCACACATTAATGGAAATGGGACGCAGAAAGGGGGCCGGAGGAAAATAGTGCGGAATGGGAGGGGGAAATTAAATTGCTTCGACTTCTGTTCTCCCTTCAGACTCTATTTACTCACGAGACACGCTGTCTTCTAAATGGCGTCTTCGAAATATATAGGACGAGAGTGGGTGGCAAAACTTCAGCGTGCTGATACTCCAACTATTACACATGAGAAACGGAGACTTATCAGCAGGGACGGCTGATTTTTCGCGAAAATATTTTAAGACCAGCTGTACTCCAAAACACTTTTGTTCATATGCATTTTCGGGGTTTGATTATTTGAAATGTCGCGTGTCTCGAGTGTCTATCCGCGAATCAAGGACGTTCAAAATCGGAGTGCTTTATTATGTTTGGCCGCAATCAAATAAGAGCATGTATTATCAGTAGAGCCCCGAGTATTTCGTGGATTGAGTTGGCAGCAAGCTAAATTGGACAGCCCTATATACACTCGAAACATTATCGTCTGCTTATTGATTGCTGTGATCAAGCGAGGCCTCTGTGTTAAACAATCACTCGTACTACTGTTTCCTGCATGTTACTGGCTCACAATTAAACAGGATGTGTCTAAAGAACTGTCATCCAATCACAACAGTAGGAGAAAAGAACAAGTGTTTGGAGTCTGCCTCACCTACGAATGAATTCGCGAAGTACCCGTGCACGACGATGCCGTTGCTCGGCGGGTTTTCTCGGGGATCTCCTGTTTTCTCCTCCCCTTCATTTCGGCGCCGCTTCATATTCACTTCAATCACCTTCATCGGCTCTCAAGACCTCGCTGTAAAGAGCAGCCAAAATCTTTTCACTCGAACTCATTTATAATTGATATTAATAAAAAGGGTTAAAATAGGTGTGTTGGTAATGCCTAGAAATACGCAATTAGTTCTTATGCAAAATAATATTACATTGAGTGCGCATGACTTCTGGACTTGTGCGGACAGTGGTTAAGTCCGCATGCTGGAGGACGTCTGTAGAGATTACCCCTCGTAAAGAAAAACCGGGTGGTAAGCGACAACCAGCTCCGATTGTGTCCTGGAGAGACACTAGTGCCTGGTTGCACCATCATGGTTCGAAACTCGATCCAAGATCGAAACAGGAAACTGTTGCACCATTCTAGTTCAGACTGGACCGGAGATCGAGATGAAGTTCATTTCGAACCGCCGAAATTGGCGGTTCGAAATCTTGATCCAAGATCAGCAGCAATCGTCGACTAATGTAGTTTGAAAATACGCCAACAGATAGAACTAGGTTATATTGTTTTCTTGGGAAATCAAAACAACATTATACGTACTCGAATATTATTCAGTAAAATTCGTACAACAATAATTTACTTTAAACGGATTAAAGATCTCACATCTAGTTCTATCTGCAGCCTACTTCCATGACGTCAGATATTACGGACCAATAGCAAAATTTGTCTCATACTTAAAATCGATCTCTCACTTTCGAACTAAGATGGAAGACTCGGAGATCCAGAATCATCAGATTTCGTTGGTGTAACACCTTTACATTGGAACCAAGATAAAACTGGATCCTGGTTCGGAACTAGGATCATTCGATCTCGGATCTCGGATCGGGGAAGATGTTGGTGCAACCTGGTATCAGGGTATGGGTATTACCCTGGCCAGGCCACACGCTTGGTATCTGAGTGCGAGGTTCTCGGAAGCTTCCTGTAGTGTGTTCTATACTGTACTTGTGAACTAGGTTGGGGCATTGGATCTTGTCAACTCAGGTGCTAAGCTGAGGCACCTGCGATGAGAGGGTGTGATACCTCTCCCCCAGTCGAATGGGCGGTCGTGGCGCGGAAAGGCCCTTTTTAGTCGAGAGCACTAGGTAAGAATTCAAAAGTAGAAATAGCCGAGAAGCCATGATTGTATGTAGACAGCAAGGCATCATTGCCCACTACAATTGGCAGACTTCCCTGTAGCTAATCTGATTTGTGGGGTTTTCTAACGCCTCTTTGAGGAGTATGCACGTATATACTCGAGGATATGATTATATGGGAATTGATTTACTCTTGAAGGCAAAGCTCACACTTTTATAGTTTTACTATTTCGCAAGTGTTTACCGGGATCTAAATCAAAAATGACTAGTCAACATTTCAGTTTCTAAGAATAAAACTGTTGTTTTTGATAAATTTTCAAAATAACACGATGGATTGTACCACTTTTTACATCTATCGCGATACATTAATTGGCACACAGCTCACGAGTGACTTCATTGGTCGACTGCCAGCCAATAATAAACGTTGCAGAGTGCAGTAGGTGTTTCCGGTGTAGCCAGGACCAATAGGATACTGATGAGTGGAAGTACAGAGACCAACCAAAATGATATTGCTATAGTGTAGAATAAATGCAGCTCACTTCAAGCTTGTCTTCAGTGTTAGTAAATATGTGCCATCCTCAAAGCGTTAAAGTCAATATAATCGATAGTGCAGCAGGTGGTTCATTGCCTGTAAGATTTAATGCTGAGCATGACTACAGCGCATACCAAGAAAATTACGTGAATCCAACGATCGGACTCAGATGTGAAATTGATGTGTGACCGAATGGGTCAAAACTGGAGACCTGCAAAATTCGCGTTATTTTCTGGGGACGCGTTAAACTTCAAACACGTGTACCTTTTCAATAAGATTGCTATTGGCACATACTTTAGTTGACACGTCCTCGGTAACTCTACGCCAATAAATGAACACTTCACAATCGTGTACTCCAATCATTAGCAGTCCAGTCAGAAATAGAGTGACTTCATATATATATATATATATATATATATATATATATATATATTGCCGGTCTCTAGTCAAAACTCGTTGGTTTCACTTTTGCATTCCCGGCTACTCTGTGAGATCGCTGTGCCTACAGGAGATGGGCCGCTCTTGCCAGCGCCATAAGCAGAGCGCGCAACGACGCTGAAGGGCGCCTGATAACAGACGTCGAAAGGTCATTCGATGCGTCCTGCTGCCTTGACATATGGGGTTACAATCATGCCAAGGCGCGCCCGTGGAGGATATTCACGGTAAACTGGGCACAAGTCCTGCCTTAGATCTACTTTTATGCACGTTGTGTATTCTTCCACCGTATGTAGATATTGTTAAGCCTTTGAGGACGGCACAAATATATTAGCCCTGAGGACAAGTTTGAAGTGAGCTGCCCATATTCTACACTACTTTGTTGGTCTCTGTATTTCCACTTACCACTGTCCTATTGGTCCTGGCTACACCGGACACGCCTACTCTATTCTGGGACGTTTATTATTGGCTGGCCGTCGACCAATGAAGTCACGCGTTGGCTGTGTACCAATTAATGTATCGCGATACAAGTAACAAGTGTTACAATCCATCGTGTTCGTTTGAAAAATGATTAAAAAGAACAGTTTTATTCTTACAAACTGAAATGTTGACTGGTTGTCATTTTTTACTTAATTTCCGATAAAAATCTACTGAAATAGTAAAACTACAAAGGCGTGAGCTGTGTCTTCGAGAGTAAATCAATTTCCATATAAACGTAGCGCCGTGTATATACGTGCATACTTCTCAAAGAGTTAACATAGCCATGGGCCTTATCACTCCATTCATGGACCAGTTAAGTGAAAAAGTGAAATTATTGGAAAAGTAAATATTTGGCAAATTTGCGAATATTCACATTTAAAATGCATTTAAAAAAGATGATATAATTTTAAAAGTTACAAATATTTAACTATCACTTTTAAGTCTCTTCGTCGTTACCAGCTTTACTAGACGTATGCCAGTTAATGTACCCGCGAAAACTTTTTTGGACGTGGTTGGGCTCGAACCTCCATCCATAAAACAAAGTATGCTGAAGCTTTCATGATCAGCCATATCCACTGCCCTTTTTTTACCACTGTCAAATGTGTGCTCGTATTATGGATACTCAACCGCAAAATGTAATGTCAAATATTGTTGTAAGTTTCATGATGTGAAAGTATTTCTTGTTGTCGAAATATACAGACTTTCTGCGCAAATACATGTCTTTGCAAAGTTCGAAAGTCAATCTATCTTTAGTTTAGTTCGGATTCTGTGCTTTGAAGGTTATATATAGTGGTTCCAATGTACGATGTTGTCGATGTCCACTAGTATACACCATTTTACAATGCAACGAGATACTGCAGATTTAAACTGTTATTTTTAGTGACAGATATATCAGTGATAATTTTACTGACTCGATAGTGCGGTCATTCGATAAGAAAGGTGGATTTACACCAACAAAAGTTTTGTGGTCTCTGCAAGTTGACAGATCTAATAATGAGGAAACGACAAATTTGATCAAATATTGCATTGTTTCTAACGTTCCACTGTCTAATTATCACAGTTATTACTAGTCAATCAGTCTCTTCAAAATAATAGTTTCATTCTGTAAAATCTCGTTGCATTGTAAAATGGCAGATACATATAAAACACCGACAACACCGTTAAAACCCCTATTTTTCTCTTTTAAAGCACACAATCTGAACTAAACTCAACTTAGAATGAATTCCGAGCCTTACAAACACATATACTTACGTACGCATAATATGTGTATGCCTATATTTCGACCACATGAAGTAATTTCATATTACGAAAGTTACGGCCGTTCGCCATTGTAAGTTTATGTTACTAAGAAAATGTTAGATCGTTTCTCTCGGTGGCAAAGTAGTTGAGTTGGAAAAAAAAAAAAAAAAGAGAGAGAGAATGTGTTGCGTTTTGGGGTGGCTGTTCGATACCAACCACTTCCAAAATTTCCGTGTATGTACATGTAATAATTTTGTTTTGCCACAAAATAATTGTATACCTAATTTATTTCAAACCGTAATGCGCGGTCTTCAATCCTTGTGCTTTTTATTAATCGACTAAAAATAACTGATTTTCTACTGTTGGTGTTAGTGGGTTTCGTTTAACTGAAGAGATCAGTAATTTTCTTTTTCTACTGATTCCGGATGGAGCAGTTTCAACTGACAATCAGTAAAAAATAACTGATTCCGATTTAGAGTGCAGTGTGTACATTGATTTGCTCTTGAACACAAAGCTCGCACTTTAATAGTTTTACTATTTCGCTAGACTTTATAGGAGTCCAATTTGTAAGAATAACACGGTTTTTTAAATATAATTTTTCAAACGAACACGATGGATTGTAAAACTTGTTACGTGTATCGCGATACATGGATTGGTACACAGCCAACGCGTGACTTAGTTGGTCCACTGCCAGCCAATAATTAACGTTGCAAACTACAGTAGGCGTGTCCGGTGTAGCCAGGACCAATAGGATTAAAGGTAGGAAATAATACAGAGATCAACCAAAATCATATTGCTGTAGTCTAGAATATAGGCAGCTCACTTCAAACTTTCCCTCGGTGCAAGTGAATTTGTGCCGTCCTGAAAGGGTTAAGTCGCGTCTCCATTTTTCCTCACCCACTCAGAACTCATCTGAACAGACGTCGAATGAACGGCCACGCCCGCATTCGACCTCTGTACGATGACCTATTCTGCGTCACCACACTGTAGGTCCGTCGTCCAAGGGCGACCCCGCACAAGATCCGCGCGGCCGTGTTCCGGCCTAGGATATCCCAGTCCGGAGGCTGGCAGGGGTCCAGGGATCGATACCTCGAAGGGCCGCCAGCGCCAGCGGTCGATTGCGCGTGCGCGAGTTCTCTAACCAGGACTCGCGCCATCTCGTCCACTTCGTAAAGTGAACATTCTGTAGGGAGATATCGCTGGCTGCGCAGAGCTATTGTTAAGGATAGGACAATTTCGCGAATTCATTTGAGGACAAGATAGGCGCCAAACACGTGAACACTGAAGTCACATTTGTAACTGGATAACAGTTTGTTAGGCACGGCCTGAACGACTCTGAGCCAATAGCAGACTTTCAAGGAAACAGGTAGCGAATGCCATACTGCCAGGTGTATAGTAACATTGGCTACTCTCTGTGTCAGCAGCCAATTGACAAACATCCGAGGCCCGAGTACATACAGGACTGTGGAGTCTATGCAGGGATGGTGAAATTGGTGAAGGTATTGGTATTTATGTGCATGACTCGTGGGACATTTGTGTCATTAATAAATATGAAGGTACTCACATCTTGTTATTGCTAGAAATAATAAGTAAGAGTAACTTAATAGATAGATTTACTCTGAAGGGGGCCTATACTACCTCGCGTACCAATGCGAAAACATTTCTCGATTTTAGTCACAGGCAACTGTGCCAGATAAAAAGCAAAAACTTAATTATTGTTGGTGATTTTAATATTGGCATACTCTATTTAGATGAGCTTTATGATTATTACAATAATATACTGTGCTCAGTGGGTCTTGTCATATCCAATACTTTATACCCTACACGTGTAACAGAAAATAGTTCATCTTTAAATGATCATGTAGTAGGCAATAATGCCGAATATGAGTATAATGTATGAAATATAAATCCTGACATTAGTGACCATAACATTTTAATAATTGACATATTCACCAACATAAATAAAATTAAAATAACAAAACAAAATGCACAGTATGATGGAAGCAGCAAAAGTAAAACACACTATCAAAAACTAAATGAAATATTAATGGATTTCAATTTTGATTCTAACGACGAGAACTTAACTACTGCCTATAATAATTTTGCTAATGCTATAAACAAATGCAAAATTAAATTAAATACTACAAGAAAGCAACCTACTGATAAACAAACAAATCCTCCTTGGTTGACAGATGAATTAATTTATCTTATAAATAAACGAAATAGAATACATAGCAAGTTAAAGAACACATCTCTAAACACGCTACTTCAGATTGAATGCGAACTGGTGAGAAACAAAGACACTTATCTTGAAAGAGACTTAAAGACGAAATATTATACAAATGAGTTCAGTAAAGCAAAGGATAGCTGTAGAGAAACCTGGAAGGTTATAAATAGTATGCTTTATACGTGTAAATATGGTAGGAAATTAAAGTAATGTTTTGCACTAAACCTAGAAAATACCTCGTCTGTCAGTAACACTCGACAAGTGTGGGGACTTTGAAATAATTTCTTCATCAGTGTAGCAAAAGACTTGGTCACTGACTCAAACTGGAATTATGGGAGTACAATGAATATATGTAGGGAATCCATATTTTTATATCCGACTGATGGAGAAGAAATAATTAGTATTGTTAAAAACATGACGCCTAAACAGAACATAACCGAAGATGGAATAAATAACAAATCATTAAAAGTGTGTAATCTGTTGGTTGCAGATACAGTTGCAGACCTGGTAAATCTGTCTCTCTCCCCAGGGCAATTTTCCAGCACCACTAAAGATAGCTAGAGTTGTGCCTATATATAATAATGGAGATTAGCTAAACCCATCTAACTATAGGCCAGTTTCAATTTCGCCATCCCCCTCAAAGCCATTTGAAAAAAGTAGTACAAAAGCGTTTCGTTGACTTCCCTAATAAATCTCAATTTTGGTACAATAAACAATATGGGTTCAGAGAAGGACCAAATTCTCAGACAGCCACTTTATATATAATCTCTCATGTAACAGAAATGATGGATTAAAAATAAAGTTGCTGCATGTATATTTATTGATCTTCGAGAAGTTTTGGATACAGTAAACCACAAAATTTTACTTTATGAATTAGAAATGGCTGTGATAAGGGGGGAATCTTTAGATTGGTTTACCAGTTACCTGGGTGGAAGGAAACAGTATGTGTGTCTAGGGGACTTGGAAAGTATTGAATCAGCAATCACATGTGTCACTCACAGATTAAAATTAATAGAGAGGCACGATCTGAATACTGTGCGCTATTAACACTTTAAGGACAACGCTCGAGTGTAGCTCGAGAAAAAAATATTTCGAAAATTTTTCTTTGCCATTGAATAGAAAACCAGCATCTTCAGGCAGTCGTTGTACTGCATGCGTTTAACAGGATATCACGAGAACTCTACAGCTCAATAACTTTCTAGACTACAAAAATTGTTTTGTTACTTCTCCGCAAAATGACAGGTGTGATACTTGAGTGAGACAGAATCAACTCAGCGCCTTAGTGACTGATGACCAGCCAATAATGAAGGTTGTAGAGCTCAGTAAGCGTGTACATTGTCATGTTGGCCTGCACTAGAACTGTAGTGAGTGGGAACACATAGACCAATAGAACCTGTGTTCCTGCAGTGGTGGATATAAGTAACTCACTTATAACTTGTCTTGGTTGTCTTGTAAATGTCTGCTACCTCAAAGTGTTAAAGTAATGTGAGCACCTTGAAAAGTTTCGTAAAAAAAATCCTAGATTTCGAAATTTCTACAACGGAGTTCAAGCGAAAGGCAGGCGGGCTCCTTAATACCTAAACCCACTTATTTCTGCAAAAAATAAAAGTTTTTTTGTAAGTCTGAAGATGTTTCCTTTACTGAAACATGTGTTTTATCTCCGTAAAGATTATATTTGTTGATTGTGGGACTTCGCGAGTTATGTTTGCAATGGACAAAACTTTTGTTCTGCCGTACACAATGAGACGCGACAGTTTCGAGACTTCATGTGAGGACAAAGATAAACTTCAGCCACTCTAAATTTAAGTCTTCTGTTCATCTGGTCTAAGTCAAACGCTCATCGCTTGATCCTCGGAATTAGCGAAGCACGCA
This sequence comes from Dryococelus australis, assembly GCA_029891345.1. NCBI lineage: Eukaryota > Metazoa > Arthropoda > Insecta > Phasmatodea > Phasmatidae > Dryococelus > Dryococelus australis. Next base: position 45,504,594 of record CM057008.1, on the reverse strand, counting down.
TGCTCTGCTTGATGTTGCTGGAAGTTTGCATTTGTGAATTCAGTTAACACATTCGAGGTCGGCACACTTTCACCAGGTTTAAAGTCAAGTTAGACGTCAGTCAGCTACATCCATACCGCTGCAGGGACACCGTGTTCTATTGGTCCCTATTGTCACTTAACCCCATTATACTGGTCAAAACGACACCAGTCTTTCCGTATTGGCCGGCAGCCAACCAATGGAGTGCCGAGTTCACCGTTTTCCAACCAAATGTTCTTTCGTATCTAACGACATGTACATCCCATCGTGTTGATTTCCGTTACTATACGAAAATGGAGTTCGTTGTTGATGTTGTATTAGTTCATAATTAAAATCCTTATGAAATAGGGAATTGATGTAATTATACCCGGACCAGTTTTGTTTTTCATGTGGAATTAAATATTCAAACAAGTTTTGCCCGAACTACACTCGAGTATAGTCCTCAAAGTGTTAACACTTTGAAGTCTGCACACATTTACCGTCATCCAGGACTAGTTAGAAGTGAATCACCTGTCGCCAACACTTGAGGATCAAAGGTTTTATTAGTATTAGTGTTTGTCAATTCACGGCCATCCTACTGGTGGTCACGTGACGTCGGGCACGTCTACTGTACACAGCAACGTTCCTTATTGGATGGTCGCCGGCCAATGGGATGGCAAGTTAATTTTTCCCAATCAAGTGTCCTTCACTGAGTAAAAGGTTTTGCAGTCATACGTGTTTTTTTTTTTTTTTAAGTCGGTATAAGAAAGTATTGTTTTATAGTCCGGAAAAGTATTATTGCTGGGCTAAAATGTGCTTGTAGGTTTTGGTTACGTGCAAGTGGAACAAAGAATCTACATAGGTGCCAGTTTAGTTTAGAAACAAAAATATAATTACGAAAATGGTTTTGCAGGAGCTACACTAGGGCGTAGCACTCAGTGTTAATGAGATCAGCAGAGATAGTTCTTCACCCCCCCCCCCCCCACCCGCGATTTAATCCTTTGAGGAGGGCACATATTGACCTCTCACTGAAGACAAGGTTGAAGTGAGCTGCCTATGTTCTCCACTACAGCAATATCAGTGTTGTTGCTCTATGTAACTACACTTACCAAATTACTATTGGTCTTGGCTGCACTTACTGTACTCCGCGGCGTTTATTATTGGCTGGCCGTCAGCTAATAAAGTCGTGCGTTGATTGCGTACCAATCAATGGGTCACGACAGGGGTAGCAAGTTTTACAGCCCATCGTGTTCATTTGAGAAATTATTGAAAACAAAATTTTATATTTGCTAACTTAAATATTAACATGTTACAACCTTTAACTTAGATTCCAATGAAGTCCAGAGAAACAGTAAAATTATAAAAGTGTTAGCTTTGTCTTCAAGATCAAAGGAATTTCCATATTAACGTCACATTGTTTATATACATTTTTTCTGCGATAGTTTAGATCTGCTTATATTAAGCTAAAGAGTAGACAACTACACAGAGACGAAATAGCTGTCCCTTTGATATTGGTGCACCCATTCTCTGATTGACTGCGTGAAACTCTTCGTGTCTGATAGGTTACTGCATGCTAAGATATGTTCCCCATTGGCTGGGCTGCCGGTCGGCTAGTAGATAACCAGGGGCTGATTGCCTAAAGGCGTTCTGACATATCATTGGCCAGTGATAGCATTTTGCTGGCGTGTGCAGTGGTTTTCCCGTCTCTGTGTTCTTAATCACTTTGCTGTTAAGCCCTAATATCACTTATCTTTCTTCATGTTGTCTTCATTCCTTGATGCAGATTTATAAAACGCCTGGAGTTTGCCGTAGTTGAATTAGTTTATTCACTCTGGGGCCACGGTGGCTGAGCAGTTTGCCTGCTCGCCTTCTACCAAGGCGATACGGGTTCAATCCCCTGCCGTGTCACTCCGGATTTTCGCATGTGGGGATCGTGCCAGACGATGCCGCTGGCTCGGCAGGTTTTCTCGGGGATATCCCGTTTCTCCCACTCTTGGATTCCGGTGCTGCTCCACACTCATCTCACTTCACCCTCATCAGCTGTCAAGACCTTGGTGTTAACAGCCATCCAAATATTCCCCACTGACCTCCGCTCCACTCCAAATCTGGTGACATAATAATTTGACTTGTATAGGCCGTTCACGGTAAAGTGAGCACTTTTGAAGCCCTAGTTACTTTTTTCTTCCGATCAATTCGTATCATTCCACCACTTGTTAATGTAAACACTGTCATGTGAGTAATAAACTCAGTGTATAGATTCACCATGCCCAAAACCAAAGTCCGAGGCCACAATGAGATGTTTTTATTGATTATTATGTCTAATGAAACAGCTTCAAAAAGTGCTCACTATACCGTGAACGGCCTATACTAGTTTTTCCTGTGGCAACTATCAAGAATATGTCGCAACACGTTGTTACGGATGTGACTTGTGGTCATGTCCGCACAAAAAGGGTCTAAGGGCATAGCTGAAATGATAGTTAATGGTAGAGCTTTTATTTTAACAGAGGGTTTATTATGGCTTGAGAAACAAGCATAACTACAAAGCATTTACAGTATGCGTGACACTGAGTGAGTAAACATGCGGGGGAGCTATATTAATTAATATTAATTTAAGTTACAACTATGTTGGCACGTCTGATTTATAAGTTGCCTATTATGGACAGTCCCCCACCTTATTCTTGATGCCGGAGGCTATCTAGCTGATCAGTTGACGGCGGTCGGACACACACATGTCGTGATCTTCCCTGGCTGCTGGTCGGATGTGGAAAGACGTCGGGCCCTGCCTCACACTGGCCTATATCGGTGCGTCGTTTAGGCGTCCATGTCCCCAATCGCTGGCTGGCGGAGGGTTTTTTTTTGCAAGCAGCCTCGCCCGGTGGTTGCTACAATAAGTTGTCGCAATTCCTGGCGTCCTGGTTTTACTTTGGAAGTGTGAGGCCGGTTTCAGAGTTGGATGTACTGTTAAGGTCCATTCATAACAACGTTGAAGCGGCAGTGAAAGGTTTAACTGGAATGGCGTTAAGGGCGACGTATGGCTGGATGGAGTAGCAGCCACTTGCCACGCTAATGAGGATCTGTGTGAAAGTGAGTTGGAGTGTTTTACAAAGGACGGGTGGTAACGAGCAGGCTTGCATTGTTAGCGCGGGAGTGCTGGAATTACAGTCGCGGCAGGCGGTGAGCTGTGTGTGTCCACCCTCGGATAGGGGGGGGGGGGTTGGTGCAGCCATTACACCAATATCCCCCCCCCCCCCGACGTAGCTATTTTCCCTTCCCCCGCGAGCACCAGGTTTCAATCCGCGAGCGAAGAATCCGCTAGTTTACAGAGACAAGGCTGTTATAATCCATTCACGGTTTCTTCAGCCTTTTCCGAAGCCCTGCTAAAGTTCTACTTCCAGGATATTCCTCCGCCTCGTTTACACCAGAGGGACAACGCACCACATTCGTGCGCACTAAGCGCAACACCCTTTATTAACTCCCTGTTTTTTAATTCAAGTTATTTGAAAATGAAGCATTATGATTTATGGATAAAATATTAATAACATTTCAATTTAACAGGAAGAAAAGTTACTTTTATGAACACAAGTATAAAACGCTTGTGATACAGGGCGTATTTAGGAAATAACTAAATACGTCATACATGGGGAGATTTTTCAAAGATTTGACTCAAAAAGGCCGACGGAACTGTGAATAGGATATATTTCTGAAGTTTATCTACATGCAACGGACAACCTCCGAACCATGAAACAGGCGACACGTCCTTCAGACCTTTCAGTATTTGTTTTCTTAACACACACAGCAGAGAAACAACCGCCAGGAGGCGGTGACAAATAACTTATATCTTAAAGGAAAAGAGGGGTGTATGAAGGAGAACCCCGAAATAACCTCCGTGAAAACTTTATATATATCCCAAAAGTCTTTAACCCTTTGAGGAGTATGCACGTATATACTCGGGGCTGCGTTTATATGGAAATTAATTTGCTCTTGAAGACAAAGCTCACACTTCTAAAGTTTACCTTTTTCGCTAGACTTTATCGAAATATAAATAAAAAAAATGTAAGTAGTCATCATTTCAGTTTTAAAGAATAGAACTGTTTTTTTTTCTTTTTCAAACGAACATGAATGATTGCAAAACTTGTTACTTCAGTCGCGATACATTAATTAGTACACAGCCAACGCGTGTCTTCATTGGTCGACGGCCAGCCAATAATTAAACGCTGCAGATTACAAAAGGTGTGTCCGGTGTAGCCAGGACCAATAGGACAATGGCAAGTGTAAATACAGAGTCTAACCAAAATGATATTGCTGTAGTGTAGAGTATAGGCAGCTCACTTCAACCTTGTCCTCAGTGATAGTAAAATTTTGCCGCCCTAAAAGGGTTAAAGGAAAAGTGTAGTGCATGAAGGAGAACCCCGAAAAAACCTTAAAGAAAAATTAAATATATATCCCAAAAGTCTTTAATAATATTCTATGCACGACCAACAGAGTCATCACAAATACTGGTGTACACCTTCAACAAATGATCTCTGGAAACGCATTCAAAACATGTAAAGTTAAAATACACACAATATTAAAAATTACGTATTTTACATAACGTTTGTTTTCTCTCGTTACCTACTTCACCCCTCCCCCATAATTACATAAAAAGCAAGATAGTTCCCCATTAATGTCTACCCCCCTGGTGTCTGGTTCTCTCTGCCTTCATGAAGAACGATAAAAGTCTATTTATACAAATATTTTGGTTTATCGAGTCACTTGAATCCTCCATGTCTTCTCATTGGTCAGTTCGAAACCCCGCCTCGCCACGTGGCCGAAAAGTCGTCTGCTGGAGCGGGCGAAGGAGGGGTATGGGAGGGGGCAATCTCTGAGCCACATGCTCTCGGCTCGTACAAGTTCTCGACCGACCAGTTATCCATCTGGGCGTGCGACACTCGCTGCCGCACCCAGGGCTCCATCTTTCCGGTATCACCAGGTATGGTAGGTAATTTTGGCTTACATTCATGATTAGACAGCTGAATAATTCGTGGATTCATTTTGGAACAACCTAGAATTAGAAAACAAGAGCGTTTATTTAACTTTGGCTATTAGTCCTCACGGTGTCTGACATCTCCTGAAGTAAGGTGTCTAATTGCCGCCTTCCACTGTGGCAGGAGACAACCAATGTGCAGTTGATATCGACATATGTGAACATAAGGCTGTACAGTCAAGCCTGCAGGTCATTGAACTCGCTCATTTTTCAGGTCTCTAGCTATTGGTCCACACAGTGTTCGACAACTCCTAGAGAATGTTGACCCAATCGTCGCCTTCCACTGTGACAGCAGACAACCAATGTGCAGTGGACATCGGCGTATTTGTACATAAGACTGTAGAGTCTAGTCATCATTAGGGGTAGTGGAATTTCGTGAAAATATTTCAAGACAAGTTATATTTCACAACACTGTAGGATCATTTACCTATCTTGATTGGCTGAAATACTTTTTTTTACACGTGTTAACTGTTTGTACACGAATCACGTAAGAGCCGTGCCGATGTTACTGAATTCTGAGTGGACCGGACAAATATGAGAACGCCTTCTCAAGCAGATGGCAACCAATGGCTATAGACAAACTTCTGTTGCGTGTATATAGTATTGAAGTCTACCGTGTACTCGTATTTTTTTCGCGAAAATTCGCTACCTCTAGCCATCATGAATAGAGACCTGGAAAATTCGCGTGTTTATTGACCTGCAGACTAGACTATACAGTCTTATGTACAAATACGCCGATGTCAACTGAACATTGGTTGACTGCTGTGACAGTGGAAGGCGGCGATTGGGCCAGCATTCTACAGGAGATGCCGAACACCGTGTGGACCAACGGAAAATGTCATATAAACACACACGTTTTGAATTCTAGCTTGTTCCAAAATGAATCCACAAATTCTTCAGGTCTCTACAAATAAGTCACTGTAGCCAAAAATTAATAAACTAAAATGCTATTAAGTGTATATCTCCGCGGAATAATAGTTATTCTTTGAAAATAGTTACGCAGAGATTGCCTTTTTTTAAAGATGCCGAATAGAGAGACTGAGGCATCAGGGACTATGGGGTGTGGGATGGTTGAGTCTCTGTGATAAACGACCATAGAAAGCAATCAAGGGATGACCCACAATCATACGAGATGTGCTTGTATTTATGGTATAACCCTTAACCATTTGAGGACGGCACAAATTTACAAAGACCGAGTACAAATTTGAGGTGAGCTGCCTGTATTCTACACTACAGCAATATCATTTTGGTTGGTCTCTGTATTTCCACTTACCATTGTCCTATTGGTCCTGGCTACACCGGACACGCCTACTGTACTTTGCAACGTTTATTATTGGCTGGCCGTCGAGCAATTAAGTCACACGTTGGCTGTGTACCAATTAATGTATCTCGATAGAAGTAACAAGTTTTACAATCCATCGTGTTCGTTAGAAAAATTATTAAAAAGAACTGCTTGATTCTTACGAACGGAAATGTTGACTAGTTGTCATTTCTTTCTTTTTACTTAGATTCCGATAAAGTCTAGCGAATTAGTAAAACTATGAAAGTGCGAGCTTAGTCTTCAAGATCATAAGCATTTCCATTTAAACATAGCCCAGAGTATATACGTTCATACTCCTCAAAGGGTTAAACAGCTGATTCCGGTAGCTATTTCGCAAATGTGTTGATCAAACTTATCTATGAGTAGGTTGGTATCATTAGCCAACAAAGTAAAAAAAAACATGTAAAGATAGATGTATCACCATCATTCCCCCCCCCCCCCAAAACGAAATCAAGGGTAAGTTTTCCACCACTGTGTTGTCTTGACATAGTTTACCAACGAAAAAGAAAACAATGTGCGCATTTTTTTTACTACGTTAAAATTATTATAGCTAATATTTTCATATTAAAAGAATGCAGTAAGTCAAAGGGGTTAAATTTTGTAATATAAATTAAGAAATTTGGAAATTTGTTGATTGATGTTACTCTATCTTCATTGCAGTCATATTTGTAAGTTTAATACCTGCCTTAGGCAAAAATTTACAAATATATCCGTTACGTTACAGTCACTTGCTGAGCTAAATCACAAATATATCGGCCAGCGTTTTACTCTAGTTTCATGTACACGCTATTCTCAGTTCACGGGATGAATTGTAAACAATATCATAAACAAAGTAAACCTGACTGGTCGGAGAGTGATTTGAGTCCACGATATTTGAAACATTTACAAATCTAAAAAAACTTAGGGGCGCTTCATAATTTAAATAACCCAAGAACGGATCATGCAGCTTATAATTGATGAGGTTAATATGACGAGCGACGATAAACTAAAATAGAAATATCAAAAGAGGTCTTTCAACTCAGGGAAAACTAAACTTTAATACCTTTCGCGTTACACTGCGACGAAAACTGAAAGCAGAACAATCTCTCGAGTACAGAATGTCTCGGACCAATTGACAACCAGCTCGGGGTTGAGACTCGAACCATCACATGAGCTTAGTTTCGTATCGAACTGACATTCCAGTCAAGAAGGCTGTCACTTTACCATTTCTGTTGAAACTGCTGACAGCACGGTGTGTAGTTCTTACAAGAGATGTTGCGAGACTAACTTGTGTACAGTTTCTCAATAGTTTTTAAGTAACTCTTTCTATACTTCTAGTGATGTCTTCATTCCACTGTCAAAACAATGGAGAAATAATTCGAAACGAAAGTATGTTAATACAGCTGGTTCATGGTTTAGGGACCAACATTTGAAAAAAATCCTGGCTTTCACATATATTTATACGTATGATATTCGCGAAAAGGTTTATCCTCGGGGCTACGTGTCTACGTTTATATAAAAATTTATTTGCTCTTGAAAACAAAGCTCACATTTTTATAGTTTTACTATTTCGCTGGACTTTATCGGAATCTAATTTAAAAAATTACAACTAGTTAGCATTTCAGTTTGTAAGAATAAAACTGTTATTTTTAATAGTTTTTCAAACAAACGAGATGGATTGTAAAACTTATTACTTCTATGGCGATACTTTAATTTGTACACAGCCAACGCGTGACTTCATTGGTCGACGGCCAGCCAATGATAAACGTTGCATAGTACAGTAGGCGTGTCCGGTGTAGCCAGGACCAACAGGACAATGGTAAGTGGAAATACAGACCAACCAAAATGATATTGCTGTAGTGTAGAATATAGGCAGCTCACTTCACACTTGTCCTCGGTGTCAGTTATTTGTGCCGTCCTCATAGGGTTAACACTCGAGGGTAATTCGGGCAAAAATTGTCTGAATATTTCATCCCACATAAAAAACAAAACTGGTCCAGGTATAATTACATCAATTCCCTATTTCATAAGGATTTAAATTAGGAACTAATACAACATCAACATGGAACTGACGTAAATGAACGACTCATTTTCGTAGAGTTACGGAAATCATCACGATCGGATGTACATCTCGTTGGATACGAAAGAACATTTGGTTGGAAAACGGTAAACTCGGCACTCCATTGGTTGGCAGCCGGCCAATACGGAAAGACTAGTGTCGTTTTGATCAGTGGAATGACGCTATGTGACAATAGGGCCCAATAGGACCCTGCAGCGGTGTGGATGAAGGTGACTAACGTCTAGCTTGACTTTAAACCTGGTGAACGTGTTCCGACCTCAACAGAGTTTGTACCAAACTCACTTTTGTGAATTCTTCGCTAGCGACCTCAGTCTGCCGTGTAACATCAGCAAAGGATGGCCTAATTGACCGTGGTCAGTGATCGGGCAAGCTGTAAACCTTTATTGGGTGGGGGGGGGGGAAGCCTAGTGTTTGGGCAACAGGAAGCAATAATGCTGCCTTGCTCTACGCGCCACTCCTCTCTCTCTCTCTCTCTCTCTCTCTCTCTCTCTCTCTCTCTCTCTCTCTCTCTCTCTCTCTCTCTCTCGCTGCTCGTGGTAATGAGTGTTTTATAGCGGCTCTCCGCGGCGACCGGCAACACGGCTGGCAGTTGTATATTGCTGGTTGCCTCAACAAACATGCCAGGGGCTGGCAGTGGTGAGAGAGCCCCGCGTACTATATGACAGAGTGCGGTGTAATGGATATTCACTCTCTCTTTCCAACTCACGATTTCTGTCGTTATCGCTGTCCTTGTTCCTGCGGGCGCTCTTGCCTGATTATGTTTCTTTTCCAACTCCGAAAAAGAAAACTATCTACTTTGCTTGTGCGCCGTCCAATCACAAGGATAGGGTTTCTCACAGGCTTCAGTTTCAAAGGAGCAGCTTAGCTTTGCGTCGCAGGATTTGATTCCTTTATGAGTTGGTAGGGAGGTAAACAGATAAAAATTATCTTAATCAGGCCGTTTCCTTCACCGCCCATTTGTTTCTCAGCTTGCCCGTTACGTCACAAAGCTGAAGCAATCTGGCAACAGTGAGCGCCATAAGTCCTGTACTGCAATCTAAGCGTGAGACGGACTATCGCAGTAAAACGAGCCATGCTTAAGATCTACTTGTATGCACGCTGTGTATTCTTCCGCTTTATGCATGATTAACATTGCCAAGGGCCTAATTACTTTATTCATGCGTCGGTCAAATGAAACTGTGAAATTAGTGGAAAAGTAAATATTTAACAAAATCGGCTCATTTTTACACTTCGGTGCATTAAAAAAACCACCGAAAGCGAAAGTAATAATTTAAGTTATCATAAATGGTTGCACAATAGTTTTAGTTAGACGTTAATATAAGGAACTACTTCCCATCCATCGTTACCAACTTTACTGGGCGCATGTCACTTACGGCGCCCGTTAAGGTATATGCAGGCAGGAGCAGTTATTTTTCCTAAGGTTTATTTCGAGAGTGCTCACTTAATCGTGAACAGCCTTTAGCAGTGTGTTTGAAATACACTTTCCTCCCGAGACCAATAAATGTCCAATTTACGAAAATAATACACATTTCAGACGAGTTGCTGTTGAGTGTTTTTAAGATGTCATGTACATTAGAAACACTATTTCAGAGCACTCCAAAATTGCTTTTTCAAGGCGCTTTATCTCAAAATATATGCTTCAGAAGTACACAAAGTGACTCAAGGGCCCTGCTGCGAACCTTGCCAAATTATTTTCACCAATAAAATACTACAGTTAATGACGAAAATCTTACGGTACACGTAGCATAACGAGAACACTGCATGCTAATTGAGAGGCCTGCGCTTATGGGCGATGGCACACTTGATGCGAGTGGCAGACTTTCCGGTCGCAAATGTGAAAAACAAAATGTCCAAGTATGCAAGAGCCTTAAGGGGACTGCCTAAAAACCATGCAGCCACGGGGAAATTCTTCCCGATGCATCAGTTTTAAAGATAACCGCTTCAAACAATCAGTAATCTACGTGTCGTTTCTCAAGGAATGCCAGGGGCCACGGTGGCTGAGCGGCCAGATTATGCTCGCCTCCCGCAAAGGGCGAACCGCGGGTTCAATCCTCGGCCGGGTACAGTCAGGATTTTCGCAAGTGAGGATCTTGCCGGACGATGCCGCTGGTCGGCGGGGTTTTCCTCCAGGATCTCCCGTTTCACCCTGCCATTGCATTCCGGAACTGCTCTATTCTCACCTCGTTTCACCCTCATCGGCTCTCAAGCATTCATTGTTAAGAGCCGCCCAGATCTCTCAACTCAACTCAACTTAAGGAATACTGGCATATTAAGAAAGCGTGACAAATTTTATCTTTAGTATTTATTTTCTATAACTAACAATAACATTTCCCTTAAAAATAATAGTTCAATAAAATTTTTTATTAAATTGCAGTATATACTGAAACAAATTGCGTTGATTGTTTTTGTTAGAAACGGTTATCTTTAAAATGGATGAATTAAGGTCTAATTTCTTTAACACTAATTACCCCTTTAAACTCAGAGGCTGAGGTTTGGAAGGCCGATACTTAAACATCTTGACGAACACACTTATGTTTCGTTTCAGGGGTTGCAATAGGGCAATTTTACGGTGGAAAGTTGCCCTCCGTGTTGGTGCTAGCTTCTGTATTTGCACAGAACCGACCTTGGTTCTGCTAACCTTTAGAGGAGTATGCACGTATATATTAGGGGATACCTTTACATGAAAATTTATTTGCTCTTCACCACAAAACTCACTCTTCTATAGTTTTACTGTTTCGCTGGAGGTCATCGGAATCTAAATGCAATTTGCAGTTAGCCAGCACTGCAATTCAATTGGTAAGATAAAAACTTTTCTTTTTAATAATTTCTCAAATGCATGCGATGTATTGTAAAACTTGTCGCCTCTGTCGCGACACGAAAATTGGTGCACAGTCAACGAGCAACTTCATCGGCCGACGGCCAGCCAGTTATAAACGTTGCAGGGTAAAGTAAGGATGTCCGGTGTAGACAGGACTAACATGATGAAGGTAAGTGGATATATAGACACCAACATACCTGATGCAGGTACTGCAGTAGTGAAGATTATAGTCCGCTCCCTTCAATCCTATCCTTAGGGCCAGAAAATTTGTGCCGTCCTCACAAAACGTTCGGAATATACACAATGAAAGCAAACAAAAATGTAATATACATAATAGAAAGCATAGCAATTATAAGTTGCCAGCGGTACCGATATAATACGTAAAATTCAAAGTGTTTATAAAGAAAATTATTTTCCCAATATCACAGACAAACAGACACTAAAAAACAACATATTTAACTCAATGATGTCCCTGGCTAGAGAGGATCTCTTTCTCCCCACTGCCGCTTAGTACCGTGTATGGCCCCCATGTGCATGGTGCCGGTCCCTGAAACGCCGTGGCACATGTTTGTATCCAATACGTTGTTGTCATCTTCTAGAAGAAGATCCCGCTCCATCTGGGCAGCTCTTGTGAGATCTGGAAGTGTTTCTGGAGGCTGTGGACGATTGTAAACTGCTGTGTTCAGCTCTTCCCTCTCATGTTCGATGCGTTCGTTCGTCCCCTGTTGTTCACAAAAGAACTACATATCTCCTAACACCCCAGCTGCCTTATCTCAAAATATTCCAAACTTTTTGTGAGCTGTATATTCTGCAACATGCCTAACGCGAACGAGTATACTCCTCATAGTATGTTAAGGGGTTGATAACAATACTAGACTCTACAATACGCATAATTCGTAGAATAATAGTACACCCAGAAAGGTCAGAAAAGCGTGATTTATGGTACACGCGAAAGAAAAATACATGGGCTATTTGTGAAATGCAAAGCTTTTTGCTAAAATTGACTTATTCAAACGTTTAAAAGTATATCTTTGAACAAAATTTAACCGCGTTTTCATTCTGGATGTTTAAAATCAAGTATATTTCCATCAATTACGATCTATCAAAATAATCACTACGGTTGTATGTAAACAAAACATTAAGTATTAATGTTAAAAATTATATTTCAATAATTGATTTCATGTACGTTAATTTCAGTTAGCTTTTGTCACTGAAACGGATGTTCATAAAATCTATTATTAAAAGTTTTTAACATAGGCGACCATTATGATTGCCCTATTTCTACAATGTGAGTCCTTTAAATAGAGTCCCCGTGGGACAGTATTTCCTCGTTCCCTCGCTCCGTTACACACATGTCCCACAGGACCTCTTATAAAGGGCTCACCCAGTATAAGGTTTTCTTGCCAAATGTGGCTTCTCCAGCATCCGTAATGGAACATATGCTGGAATTTATATTTAACGCTGTCAGTAATATTGTCCTCTATCTGGGACGTTGCATACGAAGTGACTTGAATGGTGTGACTGTACACAGGAGAATGTATCGTCCAATGAGAAAGGTTCTCTACGTATAATAGTCGTCATATACTGCTGAAACAATGTTCCGTAGCCTCCTAAACCACTTCTGCCGGTAATATAAAGAACAGATAGATCTCTATTGTTCCCGATGTACGACAAAGCGTCGTCTGCATATCAGTACTGTTCTGAACAAAATATTTGTTTTATTTTTTTTTTAACGCCTAAATTTATATATTTATGTTTGACTAAAATGTTTAAGACACATAACTACTTTCCGTCCTGTGCTAGTGAAATCATATGCAGCTAGGGGCAGTGAAATTTTTCGAAGGTATGTCAGAAGTGCTAAATTAACCATTATATATATTTATTTATAGTACAAAATCATAAACGTGCATTTGTATTTGTGCACTATATTACGTAGTATACATGAAAATTAGAAGTCAGCTTATACTAATCTCTCGTGATGGATGTATGTCATATACCAGAGGCGAGAAACTGTTAAATGCGAAGATCTTAAGTGACCTATCAGTGACCATTTTACCCGACATAGTAGGACAAAGTAACCATTTGGCAAACAAAATTTTAAAATTCTATAAAAAATAATAATAAATCGTGATACAAAAAAACCATTAGGTTTAGTTGTTTTTACATTGTATTGTATGCAAAGCGAATTTATATTTTTGTTTTACTTGTAGTAGACCATTTACAATATATAATTTTATCTTGGAGTTTCCACTTTAAATTGCTCTCCCAAGCAACCAAATTATACGCTTCAAATCCTCAGATTATATAAATTTAATTACTTTTATACAATTGTATAAAGGCTTAAAATACAATATGAATTCAAAATTTAAAAATGTGTGCCAGGTAACAACACGTACTAACAACATTATCAGAAAATTACGATTTATGTTGAATATTAAAAAAGAATTCATATACTTTGAAACGATTTAAGATATGTTACTAGATTACACTTATTTAAATGTTAAAAAAAAACTATTAATAGGAGTAAATATTAATACTTTCAGTCAAAAAAATTTATATAATTTTAGACGTTGCAACAAACAAACCTTTTTTTCGGAACTATACTGACATCCAGAATACTCTCTGTCTTACATGATCAGGGCCAATATAAATCTATCTGTTCTTTATGTTACTGGCAGCAGTGGCTTATGAGGCTACCGAACATAGTCTCAGCAGCGAATGGTGTCTCCCACACGTAGCGAACCTTTCTTATTGGACGGTATATTCTGCTGTGTACAGCACGGACCATTCAAGCAACTTCATATGCAACCTCCCAGATAGAGGACAATGTCACTAAAAGGGTTAACGATGAATTGAAAATTAAAAATATTAGGTAAAAATTTGCGAAGACCAAAATTATTTCATTTGCTACCTGTTTTTATATGCTTATACTAGTACAAACCAGCACATTTTAAAATAAAAATTTAACTTTACAGACATTTCCCAATTTTACTAGTGCGGTGAATTAGATATGTGATCATGGCAATGTTAATTTTACGTATGGTGGAAGCATACATATTTATCATACAAGTAGATCTTCAGCAGGGCTTTCAAAAGTTCTCTGCTTTTCGTGAACAGCCTGTATCTAAAGGTCCTTAAATGCCACATATAATTTCGGTGGCATATTAGACTTCAAGAACGAATATTGTCCTTGGGTGTCCATTTCACGATTGGAGCACAGCTTTTCGGACACGCTATGAAAAACTCTTTAGCAAGTAATAAAAATGAGTACATGTGGTCGTATTACGGGCAAAGTAGTAGAATAAAAAAATCTATGCCTAACAGTATCACCATGAAAGCAGTCAATTACGGCCCTAGAATGTAAAAAACCGAAAAAATATATTTGGTCATTAAAAGAATTCTCGAAATGTACGTACATGTGCCTATATCCAAATAATGTTTGCTAATAAAAACCTGCGTGTGTTTCCGCAGACTGCGAGGAGACTATAGTTAATGCTCGGTTGCTTACAAATTATCTGGAGACCTGCCAAAGTTGTACATTCAGCCTATTCCTAAGCCTAAGGCAGATAAATAAAGCTTAACTAAGTGTAGAAAACTACACTAAAGGAACATCGCACCGCATTCGTGTGCAATTAGTAGGGATAGAAAAATCTCGAGAGTTCAATGACCTGCATGCTAGACTCCACAATCCTTTGTATAGTCGACCCTCAGATGTTTGTTCATTGGCTGCTGCCCCAGTGTTACCCCACATTTGACAGTACAGGATTCGCTTCTTGTTCCCTTGCAAGTCGGCTATTGGCGCGAAGTCGTCCAGGGCATGTCTAATAAACTCTGCTCCAATTGCAAAGGTGACTTCTGTGTACACTTGTTTGAAAACTATCTTGTCCTGAAATGAAATCGCGAATTTTTCCTATCCCTAGCAATTAGTGCAATTAAGAACTAATTCTTCCTAGGCATTACAAAGCACCTATTTTCTCTCTGTATTTATTCGCATATTTTGTAAAAGGAAATAACATAATTTATAGATAAAATAGAAGTACGTTTTCAGTTTAACACTTTGAGGACGGCACAAATTTACTAGCACTGAGGACAAGTTTGTAGTGGGCTGCTTATATTCTACACTACAGCAAAATCATTTCGGCTGGTCTCTTTATTTTCACTTACCATTGCCCTATTGGTCCTGGCTACACCGGACACGCCTACTGTACTCTGCAACGTTTATTATTGGCTGGTCGTCGACCAATGAAGTCTAGCGTTGGCCGTGTACCAATTAACGTATCGAGATACAAAGTAACCAATTTTACAATCCACTTTGTTCGTTTGAAAAATTATTAAAAAGAGCAGGTTTTATTCTTACAAATTGAAATGTTGACAAGTTGTCATTTTTTAATTAGACACCGACATATTCTAGCAAAATAGTAAAACTATAAAAGCCTTAGCTTTGTTTTCAAGAACAAATAAATTTCCATAAAAACGTAACCCGAGTATATACGTGCACACTCATCAAAGGGCTAAACAAAAATTAACACTTCTGTTTTAAAAGGCAAATAAAACGCCTGAGATATTTTATGAGGAGAGACGTGCAGAATTCACGTTATTTTTTTAAGGACAGACTGAACTCCACGTTACTGTGTGTTTGACCGACTTCAGTCATTGGCTATAAGTATGTCTGTCACGCCTCGGAGAAATCTCAAGCCAATAACATTAGATCAGTGGTGGAGTGGCCAATCCCTTTCAAGGAGATCAGGCAGGTAGGTGACGTTGATTAAATAACAGCGGCCAATAAATCCACGGACTGTGCTCTCTTGTTTATAAGGCAGGGGAGTCTATCCTGTCGCGAACTCCGCAGGTCCCTAGTGATATGTAGGGATAGGAAAAATTCGCGAGTTAAATGACGTGTTAGCTATACTCCACAGTCCTGTGTATGCCCGGGCCTCAGATATTTGATTCATTGGCTACTGACACAGAGAGTAGCCAATGTTACTACACACCTGGCAGTATGGCGCTCGCTACTTGTTTCCTTGTAAGTCTGCTATTGGCTCAGATTCGTCAAGGGCGTGTGTAATGAACTGTTATCCAATTACAAAGCTGTATTCAGTGTACATGCGTTGGAAGTCTAGCTTGTCCTGAAATGAATTCGCGAAATCATCCTATCCCTAGTGATATGTTTAGGAAACAAACCAAAACGTTATATATAGGATGTTTTTTTTTCAATGGGTCTATTCAAGTCGCGCAAAGGGACTGAGAGTAGACTGTGTAAACGGAGGTTATAGGCGCGTGCAGGTCAATTCGCGAACTATCTCGACGTCGGCGCAGCTTCCGTGCGAGGCAGCTCCTCGTTGACGATGCGGAATAATCCCCCCCCCCTCCCCAACTCCAGGCCGTCTTCGGGACGCATGTTGCCATGGAGACGAGGCCGGTGTTGCGTGCCTTCATCCAGCCACCCGGGTCCAGAAGGGTCTTCGCCCCTCGTGCGACCGTGGAACTTCCCTATGAAAATTCCACGCAATCTAGCATGGTCGCTTGTACGGATAGTTCAACGCAATGTAAACAATTTTTTTTGTATTCGTATTAATCTAAAAAAAAAAAAAGAAAAGTAAAAAGTGAAAAATTCTTCAAATTAGGGAATTTGACTACAGGTGTACATCTATACGATTTATTTCATTAACCCTACTTAGCAGTACAGCCATCCAGGGTGTTCAATTATATATTGACTGCTACAATTTAACACATTCTGGACTATGCTGGAGCTGAGTTCGAGCACCGCCAGTTTAAAAATTACTTCGTCCTTGAAAATAAAACTTGCAGGGTTTTACACAGTGTAAGCGACATTTGATTGGAGCATATCAGCTCTGCGACACCAGTGGCTGATGACCAGCCAATGATGAACGTCGTAGAGCACAGTAAGCACACCCAGTGTGGTGTGGACCAATAGAAGAGTGGTAAGTGAGAATACAGAAACCAATAGAATAGACGTTTCTTCTATGGTGTATACAGGTGATTCACTTCTAGCTTGTCTTAAATTATAGTAAATATGTGTAGTCCTGAATGTGTTAACAAACACTATATTAGTTATATAGATTCACAATTGAATATAGGCATATTGGAGTGAGTGAAGAGATTTGGATGGCTCTTAGCAGCGAGGTCTTGAGAGCCGATGCGGGTGATTGAAGGGAATATGGAGCGGCACCGGAATTAAGGGGCGGGGAAAATGGGATATCCCCGAGAAAACCCACCGACCAATGGCTTCGTCTGGCACGATTCCCACTTGCGAAAATCCGGGGGTGACCCGGCCGGGGATTGAACCCGGTTCGCCTTGATGGGAGGCGAGCGTGCTAATCGCTCAGCCACCGCGGCTCCAGGCATATCGGAACTCCTGCACTTCTCCTGCACTTTAACCAGTGGAAATTTAACTTATAATTTTACGTGCTGGTGTTCACTGATCGAAATAGTGAATTCTAGTGAACTGCACTCGCCTGGCAGAAAAAAGACGTCAGCGTAATCATCTGATTCACAAGTAGAAAAAACGGCATTAATTTAAGGTTTAATAAAATGAGCTAATTGAAATCACTAATTCATATTTACAGGGGCCTGGAAGATCCCGTACAAGATTGCATGAACGCTTTTATGGATCGTTCTATACACGATACTTTTTTTGTGCAAGGAATTCATTCCAAACTAGAAGCCAAACATATTTTTATAACATTACAAATAAATTGACTAGTGTCCAAATAATTGTCAATAACCTAAGAAGTGCAGAATATTTTTATTATGTGGAATATTTGGCCGACTGCTATGGGCTGTTCACGGTAAAATTAGCACTTTTGGAAACCCTGCTTAAGATCTACTTGCATTCACGTTGTGTATTATTCCACCTTATGTAAAATTAACATTGCCACGAGCCTCATTACTTTATTAACCATGCGTCTGTCAAGTGAAACTGGGAAATTATTAGAAAATTAAATATTTCACAAATCTGCTCATTCGATGCATTAGAAGAAAAAAAACAGAAAGTGAGAGAAATAATTTAAGTTCTTACAAATGGTTACGTAACACTTTTTATTTGACGTTAAGATAAGGAACTACTTTCCATCCTTCGTTACTAACTTTACCGGGCGCATATCACTCAGTGCGCCCGTTAAAATATGTGCAGGTAAAGGCAGTGACTTTTTTCTAAGGTTGATTTCAAAAGTGCTCACTTTATCGTGAACAGCCTTTAACAGTTTTCGTGGACGTTTTTTGTAACTGGTAAGGACACCCGAATTTCGCGAAAGGATTTCCGCGCATGCTAGATTTGAACACTGTGCGGTCATAGCAGCTGTATTATTTTGCTTATTGGCGGCGCGTGTTTGTGAGAACACATTTCCTTACTTGAGTCGCCAATCAGAACTAGGTGACTTTGCTACTATACGTCTGTGACTCGTGGGCAGACACGTAACACCTAAATCATCCATTCGTTGAAGTGTATTTCAGATAAAGTATTATGAAATACACCTGGTCGTGAAATCTTTTTCGCGAAATTCAGGTACCGCTTGTAATTGGTCGTGTGCAATTTTAGATTGGAAGGTTTGCTTCTAGGTTGGAATTTTAACTAACCAGAGAGAAGGCGGCTAAGTGTGATATTGATGATAGTTGTGATTTAGTTTATTTTGTTTTGATGCCGTAACAGTATTGTGTGAGAATTATGTAAAATATTCGAGTTTATTTAATGGAAACGTTTCCATTAATCACAACGAAACAATAAGGCGCTCTACTTAAAAGGATACCGCTGAAGTGGGTTAACACTGTTCCTGGACCATAATTGCGCTGCAACAAGTATCGCGTGAAAAGTATCCCATAGAAAACTCCGCACCTGAGTGCATGCATGTTCGAGTTTCTGTTCTCGTAAGAAGTTTTCGCCCGAAATCGGACAACTGTCGAAGTCATATGGTCAACACGTTCGCGGCGAACGTGTTGGTTTAAGAGGCGGGAGGGACTTGACCTGAGGTACATCGTGTTTTTCTCGCCGGAAAGATGCGCTCACACCGTGGTTGTTACGCCCATCCTGCTCGCCGGACTGGTGAGGATTAGGGAAGCCCCCAGCGAGGGGAATGGGAGGGAAGTTTTCAACTTATCGCTGTAAACATCAGCTTGTCTGCTTGCTGTTCCCATATACCTGAGAGTGCTAACGAGGCCGTGCCTGGACGACACTGACTGCTGTGACGCTACCAGGCAGACGTTAATAAGTTGACAGGCATACATCACAGTCTTCGCGTTGATTGTGTGCAATTTTTTTACGTGTGATTTGTGTGTCACAGCAGACGTTAATAAAATGAGGCTTGTCTTAACTAGGGCTGTCGATATCACGCAAATTAAATATCCGTATTTTTCCAAACAGTTACTCGGTATTTCGATAAACCGTAATAATCAATAACACCGAAATAATCGATAAACCCGATATTATCGATAATACCTAAATAATCGATAATGCCAAAATAATTTATTTTAGTCTACCGAAATAATCGATGGTACCGAAATAATTGATAATACTGAAATCCTCGATAAAATCGAAATCATTTATACTATCGTTAAATTCCAGTATTTATACTATCGTTAAATTCCAGTCAGAAGTGTTGAAAAAAAAAAAGTATCTTTTGACTTCTGATATTACTGAAAACATTTACGTGATTATGTATCAGTACTATCAACTATGATTAACTACCGCTATGATATGTGACGAAAACACATGTAATACATTACAACGACAGTAGGCCGCACAGAAACACCGGTGATCGCCTCAAAGCACACGAAACCACTGTTTGTCAATAAATGTCCGACACCAACTATCCTGATATCTTAGTGTGCGGACCGAAACAATCCGAAGTAACATCTAACTGACACGTTGATTTGTAGTGAAACGCTATTTAACACGCGAGTGCGGACCGGAAAAAACCTAAACAAAGGAATGAACAAGCTAACTTTTAACGTTCCGCAAGCCAGGCGATGATGTAAAAGAGTTACAAACATATAAATGTGTTACAATTATGCCATATTGTGTTCTTATTTGCATACAACAAAAAAGAGACTGAATTGCAGGTGATAAAAATCTTTTAACTTTACATCTAGAGCAAATCAAGAATGACGATAGTATTGGAAAAGCCGATAGTATCGATAATATTGTAAATTTTGATAATATCAGAAATGTCGATAATATCGAAAATTTCTATAATACCGAAAATTTCGATGGTACCGAAAATTTCGATAGTACCGAAAATTGCGACGATACCGAACATTTCGATAATAGATAATATTGAAAACTTCGATAGTATCGAAACATCGCTATACCGATATTGTTCAATGTTAAATATTATTCGATACGTTATTTTTCATATCGATAATTTTCGATATATCGATTTTTCGAATAGCTCTAGTGTGTAATAAGTGTCCGAGGAGAGGCCGTTTTCTAAATACGTAGATAATAAAAAAAACAGACATAGTAACAGCATAGCTAATTACGAACCAACTACCCAACGACGCACTATAATATATTGATCCAACGTGTATTAAGCATTATTATTTGCTATAACGGCGTCCTATGACGAATGAAACTTAAAATTTGGCCGCACAGTCTCTGTTTCCGAGAGAATTCGCGTACATACACTACTGTAGTGGAATTTCAAACTCATTAAGGCTGGGAATGTTACCAAGGGCACACGAACACTTTTTACGTATCCATTAAGTGAGCCTTGATATAGAAATGCAATAAATAATCTTAATATCTTAGCAGATGTCAGTGCAGAAAAATTATTACTGCACTGATAATACAACAACACATTAAATTTGCATTACTTATGTTTAGCTTTTAACCATTTCATTGTTCCTCTGATTGTATTTCCTTAAGTAATCTGCTATATGCATTCGTAATTAGTTTTACTTTTATTTAAAAGAAAATACTGCACTCTTAAACCCTCCATTAATGCGATAACGAATAAGATGTAAGCCAGCTTTACTATTGCGCAGTTTCGTTGTTCAACTTTTTCATTATGTAAGAATACGTATTACTGTATTAAATATGTATTTTAGTGCCATACTGCGCTAGTTACTAATAAATGACAGATCCTTTGCTGCATTTGTACAGCCGCATGTTTGCATGAGCGTTGGTAAGCATACATATTACATCATTTGCAATGCACAATTTAGTTTACTTAACAGGGCCTACCGTGCCAAATTAATTTTTCTTAAGCCTTTTTATGCATTTAAATCGTGATTGCGCACTTAATATGTACAGTACCCGTCAAAAGTAAGACCATTAGAGTGAACAACAAATTTCGGCAATCTTTTCATAGACACGTAAAAGTTATAATACAGATACGCCAGTGAAATTTTAATTTTACGAATTTAATTTAGTTGGCTACATTGATTATTTTCTAAGGGGAATCAAACTTACACTTGACTGCTGGCCTAGACATTTTCCAGTGGTATAGCAGAAACACATTTTCTTTCCTGCTCTTCGCCGATCCGATATTTACACACGTGAACTTTCGACCCGTTATTTTAATTAATACTGCAGTGTGGAACACAACACCTAAATTGTAATTTCTATAGTAAAACGCTTGTTACTTGTATATTGTATCCTACTAAACGTTTTTAAAACTAACGATAATAATCACGGCACAATAAAACGTCCATTCGAGCACAGCTATCTTCAGCGGCAATTGTGTAAAACGGAGGATTTCCATCTAAACGGTTTTTAAATTCTTTGATATGTTATGAAATATATTAGAACGTGTACTAAAGTACTATGAAAAACGTTATGCAATATATACTTGAAATAAACTTTTATTTTTCAATTTTTAATTACTTTAGTATAGATAATTATTTTCCATATAATATTACTTTAGTATATAATATTTTTAGTTTAATCGAAAAACATTTTAACGGCTTATTTTTATTTGAATAGTGGGTATAATTTTTCCGTATTGATGGGACGTTCAAGAGAGGGACAGAGGTATCGTGGAGAAAATCAAGATAATATAGCCATATTAATTATAGGAAATTTTTTCTCAGTGATGAAAAATTTGATTTTTGGCCGTTTTTAATTTACCATATTATCTTTTATAACACAAAAGTTATTCATAATCTTACTATAAATATTCCCGAACAGAAACAACAATCCCGTTATCGATATTTTGCACTATATAAAACAGTGATGCAATTAATGGTATTATTGACTGAAATAATGGCAAAGTCTTCTCAACAACATTTCTTCTTGGCATGAAATCCCTTTTTCATCTTTCAACTATACTGTATATATAGTTCCGACATACTGTTTCCAGTTTATATACACATGCGAGATCTCTCATTCAGTTCACTTCTGGAAATTTTTTTAAAATCATATTAACAATACTGAAACAACGAACGAATTTTGACTATTGTTTTTTTCTTTAATTTACACAGCGTAACATTTAGGACATAAGCCTATGTGATTTATTTTGTTAGTACGGTACATTTGATACTAAGACATGACAGATTAGGCATTCTACTCTCATATATGTACTGTAGCTTACACTATCAGAATACAATTATTTAAAAACGGACATCTCGCTCGCTACGAGCCAACTTGATCTATCCAATGGGAAACGCCTTTCAACACCAAACAAGACATATTGCAACTACTAAAATGTAACCAGTAAAATTTTATTTATGTACCTACTTGAATTCTACACTTTAAGACATGCGTTACGAATTAACGATACATTAAACAAGACGACATGGTGTATTGGATTGGGCTTATTAACGTCTGCCAGTGTTATGTCCGAAGGATTATCAGGGGATGGCTTACAAAGTAACTGACGACCTAACTTAGACTAACACCCATGCCATACCTGGGATTCGAACCCAGAACCTGCCGCACCAATCGACAGCGGCACAAGAGGTCGGCGAGGTGGTCTATAATCGTAGCATTTATTGGGAATTATTTATAGAGAAAATAACAGCAAGTCATTCTCCATTGATTCACAAATTGATCGAAGGTAAAAAATTTGTTTTTTTCTATTCATATTATGCCACAGAGAATCATTAAAAAAAAATAATAACTAGCGAATGCCAGAAGCCTTCAGACCACAAGGTTTCTAGTTCGAATCTCCGTCTAGCCACTGATGAGAGTGTGTGTGTGTTCGCAGGTGTTCATTTAGGTTAATGTGAACGATTGAATTTTAATATTTCAGCTAATATTATGTTAAAAATATACACACCTTTTCCCATAACTTCAAAAGATGTCACGACGAACTAAGCGAGCCTAGCCGAAACACATTTCTGTGCATAGTAATAAAATTTATATTCTTTATAAACTATATATAAGAATAAAAGTATTTCCTTTCTATTAACGAAGTAAACTAATGGTAAACATCAGTTTCCTCCAGGTAAAGAGTGCGCCCGGGAATTGAAAATTGGAATAGACATACCTATTGTAAGATAAGGAAATTGGTGTTAGTCGTGTTAAGTTTTGACACATGTATTTAAAGTCATAAGAACTATATATATTACTTACTAAACGGTACCTTTTCTGCTGTAGTATTCTTGCAAATGTTTCAACTTTTTTTTTATTTGACTGAGCGCTTCTCTTCCCACTTCCCTTCGTACTGTATCGACGTTCAATTATTTATTTATTTCTTAATATTACAGTGCCAACACTTGAAATGAGGCGATATAGGCGGTTCACGGTAAAATCAGCACTTTTGAAAGCCCTGCTTAAGATCTACTTGTATGCACGTGGTGTATTCCTCCGTCTTATGTAAAATGAACATTGCCACGGGCCTCATCACTTTATTCAGCGTCGGTCAAATGAAACTGTGAAATCAATAACAGTGTAAATAATTCACAAATCTGCTTATTTTACACTTCGATGCGATTAAAAACAGAAAGAGAAAAAAATGTTTTTAAGTTATCCCAAATGGTTACCTAGCACTTTTTATTGGACGTTAAGATATGGAACTACTTTCAATCCATCATTACCAACTTTACTGGGCGATTGTCACTCTGTGCACTCATTAAAATATATGCATGCCGGGACAGTGACTTTTTTCCTAAGGTTCGTTTCTAAAGTGCTCACTTTATCGTGAACAGTCTCTACTAATTATTTCCACGGCTGGGGGCCTATGCTGGAGATCTCATTCGCATTCGAACTGAATGGATTGCAGTTTTGGTATGCTTGAATACCATCTTGGTCTTCGTATACGAGATTTGTATACGAACTTTGTCCGTGTGGTCGAGAGCGAGTGAACTCCAGTAATGAATGTTTTCAATTCGTACGGGGTTGCTAATTCAATCATTCCTGTTAAGAGAATGTATTTATGGAACTTGGAGCACTACATATACGATCATATAGTAAGTGTACATATGGTTTCCTATCGCAAACACAGCGTGTGATTCGTATACAGCAGTAAATAACTAGTAAATAACCGTTTCAAATAACTAGATAGCGCTGAAAGTAATAAATTATATTCATTATTAAAGAATTTTAGTTGTATGTAAGTTAAAATTACTTAAGTGTATACTTCTCAGTTTGTAACATATAGAAAGGTTTACTAAATGTCTACATTTTAAAAACAAATTGTTGTTTATTTAACATTAAACATATTACGCAATTATAATTAAATGTTTTAAAAGTGTATTATATTCAGATATCTCTGTGCCACATTTTTAAATGTTGTCGATTTTTTTAATAACATAAAAATATACCTTTAAAAATAATAAACATGTAATTATATTAGTTACGTTTTCTGCTTCTGCGTAGGTTTGATCCACTGTGATGCACAGTAGTTGGAAGATTTACTCAACTAATTTAATATCTAAAACCTAAACTCTGCCACTGCCATGTTGGATACAACAAAAAATTTACCGACTATTTCAAATTAACATAACCCACTTGCCTGATTGGCTAGTCACCGCGAAAATCAAGTCCGGCGGGGAGAAACAACTCGAGTGGTTTTCTCCAGCATAGGCCTCCTGAACTGCAAATACTCTTCCACAGGCTTCTGTGGTCGCTCCCCACTCCGCCCAACCCCGTCCAACTTGCACCGTCTCTAATGACATCTCTGTCGACGAGAAGCTCGAGCTGTCATGCGACCTGAGAAGTTTCAGACCACGTGAAATACTCTGTAACTTAGTTCAAAACAAGCCTATGTCCGAAACGTACTTTGCAGTATTATACATTAAAACAGATCTTGTTAAATTAATTTAAAAAGTATTAACATTAAGTCAATGGTGAATGCAGTATTGAATCACAAATAAAATTATTTACCCATGTAGATAAAAACATTTACTGGTTTTTGCTCGGAAAGACACTTTTTCTCGTATAGCATGCCTGCGCAGAAAAAAACTGCGTATTTTAAGTGGCAAAAAATAATATTTAAAATGATAATATAGACTTTTAAAAAATACTATTTTGAAGGTTTTAAGTTCCTTTTGTGTGTCCAGAAAACTGCGTTTCAAAAGAGCGTACAGTTCTCTTACAATTTGCTAGTAAATATTAGCATTGGTGGTAAATGGAGGCAAAATGACTCCCACCGACTCTTAGCACTTTGTAGACTAATTTGAACATTTCTTTATTGTTCAGAACAAAATTCGCATGGGTGTGCAGTCTTTGTTCGGTTGGTGTTTAACACGCCCTCACAAGAACACCACAGCGCAGTAACAATGATATTGCTAACGATAGAATTTCTTTTCTTTATCGCCACTCAAGGAGCATGATTGGTTGTAAATACTTTTATACGATAAAATATATTTGATTGGGTCAGTATCAGCTTTGCTCTCCATTGGTTGATGACCGGCCAATAATGAACGCTGTAAAGTACAGGTTCCAATACATAGTTAACATCGGCGTATGTGTACATAAGACTGTAGAGTACAACCTGCAGGTCACCGAACTCGCGAATTTTTCAGGTCACTACCTATAAAAGAGAAAAATCGAAAAAAAGTAGGAGTAATTTTGTATTGTGATCAACCATTTAGCGGCAGCAGCCCCATGAACAGGGACCTGCAAAATTCCCGTTATTATTTCTGTATATCTTAAACTTAAAACACACGTGCATTAAGTATATGTTTCTCATTGGACCATACCTTATTTGAAACGCCCCAGGTAACTCTGCTCCAATAAATGAACGTTTCACAATTATGTGCCCAATCACACGCAGTTCAGACAGAAAGGCAATGACTTCTCGTCTAGGCGGCAACTAATGAAGAAATGACGCCGGCTGGAGTATAAAGAGTATTGTGAAGTTCAGCCTGATGCCATATAATTACGCGAATTTTGCAGGTGCCTACCCATGAATGTAGAGTACGACTTGCAGATATGGTGGCAAAACTTTATGCCGCAGATGCCACAGTTAGATGGCGTGCACGGTAATATAATGGACGCTGCCGCCACTTGCTGGAGAAAGGACGGTATGAACATTGACGTCTTATGTAAATCTCGTCCCGCTGAAGCTGAACTCACAATACTCCGACGAACCCGGATACGACAACCCCGACTGTACCAAAAACGCCCTTCAGACGAGGCAAGATGCCGTAACTGTCAACTTCTCGGCCACACAAAAAAAAATGTTGTGCAATCCAACAAGTGGCGTTTATTCCATAGACGCAAGGTAAGCAACGCTTACCCTATACATATTGGAAATGTTTGACCTTTATAGTATTCGCCTTAACTTTAAACCCATTTGATTCTGAGTTTCCCGTTTCCGATTCGAGAAACATAGATTCATTTTTTCGTAACTCCCATACTCTACTGTACACGCATAGTGCTGCTATCTCGTATTTATTTCCATAAAACGGAAGTGACTAGCGATGAATCGGACTCGCAAGCAACAACGCGCCACACGCTCGACCGCGTTCCTTCGGCAGGGTAAGCAGTCGTTCTGTTTGCTTCCTCCAGTCCTACAATTACCATTGGAAAGTGGATGGATGTATTCGGGAAAACGGGAGTTTTCTTATAGTTTGAAATACGCTTTCTAAATGATATCCAGTTTAATTTTAATTACATTCATTTCGTTTCGGTTTTTATAACTAATGTTAGGTATTATAAAACGGTAAATACATGTGATGGGTAAGCAAAGTCGGAGGTTGCGTTTGTTAGTAGAAATTTAAAATTGAATGAACCACAGCCCGGCACTAGCAATGCTGATTGTAATATATATATATATATATATATATATATATATATATATATATATGACTTACCCTGTAAAAAAAACTCACTACACGCCACTGATGCAACCAGTCTGCCCGCGCTGCGCCTGTCCTCGCTCTGAGAGTGCCTGCATGCAAGTTGAAACCCCCTCCCCCACCCTGCTCACCACCAAGTACAGCAATTTTGCAGGCGATCATGCTGCTTCTTCCAAAGCCTGCCCCCAAGTTTCCGGACTTGGTGCAAATAACGTACAGCTGCTAAAACATCGACAACTTCAAAGCCAGCACCTGCACCTTGTTATGAAAGCCCCGCCGTGTACCCGTTCCATAAGGTTTCGACTCAGCGAAGCGACAGCGACGAGGACAAATTTAGTTTAGAAAACATAGAAGTCAAACACTCGACCAAAAAGTGCAACCTGTAAACAATCAAAGAAATGCGGCGAAGATAACACAATATGTGGGTCCAGCTAACTCAGTAGTTTCACTAGTAAGCACAACAACCCTTCGGCGAGACTCCGCCCACAGGGCACGGCGGGGACCAATCAGAATATATTACGACAACACTCATCACACGTGGTGGGGTGAGAAGTGTGGACAGGGCTACGAGGGCCAGAGAAGACGCAGTCGGTGACTCGAAGGCAGGCAGAGGTGGCAGCAGCTTGTCCTGGTGAGAGACCTGGTGAGTCCTTTAACCATGTTTCTACTCCCATCTCTTTAACTTAGCATTGTTACCTAATCCCTTCTCTCCACTTGGCCAGATCATATTGTATTATTGTCTGTTTGTGATGGCCAATCGGTGTTAAAGAAAATGACCCTGGCCGAACCTTAATTTAATCAGTTTCCTTTCTTAATTCTACTACGTCTTATTCTCGTTCTTCAGACTTCCAGTCTTTTTCTTAAATGAGTCTATAACAACCTGCACCATCCAGGAACCTGGCAAACAAAACCATGTTCAGGCAAGCACAACAGGGAGTTTCCTACTCGCAGGCACTCAAATCACCAAGAGTAAGACCCCGTCACTCAACAGCATCAACACTTGAAGATCAGGCAGATACTACACAATCTGCATATCCATCACGACCCTTCCCGAGGAAATCTCTGGAAGGAATGTGCGACACTCTGCGGGACTTTTGTGAACTCATCACTGTAAAAAAAAAAGGGAAAATTACCTGATAACTGTAAGGTAATATTCGCAAACTTTTTTTTTTGGGGGGGGGGGGGCATAGTTTTCCTTACTGGTAAGGTAAACTTACCGCACTCTGGAGTAAAATTCACGTAAATGGTAGTGGAAAATCCGATCATGGATGGGAAAATATCCCTACGACGCGTGCATCTCTTCATCATTATCTCAACAGCTAAGTGAGAGTACGGGCGGAAGAAATAATAATTTAACACGCTAATATTCACTAAAACTGTCACGCTGTGTCACCGTGGTGTAATGAACAGCGCATCGGCCTATCATGACAGAGGACTATGGTTAGCGCCCACCCACCAGCAAGTTTCGATTATTTTAGTTTGAAGTTTCTGTTACTATTCGTCAGATGATATATATAATAAAATAATTAACCGTACTAATACTCGAGGATAATTTTAAATATAATTTTATTATACAGCATAGTTAATTTCCTCTTACTTGTATGGGATTCCCCCCCCCCCCCACTTTTGTCGAGTACTTTTCCCGTACAATTGGGGAATAGTACTTTATTTGTTATGCAAATTTACTTTACATTTAAGAGGTAAGTTTACCTTACGTGTAGAGGTAATTAGTTTCCCTTACATGTAAAGGAATTGTACCCCAATGACAGTGATGGAGTTCCTACGCGATTGTGACTTTCAATCCCGCCATTTCCGCCCATACATCCATCACCGCCGCCCGACGTATATCAGACAAGCAAGAGAGAATCACGCTACTCCTGGAAGCCATGGCTGCGTATGTCTGCACCCAGTTGGTCTGTGTATCCCGAGAATTTTACAAGTATTTATTATTCCCTCTACATGGCCAGATATTACCACCTGAAGTTTTACAACCTCCCTAATGTAATAAAAAACATCAAATTAATGGAATGGCAGCCCCAAATATTATATTTTAATTTTTCCGACGCAACAGAATGACTGTTCACGGTAAATGACGACAGTGCAAGATAAACCTCTAATTCTTTAAAATTAAACTCCGCGACTGGCCGGAAATACATATTACAGATATACTACAATATACCGAGCGACAAACGTGAAATTTAAATACTTAAAATCAACTGATCACAGCACCTAGATATTGCAACTTCTTCTTCTTCATGTTAGGTCCACGCTTGTTCAACTGTTGGGTTTTGATCTGTGCCCATCTTCGTCGCATTTTCACCCGGTGTAAATCTTTTCTTTCTTCTGTCCAAGGAGTACTCTTCCTCAGAGCTTTTTCCTGAAATTCACTGGGTTTCCCCCCCCCCCCCCCCAAGTTATGTCTCACAGTCTGTCTGTATTGAAGATGTGTTATTCCCAGTTCCTTTATATCCTTCTCGGTTTCTGTCAGCCAAGTGGTGTATAAATCTTCTTGTTTCTCCAGAAGGTGAACAGTCGGATAGGCAGTTTGTTTGGATAAAGTCAAATCACATGACTACAGACCCGGTAAATTTCGCGATTTCATCTGAGGACCAGCCAGACTTCAAACTCTTCTACATCTGACTTCCTGTCTCAATTGGATTGCAATTTGTAAGACATGCTCTGGACGAATTTGAACCAATAACCGACCTGCAAGAATACTAGGTCCGAATACCGCTCTACCTGGTCTACGATAAAAATGGAGTATTAGTAGGTTCACCCGAATTTCGGGGGAAAAAAAAAATCTCACGACCAGTTGTATTCCATAACACTTTATCTCAGATACACTTCAGCGATTGGATGATCACAGACGCACAGTAGCGGTGTAACCTAGCTATGATTGGTCAGTCAAGTAAGAAAACGTCTTCTCACAAACACACGCCGTCAATAAGCAGAGGAATACTGCTAGTATGCCCATAGGATGTTGAAGTTTAGCATGTGCGGAAAACTTTTCGCGAGACTCGGGTGTCCCTAGGTATTAACCACTGAACAACTAACTGAGACTCGAGTACATAAAGGACTGTGGAGTCTAGATTGTTGTCGAATGAATCCGCGAAATTTCCGCAGTAAGCAACCCTCCGTTTTCTGGCACAGCATGCAAATATCACGCATTTCTCACCTTACAGATCACAAATGTTTACTGCCGGCCAATAACTTACTTAATTAATGTTCCAAAAATTATTCGTTATTTTAAGGTTTCTTGGCATCCATTTTTGTCGTGCACGATTCTGATTGGCCGAGTCCGTCAAACGTCGAAGAAATTTTAGAACCTGTCCAATCTTCAAATGTTTGATCGGAACTGAAGCCATCCAACATTCTCAGACAAATATGGTGGCGTTTGCGACTTCTCGATGACGTCATAACTGTCCACCTTTATTTGACCAAACTTATCGGAAGCAGTTTGACGGGGAAAATTTGATAGTGTGACAGGGGCTTTAGTAATATCTGTATCTAAAACCGTCCCTGGTTGGTCGGTGGTCGCTCGAGCTAAAGCTGCTAGGGTGTCACAGTTTAACCTAAAAGACCTTGGTTCGAATCTCATTACGGCTTCCAATAATTTTATGTTAACAAAAACTGTTTAATGTGCGTAGGGCCAAAAAAATCTTTGTCTGGGACAAACAAATAAAAAGAACAAAATAATCTGGTTACAACGACGAAATATTTCAACTCTAGGGACAGGTGTTTTTCGCGAAAATATTTATGGACATGCTAGACTTCAATATCCAACGTCCACAACCACAACATCTTTTGGTTATTGGCCACATGTCTACGTGCAAAGACACCTTCTTATTTGACTGGGCCAATCAGAATAAAGCATTCCGACACTGAATGTGCATGATTCGCGGACAGTCACTTGAGGTACGTGACATTTAAAATCATCCAACGACGAAAGTGCATATAACTAAGATGTTTTGGAGTCCAGCTGGTCTTGAAATATTTTCACGGAGAAACCCCTGTCTCTATGCATTGCACATTTAATAAACATTCAAACACGTCCCACATGGAGGTGATTCTTCAAAAGTTTCGTTCAGAAAGTGTGAAGAAACGTGAGAACAGGTTATACTTGCCAACCGTTGGGTTAGTCGGTAGGAATACCTTTCTCAACACGAAGTAAATGCTGTTCACTTTAAGTGAGCACTTTACAAATCAACATTAGAAAAAAAAAAAGGCACTGCTCCTACCCGCATATATTTTAACACACTTTGTAGACTATGCTCGAGTGTAGCTCGAGCAAAACTAATTTGCAAAATTGCTTTGTTGTTCAGAACAAAACTCTCATGGGTGTTCACGACCTCCCACGAACACCACAGCGCTGTAAAAAATGATATATCTGACGATGGAGTTACTTTTCTCTATAGCCACTCAAGGAGCATGATTGGTTGTAAATAATTTTATACGATAAAATATATTTGATTGGGCCAATATCATCTCGGCTCTCCATTGCTTTATGACCGGCCAATAATGACCGCTGTAAAGTACAGGGTAGTGTCCGGTGTGGTATGGACCAATAGGACGATGGTGAGTTCTAACACAGACACCAACAGAGCCAGTGTTCTGGGCAGTAGTGGTAATAGGTGACTCACTTATAGTTTGACTTAAGTGCCAGTTAATGTGTACAGATCTCAATGTGTTAACAAGTGCTCTGAATGGCATGCACCTAGTTAAGTTGATAACGACTGCTGGGAAAGTATTTCTGTATCTTAACGTCAAATAAAACGTCTTAGGTAACAATTTCTGTTAACTAAAATTATTTCTTTCGCTTTCCGTTTTTAACGCATCTTAAGTGTGAAAATTAGTAGATTTGTAAAATATTTACTTTACTAATAATTTCAAAGTTTCACTTGACCGACGCACGCATAAAGTGGCGAGTCCCACGGTAGTGTTATTTTTACATGACGCGGAAGAATGCGCAACGTACATACAGGTAGATCTTAAGCAGGGCTTTCAAATATGCTCATTTTGCAGTGAACAGCCTACAGCCAGTCAGACACAAAGCCCGTTCCCAGAGCTTCACAGGCAGCCAATCAGAGAACGGGTACGCCCACATCAAAAGGAGCGGCCCGCGAAATTTTCTTATACGTGTGTTTATTTACTCCGCGACCACACGAGGGTATTTAACGATCGTTACTCGTCCGACATTTTGCGTGCTTCCACAGGCGAGAATTTTTTGACAGCAACAGCGCGGCTGCAGCGAGAATCAAAAGAATATGAACAATTAACGAATTTCGCTAAGCTGCGGGTTTTGGCTCGGCCATTGTATTTCGTATCATTGTTTCTAAATGGCTGGGTGTTTTATCCATTTACTTTGTCCCACTGCGGTGTGGGCCGGCGCAAGCAGAAAAGCCTCGCAATAAAGGGTGGACAAAAGAAAGTAATAAACCGCACAGCCAGGAGCCAGATTACGATAATTGAGCGCAGTGGTTGTATTACCAATAGTTACCATGGCATTTTCTCCCGTATTGAAGAATCATGTTTGTGATATTCTTTCCACATGTTATAAAAAAAAAACGTCATAAGCTGTTCACGGTAAAGCGAGCATTTTCGAAAGCTCTGCTTAAAATCTACTTGTATGTACGTTACGTATTGTTCCGCCTCGTGTAAAATTAACACAGCCATGTGCCTCGTCTCTTTATTCATGTGTCGGTCAATTGAAACTGTTAAATTATTTGAAAGTAAAATATTTTACAAGTATGGTCATTTTTACACTTCGATGAATAAAAAAAAAAGAAAGCGAAATAAATTATTTTATAGTTATAACAAATGGTTTTCTATTCGATGTTAAGGTATGGAACTACTTTCCATCCAGTGTTACCAAATTTCGCATGTCACTCAGTGCGGCCGTTAAAATATATGCGAGTAGGAGCAGTGACTGTTTTCTGAGGTTGATTTCGAAAGCGCTTAGTTTATCGTGAACAGCCTATAGAAACATTGTAGACCTTACAACATAGTTGGACAGGAAATTCAGAGGTGCAAACAAAAAACGGCACGCTGGTTAGAGAAGGCGCGTCTTTCTCTCAAGAAAGTGAAAGATTTGCAGGAGCAAATGGCAAATGGAATGCTTTCTTCTCTAGAAAGTCGCCTTTCTGGTGAGCACGTGTTTGTGACGGGTGATGACCTGGGGCAGGATTGTGCCAAGGAGGGAAAAGGATGAGCGAGGTGATGGGTTTAGGTGAGGGGAAAACTAATACAAAACGAGTTGACAGCTCCATTCTCTATATCCCCCTGTCGAGAGCCCGATAATATAACCCTGTCACGAGGGTTCAGAAACAGCTGAGCGTCTCGAAGTTGGGTTAGCCTGCCAGGGACATTACATAAAAAAAAAAAAACTGGACTCACAACCATCCGTTTCATCCGTCAGACGCCCTTCCGTCTGCCGGTCACGTGCTCGTCAACCAATCGCAGGGCAACTTTTTTTTTTCTATACGTCAATCCGTCAAATATATCTCAAACTTTCACTTCCGACGGATGGACGGATGGGTCACCGCCTTGTTAATATCGTTCCTTGAACATGGCTGCTGGAAAACATTCACTTGTTTCTTGTCTGGATATTTTTCTTTCTGAATACACAAGGCAGTGAAGTTGTTTACTTTTCTACGTTTCACCTTTGAATTGAACTGAAGATGACTTGTAGGTTGAAAGAGAATATATTTATTACATTCATTGAAAACATTTGTCTCTGCGCGGGAAAGTTCGTGTTGTTGGGTGGTAACACAGGAAATTTTCAGGGCCAACAGATCGATGGATGACGGATTGTTGTGAGTCGCTTTCAGTTGACGGACGGGCGACTAACGGAAGTGACGGATGGTTCCGAGCCAAGCTTAAGCCGTTCACAGATATTTATAGGCTGTCCACGGTAAAGTGAGTACTTTTGGAAGCCCTGCTTAATATCTACCTTGTATACGGCGTGTATTCCTCCGCCTTATGTAGAATTAACATTGCTATGGACCTCATCACTTTATTCATCCGTTGGTCAAATTAAACTGTGAAATTAAGTAAGTAAATACTTCATAAATCTGCTAATTTTCCTCTTGGATGCATTAAAAGAACAGAAAGCAGAAAGAAATAATTTGAAGTTATCACAAATGGTTACCTAACACTTTTTATTCGACGTCGAGATATGGAACTACTTTCATCCATCGTTACCAACTTTACTGGGCGAATGTCACTTAGTGCGCCCGTTCCTACATTTAATAATTATATTTATTTGGAGAACAACATCGTAAATCCTCGTAGGAAGGACTAAGGAAAGTGGTTTAGAAAATTACTGCACTTCAGAAAGTTACTATGTCTGCAGGCGTACTGAACAGTTGCACAACTGGACTTTTATAATTGCAGAATCTTTTTATTAGTATTAGAGACCTGAATAATTAGCGAGTTCAATGACCTATAGTCGTGCGTACAGATTTACCGATGTCAACTGTGCGTTGGTTGTCTGCTGTCACAGTGGAACGAGATGATCGGGGCATCGTGCTCCGAGAGGCATCAAACCCCGCCTGGACCAATGGCTAAAGTTGTATAGACACACATGTTTTGAATTCTAGCTTATCGCAAAATGAATCCATGAATTATTCAGGTATCTAATTATCATGATTGCGTTTGAATGAACGTTATTGTCATTGCAAACCTACGACTTACCGTTGCAGTCAGTTTGGTTTTTTTAAAATGGCATCAATTTTAAAATTTAAGGCACTAGGTGCATTATAACTCGGGAAACATTTGACCGATTCAAACCAAATTTGGTACGTCGACAGTGCATGATATAAGCATCGAATTTAGAAATCGATAAAGTTGTTGGTTCCACATTTTGGTATATTGCTCAACACTAAAAAAATAAAGCTTTTACGCTATATCTCGATAAATGCAAACTGTTTCCTGCCAATTTTGGCATATAAGTAACACTATAGTGTGTCGTATTAATATAAGCAATTTAAATCGCTAGGGTACTTATTTGTAAAGTTGCGGTTATATAAATATTTTAGGTTGATTTGCTATATAAATACCATTTGACCGATTTCGACCAAACTTGTTATGCTGAAATTACGTATTACAAGCATCAATTGTATGAATACGTATCCTCTATTTTCCGCCCTTTTTTTTTAAGATGGCATAACATGAAAATCACCCAATTCCTATCAAATTTGACGTTCAAATTGATATTGCGGTAGCTTATGTAAAGTGGCGCATTTTAATGGTAAAGGCTGTTCACGATAATGTGAGCCCTTTACAAACGAGCCTTAAAAAAAGTCACTGCCCCTGCATGCATATATTTTAATGGGCGCACCGAGTGACATTCGTCCAGTAAAGTTGGTAACGATGGATTGAAAGTAGTTCCATATCCTAACGTCGAATAAAAAGTGTTAGGTAACCTTTTATGGTAACTTAAGATTATGTTTTTTCTCTTTGAGGTTGTTAATGCATTGAAGTGCAAAAAAATAGCCGATTTGTAAATGATTTACTTTATTAATAATTTCAGAGTTTCATTTGACGGACGCATGAATAAAGTGACGAGGCGCATGCCAACGTTAATTTCACGTAAGACGGGGGAATACACAACGTGTATACAAGTAGATCTTAAGCGGGACTTTCAAAAGTGCTCGTTTTACCGTGAACAGCCTATAATATTCTCATTTTCCAAATTGCGGCCGTATAAACATTCTATGTTACTATGCCACATCTACGAAACCATGTAACAAATCTCAACTTAACTTTGCTTGGCGGCAATAACAATTACAATCACTAAATGTATCTACCCAAAACCTTTTTATTCGCCAATTTTTTTAATACAGTGCCAAACGAATAAATCAAGTTTTGCCAAATCTTGGGAAACATAAAAATAATCAGTTCCCACCAAAATTGGCAAACTAGTAGTACTATATAAATGCTTGTTTTAATTGTGTTTGACGCCGATTTTAATAATGGGGGCGATATAAATATTTCACTCTAGTATGCTGCATTTACGAAACAACGAAACAAAATTCTACTTAAATTTGTGATGTGTCAGTATTTACTACAAAAATCAAATGTATCTATATAGGGTCTCCTTTGTTCTCCACTTCATAAGATTGTGAAATATGAATAAATAAAAGTTGTTTTTTATTTCTGGAAACAATGAAGCTACTTAAGCCTACTTAAGCTGGCAAACAGTAGCACTATGGTAGGCCATGTAAATTTATGGGATATGTTTTAATAGGACTAGAGATTTATTTTCTAAATAGCAAAGCCCTTAAACATTCTAGCATAACATCGTATGCTGATAGTACCTATGCAAGCATCTATTGAGCTAATACATAAAATCATTTGTGATGAAATGTAACATTTATGCCATATCTTGGGAACCAATCTACTAGTTCCCAAAAAAAATTTTCGCGATATTAATACTACTGTAGGCCATGTAAACTTATACAATTTAAGTGAACCAGAATTTAATTTAAAAAATGGTGGCAATATATATTATTTAGGCAGGGTTATCATCTCTATTAATTTTTTTTTTTAATCACTTTCAGGTCGGCTCACTTTTACCAGCTTTAAAGACAAGCTAGGTGTTAGTCACCTATATCCACACCACTGCAGGGACACCGTTTTCTATTGGTCCCTATTGTCACTTAACGCCATTCTACTGGACAAAACAACACCAGTCTTTCCGTATTAGCCGGCTGCCAACCAATGGAGTGCCGAGTTTACAGATTTTCCAACCAAATGTTATTTCGTATGTAACAGGAGGTTCATCCCATCATGTTGGTTTCCGTAACTATACAAGAATTTTTCGTTAATTTACGGAGTTCGTTGTTGATGTTCTATTAGTTCCTATTTAAAATTCTTACGAAATAGGGAATTGGTGTAATTATACCCGGACCAGTTTTGTTTTTTAAGTGGAATGAAATATTCAAACAAGTTTTGCCCGAACTGCACTCGATTATAGTCCTCAAAGTATTAAAAAACTCGCGCAAACTTCGTATGCTGGCAGAATCTATCAGGCGCATCAGATATGCATATTGAACCCTGTTTTTAGGCATTTTCGCGTGATAGTGGCAAATGAGAAAATAAAGCTTTTATGCCCTATATCTGGAACCCGTCAACCTAAATCCACAAAATTCAGCACCTAAGTATACATACAGTACGCTATGAAAACTTACAGGAATTAAGTGGCACACTATTGTTTTAATCCTTTGAGGGGTATGCAAGTATATACTCGGGGATACGTTTGTATGAAAATTTATTTTCTCTTGAAGACAAAGCTTACTCTTGTATAGTTATACTATTCCACTAGACTTTATCGTTTCAGTTCGTAAGAAAATAAACTGTTCTTTTAAAAATTCTTCAAACGAACACGATGGAATGAAAAACTTGCTACTTCTATCACAATGAATTAATTGGTACACAGCCAACGCGTGACTTTATTGGTCGACGGCCAGCCAATAATAAACGTCGCAGAGTACAGTAGGCGTGTTCGGTGAGTACCAATAGGACAATGGTAAGTGGAAATACAGAGACCAACGAAAATGGTATTGCTGTAGTGTGGAATATAAGCAGCTCACTTCAAACTTGTCCTCAGTACTAATGAAGTTGCGCCATCCTTAAAGGGTTACAATTGATGCACCTGTAAACATTTGAGGTTGGTGAACCCAGTCAACCAGAAGTTTGGACTGATTACAACCGAAGTTGATGCACCGAATCGTACAGCCGCGATGCAGTTTGTTGCTCGCTGACTTACGTTACGAGGGGTTCTGAGTCGCAGGCAAGACACGTGTACATTTGTAATTGCCTCTCCAGTATTGAATATATTTCTGGTTCCACCTTTAACACATTCAGGACTGCACATATTTACTATAATTTAAGACAAGCTGGAAGTGAATCACCTATACACTACAGCAGGAACGCCTATTCTATTGGTTTCTTTATTCCCACTTACCACTCTTCTATTGGTCCACACCACACTGGACGTGCCTACTGTGGTCTACGACGTTCATCATTGGCTGGTCATCAGCCACTGTGGTCGCAGAGCTGATATGCTCCAATCAAATGTCGCTTACTGTGTAAAAAATTTACAGTCAATCGTGTCCTTTCATCAGGACTTATCAAAACATACATTTTCTGCAGGAAAACTATGGCTGCTGGACTGAATTGTTCTTGTAAGATCCTGTTAAATACTAGCGTAACAATGGCTCTATAACCCTGTGAGTTTTATTTTCAAGCATCTAGGAATTTTTTAACTGGTGGTGCTCGAAGTCAGCTCGAGCGTAGTCCAGAATGTGTTAACACTTTGAGGTAAGCATGTATTTACAAGACAAACCAAGACAAGGTAGAAGTGAGTTACTTACATCCACCACTGCAGGAACACAGGTTATATTGGTCTATGTGTTCCCACTCACTACACTTCTAGTGCAGGCCAACATGACAATGTACACGCTTACTGAGCTCTACAACCTTCAGTATTGGCTGGTTGTCAGTCACTAAGGCGCCGAGTTGATTTTGTCCCAATCAAATGATTTTATTTTTAAAAGATTTTTTTACAATTGCACCTGTCCTTTCACGGAGATGTAACAAAAATTCTTTTGTGGTCAGGAAAGTTATCTTTACTGAGCTGTAGAGTTCCTGTAAGATCCTGTTAAACACAGGCAGTACAACGACTGCATGGAAATGCTAATTTTATTTTCATTGATAAAATCATTTTCAAAATATTTCTTTCTCTAGCTACACTCGTGCGAAGTCCTTTAAGTGTTAATGATATAATCGCTGTCAACGAGAAGCTAAGACCCAACTACTATCTAACACTTTACCAATTTTATCAGAATTGTTTGCATTAATTTGAAATCAGGATCATTAGTTGAGACCCAGAAATTTCGCGAATTGATTCGGCAACAAGTTAGAATCCACAATCCTTTGTGCAATTGTGCATCCGTTAGTAGTTCATTGGCTGTTGCTCCAGTTAAAACCCAGACCATGTAACGCGGGATTCGGTTCATAATTTCCGTGCGTGCTCGTTGTTGGTTGGAAGTCGTTCGGGGCGTGTCTAACAAACTATGGACCAATAAAAGCACAAGCAAATATATACACGTGAATGTAATTTAATTTGTCCTCAGATGAATCTGCGAAATTTCCCGGTCTACAATCATTAGTTATATGGGTAACTTGTCGTTGTAATCCTATTGATGTCTGTAAAAACAGCCAAAACATCAAAACATAATTTACCAGCACTTCAGACTGACGTCAAGCTCATTGCAAAATTTAAATGTCTAAAAATAATACACAAGTATTCAACTGGGAATGAGCTTGTTTTTAGCGAAAGCATTCCACGGCTAGTTTACTGCTTAACACTTTACAGTTCAGATATACCTTCCTAATTCGATTATTTTCATTGTCACGTGTCTTGGGTGTCAGAGACGCCAATCACAAGCGTTCTGTGTACGAGCGCCTCAAAACAGCAGGTTTGATATAAACAATTCATATTGTGGATGTTCCTCATTTACAATATCAGTAACTTATTTGCTTTCTGCTTCATGCGACTGTTGTGATGTTTCTGATGCTTATGTTATTGTTTGCTTAATTACATAATTAAACTGTTAATTTATGTAGGATTGTGTATTTTAATGTGTGAGTCAACAGTACATTAGTATTTCATTTGAGGCATATTGTCAGCTAAATTACATAATTGTATATTTAGCGAATATAAACTCTCGCATGTTAATTATTCATTTGCCTTTCTTCCCGTGCACAAATATTTATTTGATGTGATTTTCTTATCGTCAGTAATCCTTAGAGACGCGCAAAATTCGCGTAACTGTTTGGCCAAGGATAGAGTCCACTTCCTTGTAAATAAGAGAGCACAGTCCGTGGATTTTTCGGCCACTGCACTTTAATGAACTTCACCTACCTGCCTGATTTATTTAAAAGGGATCAGCTCCTCCACCACTGATCTTATATTATTGGCTTAAGAGTTCTCCGAGGCGTGACAGACATACTTATAGCCAATGGCTGAAGTCGGTCAAATGCACAGTGGAGTACAGTCTGTCCTTAAATAATAATGCGAATTCTGTAGTTCTCTAGAAATACTTAAACTAAATGGCAGTTTTTGAATTTTTTCTAATTGATGTTATTTTGTAGTTTTTTTTAAATAAATTGTACAATTTATTATATGTATGTGAGTGAATGTCATATGTTTATATATGTAAGTGTGCGTGGTTGTGTATGTGTGTATATACGCACGTTCGTGTGTGTGTATATATATATATATATATTATATATATATATATATATATATATATATATATATATATATATACATACATATATATAACGTACTACATACTACAAAAGAGAAATGGTGTAATTTTGCCCTTAGGCTTATTTTTACTTTATTTATTCGACATATTTTATGTAAGCCACTTTATAGTTTTAGAGTTTGTTTTTCAAAAATTAAGTGTTAAGTTTTATTTTTATTTGATCCATTCAGACCCAATGAACACTTGTCTTCATAACGCACCTGTAGGTAATTTTTGGTTTGTACTTGACACTGAGAAGCTCAATGACCATTGATCTTACCCGTGGGTAAACGATTTGCAAACTGTCTTACCGGTTCAGGTAATAATTTGTTCACATTACTGTAGCCAAACTTAGAGCCTGCAGCTCATTGGCTGTGACGACGAAACAAGTGTTGTGTCGAGTTAAGTACAACACGCGTAATTGACCACCCGAAATCGTAAATTAAAGTGGGTCAGAAAGTGAGTGAGTGAAGAGATTTGGGCGGCTCTTAACAGCGAGATCTTGAGAGCCGATGAGGGTGAATATGGAGTGGAGCCGGAATGAAGGGGCGGAGGAAACTGGAGATCCCCGAGAAGACCCGCAGACCAACGGCCATCGTCCGGCACGAATCCCACTAGCGAAAAGCCGGTGACCCGGCCGGGGATTGAACCCGGTTCGCATTACTGGGAGGCGAGCATGCTAACCGCTAAGCCAACGAGGCCCCGTGGCTCAGAAAGGGTTAAAGTGGTCAAGCGTAAGAGAAGGTGATGATTCTTGTAACTTCGCCACGAAAAAATAAGGACGTTTTATTATTATTAATAATGATTTGATAAGTCAGACATTGGCTGATCACGATTAAGTGATTCGTATCGTTTAGGGTGAAGTGAGTGGGACGGAGAAACGGTCACTGCAGGATCGTACCTGGTGAGCCAACAACAACAACAAAGAAATTACATATTTTATCAGTGCTCGATCATTGTCCTTAACTGAAATCTATTATATATTTAAAATTAAAGTATAACATTTTTCATTTCTCTTATCAGGTAGTAGCCGAAAAAGGGGATCGTTGGACATCTTTTTAAGCCCCCCCCCCCCCCTCGCACCCAATTCCTCATTATTGATCCCAATTAAAAGTCGTGAACTCTGTTATAGGCTGCTCACGGTAAAATGGGCACTTTTGAAAGCCCTGCTTTAGATCTACTTGTATAGACGTTGTATGTTTTCCCGCCTTATGTAAAATTATCATTGCCATAAGCCTTATTGCTTTCTTCAAGCGTCGGTCAAGAGAGATTGTAAAATTACTAGAAAAGTACGTATTTTAAAGATCTGCTAATTTTGAAATTTCGACGGATTAAAAAGAAAAAAGAAAGCAAAAGAAATAGTTTAAGTTACACATGTAGTTACTTAGCACTTCTTATTCCACGTTAAGATATGGGACTTCTTCCTCCTCCAACGTTACCAACTTTACTGGGCGCATGTCACTCAGTGCACCCGTTTAAATATATGCAGGTAGGAGCAGTGACATTTTTCTAAGGTTGATTTCAAGAGTGCTCACTTTACCGTGAACAGTCATTACATAATCAGCTATATTAAACTAAAATTTAGTTTTATTTGGGGAGAGGGGGATTAATTTTGAAGGAAGTTATTTAAAATAAATGTTGAGGTCGGCACACTTTTACCAGCTTTAAAGACAAGGTAGATGTTATTCACATATATCCACACCACTGCAGGGACACCGTGTTCTATTGGTCCCTATTGTCACTTAACGCCATTCTACTGGTCAAAACAACACCAGTCTTTCCGTATTAGCCGGCTACCAACCAATGAAGTGATGAAATAGGGAATTGATGTAAGTTAACCGGGACACGTTTTGTGTTTTAAGTGGAATAAAATATTCAAACAAGTTTTGCCCGAACTACACTCGGGTAGGGATAGAAAAATTTCGCGAATTCATTTCGGGACAAGATAGACGTCAAACATTGGCTGCTGACACAGAGCGTAGTCAGTGTTACTTCACACCTGCCAGCATGGCGCTCGCTACTTGTTTCCTCGAAGTCTGCTATTGGCTGAGAGTCGGCCAGGGCGTGTCTAATGAACTGTGACTCCAGAGTGCACGTGTTTGACGTCTATCTTGTCCTCAAATGAACTCGCGATATTTTCCTATCTGTAGCCATAACAGCCAATAAGCACACATCTGAGGCTCCAGTATGTAGAGGACTGAGGAGTCTAGCCTACAGGCCATTGAACTCGCAAAATCTTCCTGTCCCTAAGTATAGTCCTGAAAGTGTTAGAAGGTACGAAAGAAAATGTATTTTAATACCTGGTGAGGCAGGTGGGAGTCGCTCCTGGAGAGGCCTGTGACAGTGACGAGGTAGGAGGCGCTCGTCCCGGCGCTCAACATGACGCCGTACCTCAGCCTGAGCGGCAGTGACACGTACACCAGGTAGTCGAGCAGCAGCGCCCAGCCGACGCCGTCCCTGGCCGTCACCTCGTTCTTCTTGAAGAAGAGGTGCGCCAGAAGCTGCACAGTGGCGAGCTGCCACGCGACGTGGGGAGCCGCCGACCACAGCGGGTTGTCGCTCGGGCCCCTGGCGCACCACGCCAGCAGCAGCAGGTTGAGGCCCGTGAAGACGACGGCCAGCACCCTCGCGACCTGGTCCTGCGCCCCGGGCGACGCCAGGGTGTAGGCGTCGAACAGCAGCGCCGCGCAGAGGAAGCAGCGCAGACCGGCGCGACGCTGCTTGGCGCTGTACGACTGGTAGAGGCGCTCCAGCGCGGCGTCCTTCTCCTCCGACATGGCTCGCGTCGCGCCCCACGACGGCTGACTGTCTGGGTTGTTCTCCCCGGCCGGCCGACGACAATCAATATACCCCGGGTGCCCCCTGCGCGCACGCGCATTCCACAACCCCCCCCCCCCATGCCTGGGGCTTGACGTACCCCCGTCGACGGCCATCGTCGCCGACCAGCTGGGACGGTGGTCGGGCTACCACCTGCCTCACACCATGGTTCGATTCCTGTCGGGGTCGCTCCCTGGACGAAGCCGCTGGCAGGCGACCTGCACCACGCTTCAATGTGGTGTGTTGGTTAGACTACCCGCCTCCCATCAACGAGAACCGTTGTTCGATTCGCGTTGATTTCGCTCCCCTGATTTTCGCGCATGTTATTTACTAAAGTATATTGTTACGAAACTATATGCCGAAAGAAAACTATCGGTTTTCGGTATATCGGAATTCAATATTTTATGTATAAAACAACTTGAGGCATTACAGGTGGCTCCTGTTTTTGGTGCATGTTGCCAAAGTAAACATAGCAGTTTTCAATTAAATTTTTGTTTTCAAAACAGAGCTTATCAAAATGAAACTTTAAAATATATATTTCTGGTACCCGTAAAAAGGCATTGCTTTCGATAGAATGTAGTTGAAATATATCGCAATTTATATCGATATATTGTTAATATAATATCGTAATTTCGATATATCGATAATTTTTTAACGTCCCTAATCGTGCCTGACGACACTGCTAGCCGGTGGGTTTTATCCGGGATCTTCCACTTCCTCCCGCCCCTTGTAACTCTGCGTAGCCATGCTCACCTCGCTTCACCCTCATCGTTGCTCAAGAC
This sequence comes from Dryococelus australis, assembly GCA_029891345.1. NCBI lineage: Eukaryota > Metazoa > Arthropoda > Insecta > Phasmatodea > Phasmatidae > Dryococelus > Dryococelus australis. Next base: position 45,460,261 of record CM057008.1, on the reverse strand, counting down.
CCCGATGTTAAGAGCCACCTAAATCTACCCGCTTTGATGTAGGCGCAATCGTCTGAGTTTCTGACTGGCAACAGCATAATGTGAAATATCATTTATTTGTAGCCTACCTGCAAAATTAACGCTAATACCATACACTCGGAAGGTTTGAAAAATTCATTTGGGGACAAGTTAAACTTCAACGACATGTACATTTGAGTTTACGGATCTATTTGAACATGGTGTGTTAGACTTTCCCCAGACGACTATCGACCAATAACGAGCCTGTACGGGAAATATATTACCGAATCCCCTGCTACCTAGTCTGGTGTTAAACTAGAGCAAATACAAATTAATAAAGACGTGCAAAATTCGAGTTATTATTTCATGGCATGCTAGACTTCAAAGACTTGTGATTTTGTATTTCATTTGTCATTGGACCACAGTTTGTCCGGACACGCCCTGGACGGCTTTGGACCAATAGCGAGCAACTAACGAAAAGTTGGTCCAGTCACGTCATATCAAGTTAAAAGGCAAGATGTATCCGCACATTTGCAGAAACCAGTTTAAAAAAATGGCTCCGACACGAATATGTATAGGACGGTGAATTATAGCATGTCACCAGAAAATGCCACGAATTATGCAGGTCCATATAAATGAACTACTAACTGAAGATGGAGTATAGAAAGGATTGTGGAGTCTAGAGTGTCACCCAATGAATTCGCGAAATATCAGGAGTTTCCAGTAATTTTTTAGACACAAGATGAATTCCAAACAATTGTTCATTTGTTCTGCTATTTAGCATTTGACTGCAGTTTGTTCAAAATGTCTTGGAAGTCTCTGAGCTAGTAACAAGTAAAGATAGACGAATGTCGTGAATTCATTCTAGGGCAAGCTAGCCTTCAAACACTAATTTACATTTAAGTTAGGCAGTTAATTTTTTTTTTTTCCCACGAAAGCGCGCTGAGAGAGAGATTTGTTCTAACAACAAAATATTTGTTTGTACAGGGCCAAAAAATAAAATATTTAGTTGCCCCAACAAATTATTTTGTTGATAAATCAAACTTGGAAAGCAAGGCAATTTTTTATTTTTTTCTGGTAACAAAATACACGTTTGAATAAACCAAACCGCTGTGTTGGGTCAAAAGATATTAGACCGACAAAGTATTTTGTTGAATCAACTGTATACATTTGTTGGGCCACTAATGCCTTCGTTGAAAAATACATCTCGAGAGTTTGTTTATAATTTTTATTGTGAAGTGGTGGAGTACCTGTGTTTATTAGTGCATGCACTTAATAATTACATTAACATTCTAATAAATAAAGTTAATCAGGAAACTGTAAATGAATACAGCGAAACTTTAAATATTTATTTGCACACGTTGTCCAGTATTTAAAATGTATATATTTAAAAACAAACATTCATAGGTTGTTCACGATAAAGTGAGAACTTAAGAAATCGACCTTAGAAGAAAGCCACTGCCTCGGCCTGCATGTATTTTAACGAGCGCACTGAGTGACATGCACCTATTAAAGTTGGTAACGACGGATGGGCGGTAGTTCCATATCTTAACGTCGAATAAAAAGTGTTAGGAAGTCATTCGAGGCAACTCAAATTATTCCCTTCGCTTTCATTGTTGTCTTTAATGCACCCAAGAGTGAAAATGAGCAGATTTGTAAAATATTTACTTTGCATGAATAAAGTGATGAGGCTCATGACAACGTTAATTTTACATAAGGCGAAATAATACACAACGTGTACATAAGTAGATTTCAAGCAGGGCTTTCAAAAGTGCTCATTTTACCGTGAACGGCGTATATTAGAAAACGTTGTGGGCTCATCCCTGTGTAGTTATAACATTATCAATTATTTTTTAACGATTTTTTTTTTTAAGAATATTGTTTTCATACCTGCAGCATGTCTACCTAAGCTACATCTATGCTAGGCTGATGAAATCATGTAAATTATTGGTGCATTGTTAACAATAAGAAACGATTGTATTGTTTGTGAAAATAAAATGTAAATAAATACAATAAACCAGGAGTTTGTAAGAGTGGGGCAGGCAGTAAAAATTTTCGCTTTTTAATTTTGGGTTTTAATTTTCGTAACGAAGCACTCAAAATCTTATTGCCCTCGTAATTTCGCGCACACAAATGTGTATACAATTTAGATAATAAAACGTATTCATTGCACAGTTAACGTACTTGCATGCCGTTAACAAATCTTCGATAACGACTTTGAAAGGAAGGAAATTGACTAACTTCTGGTAACTGTCATCAAAGTTTAAAGAGAATGAATGCCGCCAATACATACCAAACTACGACACCATGTTTCACAAACTGATAATTGCTTAGCATTACGATTTCTCGATATAGAATTAACTTGCACAAATAAAGCCAGAATTTTTAAAATAATATAAACAAATGAAATAAATTTTCCCAGAAAATTAATGATATTCATAAATAAAGCCAGTGTGTGCGTTATTCAAATGTTGGTGTTTACGCAATCGTTAATGCTCAATAAGAATTACGAAGCCCTCTCCAGTGCCAACTTCCTGGCCAGAAGTAAGGTCCTCACGACTTGCGGAGTTTAATCTAATAATAGCGGAATTATGAGTACACAGGACTTGTGAAGCGCTGGGAATGTGACAGTAACGGGACTTTTTTTTAACACATTGAGGTCTGCACACGTTTACTAGCACTTAGGACAAATTAGAAGTGAGTCACCTATATCTACTACTGCAAGATCACTGGTTCTGTTGGTGTCTGTGTCAGAACTCACCATCGTCCTATTGGGCCATACCACACCGGACACTACCCTCTACTTAACAGCTTCTATTATTGGACGATCATCAACCAATGGAGAGCCGAGCTGATATTGACCAAATTATTGACACAGGTACTTCCACAATTTCACAAAAAATACAAACAAACTCTCGAGATGTATTTTTCAACGAAGGCATGAGTGGCCGAACAAATATATACAGTTGATTCAACAAAATACTTTGTTGGTCTAATTTATTTTGACCCAACACAGCGGTTTAGTTTATTCAAACGTGTATTTTGTTACCAGAAAAATAAAAATTGTCTTGCTTTCCAAGTTTGGTTTATCAATAAAATAATTTGTTGAGGCAACTAAATTTTTTTTTTTTTTTTTGGCCCTCTACAAACAAATATTTTGTTGTTAGAACAAACCTTTCTCTCAACGCGCTTTCGTGCGGAAAAAAAAGTCCTTTAGGGTATCGTAAAAAGTGATTTGCAATGAATCATGTCCCATTGAGAGACTGTAAAAAAATAGACATTCGGTCTTTAGCAATGTCATTGTTAGAGACCTGCAAAATTTGCGTCTTTTTTTTTTGCGTCAAGCTAAAATTCACAGTACTGTATATACTCGAGCCGGCGTCGTTTATCCGTTGGCTGCTGCCTTGACGTTAAGTCACGACCTTTCTGAGTGAACTGCGCGTGATTGGGGCACACGGTTGTGGAGCGTTCATTTGTTGTCGCAGAGTTACCAGGGGGTGTGTCAAATAAAGACTGGTCCAATGATAAACTTATTGCAAAGCTACATGTGTTTTAAGTTTGACATGTCCTCAAATAATAACGCGAATTTTGCAGGTCTCTAGTCATTGTTACTACCCTGTGGTGTTCTTGTGAGGTCGTGTTAATCACCAGCCGAACAAAGACTGCACATCCATGCGAGTTTTGTTCTGAACAACAAATAAATTATCAAATCAGCTTCGCTCGAACTACACTCGAGCATAGTATGTAAAGTGTTAAAAGCGGAATTTAATAACCAAAATACTAACGAATTGGTCTCGATTTATTCGGGAAGCAATGTCTGCGCAGATTAGTAATGGTGTCTGCAAACAAATTTGTTGTTCTATTATCTAAGTTGGAGATTAATTCGGTGGTAATGTGCGCTGTGTTGTTTGTTATTGGAGCCAAGCCCAAATTACGTTACAGAAAACTGAGTATGTATGAGAAGAAATAAATATTAATACTTATTAGAGTTTGCACGTTGTGTGCACGCAGCTCGTGCGAGTGCTGTGGGGAGTCAAAAGTGACATATTTCCTGAGTCCTGGGAATAAAATACTGAGATTAAGCAATTATTTACGTTAACTAAGCCGCGGCAGTACAACTAAGACAGCAAGGTAGCTCTGCCGCAGAACCTCCTGCTTTGTGATGTTCTCCTGGTAGCAGCGGTCGAATTTGCGGCATAGCTATCGCAGCGAAGGATTTCCCATACAGAGTGCTTCTATGTGTACCTCGTGGAACACTGCGAAGGTCGTGGTGTTCGGAAATGTTCGGGGATCCTCGGTTACAGAGCGTGAATACTATCTCTTTGTAGACGGGCAGTTGGGACACGTTCCCTACCAGTTTCGCTCATCTTCGGAACATTTGTGGCCGCCAGACACGTTTCGTTTCTTACGCGCCGTCATTTTTTTTTTTTTTTTTTTTTTTTTTTGCGAGTTCTGTACTTGTGGAGATTTTTGCGTTGTGCCTACATAGCCAAGCTCAGTAAGTCCGTTCTTGTTATTATAAATACCTCTTTTTCCTAGAAGGTAATGTCCGCTTTAAAAGTGGGATGGGCCCCCGTGGGAAATCCACGCCGAAAGTCAAGAAGCGAGGGAGCGATACGGGCGACACTAACACGCACATCTAGCGCCTCATCGCTCCTACACGCAAGGTGTGAGTGCAATGTTTCCGTCGTGATGCTGTGCTGTGAATAGCAAGCTTTAAAAATGCGATATCAAACCAAGAATACACTTAATATATTAAGTAACAATGATTTTAATACAGTGCATGTGTTACTAACGTAATTGCATTCCGCTAGTAAAAAAAAACAAGGAAAAATAAATTACATCTACAAAAATACTAATGTATTCCTTTGCTGCAGCATTATCTCATTTATTCCAAAAATGCGTGGACACGCACGCAGTTGTACGGGCGTATTTGAATTAGACGGACAAATTTCGGCTGCAGGTTCATCACAACATGAAACATTCATACGATTAGGGAAAGGAAAATTTTGCGAGTTCACTGAACTGTATGCTAGACACCGTAATCCTTTCTATGTATAGTCAAACCTCGGATGTTTGTTTAATTGGTTGTTGCCCCCACATTTTACAATACAGGATTCGCTCCTTGTTCCCTTGCGAGTCGGCTATTGGCTCAGGGTCGTCCAAGGCGTGTCTAAGAAACTGTTATCCAGTTACAAATGTGACTTCAGTGTACGAGTTTTGGACGCCTATCTTGTTCTGAAATGAATCCGCGAAAATTTTCCTATCCCTAGTTATACGTAAGGTGGAAGCACCTTAATTTCGCGAAAAGATCTCCATGCTTGCCAGACTTCAATACCCTACGGGCGTACCAGCTGTTTTATTTTGCTTATTGGCCCGCGTGTCTTTGTGAGAAGAGCTTCTTCTACTTAACTGGCCAATCAGAATTAGGTAACTTCAATGCTGCGCGTCTTTGATTGGCGGACATACACCTAAGACGTGTACCACGGAAACCATCCAATAACTACCTGAAAAATTCGCGAGTTCAATGACCTCCAAGCTATACTCCATTGTCATATCTAAAATGAAGCCAATATCACTGTTCATTGGTTGCTTGTTATGTTAGCGGAAGACGGTGATTAGGTCTGTATTTTACTGTGTGTTTATTATTGGCTCAGAATTGTCCAGGAGGTGTGAACTAAAGTGTGCACCAATAGCATAAGCAACACAAACATACGAGGTGTTGAATTCTAGCTTGTCCCGAAATGAAACTGCGAATTTTTCAGGTCTCTGCCAGTCACGAAAGTGGACCTGAGTTAGAGTCTTGTGAAATACAACTGGTCAAGGAATCTTTCGCGAAATTCGGGTGTCCCTAACGATAGGCTGCAGCAGATCATAAATGGTGATTGCTTACGGCCTTATTATCCTATGGAAATTTTAAGGAGAAATGCTTTAATTCACTATAAAGGTTAAACAAACGCGTCTCTCTGTAATAGTTTTTTATGTATGGAAGCTCACAGTTATGACAGGCATCTAGTTAGGGTATAGGAACATTTCGCGAGTTCATTTCAGGACAATATAGACGCTAAACACGTGCACGCTGAAGGTGACTTTGTAATTGCATCGCAGTTTATTAGACACGCCCTGGATGTCTCTGATCCAATAGCAGACTCGTAAGGAAACAAGTAGCGAGTGCCACGCTGCCAGGTGTGGAGTAACACTGGCTACTATGTTGGGCAGCAGCCAATGAACAAACATCTGAGACTCGAGTGTACATATGACTGTGGAGTCTAGGCTACAGGTTCATTGAACTCGCGAACTTTTCCTATGCCTACATATAGCCAAGTCCAATCACTGGATCGCTGATCCAACTATACTGACAGATTTACGTTTCCACAAATTATTTTTAATAATTTACTACAGTTTATAAGGGCACGTCAAACAAGATAGTTCAAGCTGATGGGACATGTTTGGCCCCAGATTTTGCAAGAAAATTGCGCAAAAATATTTATGGCGACCTGTACTCCGCACTAAGAAAGATGTTTGTTCCAGCTATTAAAAAGAAGAAAACTTGTTTCTATGGGCCAAAAATATATTTACTTGCACCATCAAAATATTTTGTTGAGTAAACAGAGCTTGAAAAGCAACAGAATTAATTTTCTGCAGCTGATAAAAGTACTCGCTTAACTTAACAAAAACCTCGTTTTCGGACCAAAAGAAGTTAGATTACCAACAAAATATTTATTTGTATCGACTGTATATACTAATTTGGTTACCCATTTGATTGCCTTTGTTCGAAAATACAGCTCAAGAGAATGTTTGTATATTTTTGTTACGATTAGGATAGTGACAGTGTTTATTAGTGCACTTGTCGATGCTTATTAATGATATAAACATTCTAATAAAACAAGGCAAACAGAAAACCAAAACATAAATCTGTAGAACGAGTAATATTTACTTACGCATGTTGTCCAGTATTTTAAATGTAAGTATTTAAAATAATGCCGATGTAATCTCTATGATCCATTCACGGTCACTTCACACTTTTCTGAAGCCCTGCCAAAGTTCTACTTCCAGGATATTCATCCGCCTGGTGTAAAACTAAGCTTGACTAAGTCTAGAAAATTACACCAAAGGACGTCGCACAATATTTTGCATGAGAACGATTTCTTACCAGGCGCTACCAACACAAATTTTTTCTCGCGGTTTTTATTCATATTTATTATAATATATTATATTTAGAATTTTAAATTTAACGAAAAAATAAGATACTTTCATGTTAACAGAGGTATAAACAGCTGATGATACATATATCTAGAGAACTGAAAAATTCGCGGTTTCATTTTAGGACAAGCTAGAATTCAAAACACGTGTGTTTATACAACTATAGCCATTGGTCCACACAGTGTCTGACATCCCCTGGAGAACGCTGGACCAATCGTCACTTATCACTGTGATAGCAGACAACCAATGTGTAGTTAATATTGGCATATTTGTACATAAGACTGTAGAGTCTAGCCTACAGGTCATTGAACTCGCGAATTTTTCCAGGCATCTATACAAATCATATTTGAGAAGTAACTAAACACGTCGTACATGGGGTAGTTTTTCAAAGGTTATATTTAAAAAAAAATTGTGAATAAACCGCGAATATACTATAGTTGTGTAGGTCCCAATTTTCTAATATTAACTGAAATCGTATAATGCACGTAGAACCAAACAAATCTTTATTTGCACTAACCAAATCGTAATTAAGGGGCAACCAAGAAGAAACAACGGAGCAATTCGGGTTCGAAAGCAAATTATTACATTGCCCCTTTACAAACAATTAATTTAGTTATGCCAAACGAACTTTGTTTGATTCAACGATACCTTTTTCTCAGTGCGACTGATCAGTACGGGAGTCGTACATATGCAACTTTAGGCCTGACAGAAATATTCAGTAACGTCTATTTACAAAACACGCCTTCTCCCGCATTAATAATATGTATAGACCTGCAAACTTTGGGTTATTTTTTTTTTTGCGTCCAGCTAAAATTCGCAGTACTGTGTATACTCGAGCCGGCGTCGTTTCTCCATTGGCTGCTGCCTTGACGCAAAGTCACTCCCTTTCTGAGCGAACCGCGCGCGATTGGGGCACAAGGTTATGGAGCGTTCATTCGTCGATGCAGAGTTATCAGGGGGCGTGTCAAATAACGACTGGTCCAGTTTCAAGCCTACTGCACAGGAGAAGTGTTTTAAGTTTAACATGTCCTCAAATAATAACGCGAAATTCGCAGGTCTCTAACGACATGTTTGTTATCAGCGCTGATGTGAAATACCAATTCCTGCTGTAAAGGGACCACACTGCCCTTTAAACGGTGTCCCTTGCGACGGGCAGGCCTATTCTGAAAGCAACACTTAACGTAGAGGCAGTAAAAAAACCGCTCGTAACTTGCGTGAGCAGTTTTATAGACTCAATACAACAACTTAATGGAGAAAAAAAAATATATATATATAAAAGTCCTCTGATTAAAGAAAAGTAGGAGATCTCCCCGTAGATTCACAGAAAACTATGAAATTCCAATTTTAAAAAGACATAGCTATTTTGAAACTAGGTTGCTGATACTCCAAAAACGTATATTATTAGTCTACATGGTCTGCCATAGAACTAACAGTCTCCCAATATATAGAAGAAATCATTTGATTGTTTCTCGAGAGATGACATAAAAATCTTACTTTTTCATGTGACCATATATATTTAAAAATGGCGAAAATACCTTGTATATTGGCATATTTTGTGCTTGTAATACATACTTCCAGCATCCCAAGTTTGGTAGAAATAGGTCAAACGGTATTGTGAATATGTCAATTAAACCTTAAATAATTGTATGACTACAGTTATGAAAACAAGTGAATTATCTATCAAATTGCATATGTTAACGTGGCGTGTCATAGTATTAGTTACATGCGAAATTTATAGGGAAGCGGTTAAGCAGCTTCTGAGATGTCTATCGTAAAATCATTATTTTTCAGAGCGTTTTCATCAAAAATGGCTGATAATAACAATAACTCTCTCTTTCTTCCGTTCCTTCTCCCTCTGTGCAAATTCAGTGGCTACATAATGCGCTGCCAATATACGGAACTTGGTTTAAATCGGTTAAATGGTTTCCGATCTGTGACATAGCATCCTAAATTTTAATATTACCAACATTTTGAAAATATGCATATGACGGATTTCCAGACTATGTAATATATGTGCACCGATTTTGGTAAAATACGGCCGAAGAGTTCAGAAGTTTTCAGAGCGGAACAACACATACAGATACTCACAGACACAATCACGCACATAGAAAAGGAAGGTTTAACTTAGTTATAACTTTCCTTCAGAAAGTAAGGTAAAATTACGTAAGAAATAAAATGATACAGGTAGGTCAGGAGAAAAACGTATTTTACTGAATGATGGCGAATTTGTTATTGCAGACATCACAATCTGAGCATGATCATGGCGATCATGTGTGATCAAGTTCGTGTTTAGATCTCGAAACGTATGGTTCGTTCGGAAGCGAGAGTAAAATTCTCACAAGGAGTCGAGTAATAATTACTGATAACCTTAAAAATTGTATTTTGCTGCACGATGACCGGGGCGAGTCTTGTGCGTGGCAATCGTACAACGTATAGCTATTTCCAGAGAGTAAGCGAAGTTAGAGTCACGTGGTCTGTTATGTTGGTATCATATGTTTCATCGCAACTAAATGTATTACCGGACAGCAGAAGTTGGCAAGACATGACATCACCATCAAGATTTCTTGCAGAAATGTACGTAATATCCGTTTTTGGTCTCTATTTGTATTGAGTTCAACAATAATGGAAAGTTGATACATTTTGTAATTACTGTGATCTGTCAATATTTTTAATGTGAGTGACTGTATATTTCAAACAAAATAATACATGTAGTACATGTGAATAATTACCAAATAGTTATAATTGAGGTTTAATTATTACAATGAAGCCTTGATAATTTCCGCACGTTACATTGCTATAAATCTAGAACACCGGATCGATACATCGCAGATCGATACATAAACACTCGGGTATAGACTGTTCACGGCAAAGTGAGCACTTTTAAGGCCGTAGCTACTTTTTCCTTTCAGAAATTATTTTATACTTTACCGCCTTTTTTTAGATAAACACAGTGTGCATATCCCACCGCACTCGGAAGTTAACGTCTCAGGCTAAAATTAAATATATTTATTGACTATTATTACAAATGAGAGGGCTTTCAAAAGTACTCACTTTACCGTGAATAGCCTATACTGCGAAGTTTCGAGAGTTTTGTAAATACAGGAGATGTGCTTTTGTAAAAGGTTTCGTCGTAACAGTCGGTATTAAGGTCCAATCCCTAAAAAATTTGAGTGAAACCTTATCAGTTGTTAAGTATTATTAGGGTTGGGAGGAGGGGGGAATACACTCCCAGACAGACATTCTCACGATTTCATAAGCCAATCTTTCCAAGGTAAGTAGGCTAAAATGATGGTTTCATTATAGTGGAGTTGTTAAATAACTATAATAATATCTTGTTTGCAAATGCTTCTTCAGTTATCTTAACCAGCACCATTATCACTGAGATAGAAGACAAAGCTGAATATCAGCAAATACATATGAATGGCTGGATGGGACATGGACGAGTGCAAGTAAGCAAGGCAGGACGTAAGTTAGTGTATCGCCAGATGTATCTACTCGTGGGAGAGGTTACACGCTGAAGTGGATGTTCGTGGAGTTAGATGACCTACACCTCACGCTGGCATGGACCAAGGGAGCAATAGTGCAGGGAAATGGGAAGATGCGAAGAAATGCCACCGATCGTAGAACATTTTCAGTGTTTTCCGACATATATAAAATAATGACTCCACTTTTTCATTTAGGGCAGGCAATACTTCAACGCGGTATTTCATAAATACCTGGTGGTAAGCGGAAATCTACTGGTGGCAAGTATGAAACACTACCGAGAAAATATTTCAAGTCCGCTTGTAGCAACTGTGAAAAACTGCTGGGTTCAAGTGCGAAAGACTATTAGAGCAAATATGGATTACTGCTGTCACTAACAGAGAAAGACTCTCCGTAGTAAGGGCGAAACTGTACTGACAGCAGGTTTAAAAGACAACTGTTAGCAAGTGTGAAACACTACTGGTGGCAAGGTGACAGCCTAATATGACAAGTGTGAAACACTACAGGCTTCAAGCATCTAAGAGGATGATTGACCTCAAGCGCGAAATACTACTGGCCGCAAACGTGGCTGGTTAGTCCGTCAAGCGCAATTGATTAGTGCTGGAACGTGTTAAACTCTCAGCAGGTGAGTGTATGGGAAATAACAGAATTTCAGCATAAGCTATTATACCCAGCTGTATTGAATTTACACTATTATGTCACTATCCATACACAAATTCAACATATTTTCGAAACCCGTCTAGTTAAAATATGTGCTTAGGCTCGCAAACAATTTAAAGATAAAATTTTCTGCTCGGGGAATTTCTAGGTAGACGCTAACAAACCCACAGTTGCTCTGAAACTCTTTGGTTTTAATGTAACGCAACTATTGACCCGCAGCATTTCAGTTCTGGCCACGCTTCACGAAAAATGTTTTGTTTTGGAATTTTGTTCTCATTCGTTGACGAATTTCGACTACCGAAATGGTCGATGTACGTATGTACATATCTGATGTGCACGCTGTTAGAAAAATGACCTCGTGTAAACAAAAATCTGCATATGTGCATATGGCATAAATATGAAGTTATTTTTGGAGGAGTGTGGTGATAAAATAAAATATATGACTACCAAAATAACACACTGATTATATTTCGTGAATTATTTTTATTTAAGTAACACTGAAATATACTGAGTAATACTTTTTTTTACCCGTTGGGATTCAGCAGTGCTATCTCTTCATGATAGTCTCGTCTTTATTGCTATCCGTAAAGTTTGGTCCTTTAAGAACTTCTTAATAACTTGAGCCATGGCGTACACCTAGAATAAGATTTTTGTAACTTTCTAGAAAAAGTAGCTTAATATCTCTTACATATTTCGGATTATTGAGTAAGGTAGTCTTGTTCTGGCAGTGCAATGCTTACTTCGACACTCTACTGTAGGAACCTCACTATTGATAGTTATCACTAACAAAATGAGTTAAATGTCACTGCCCTCCGGGAGATATCATGAGAATTGCTTGAAACTTGACCACATCAAGCAAACTATAACTTCCATATAGTTTTATGTTCCACAAAGCAACATGTCCTTGTTCGCCTGTGTTTCCTCTTGAGGAGTAGGAATCGGCGAACGTCACATGGTGCGTCAATAAGTGTTCCACCGAGCACACGGTCGTAGTTCACGGGCACAGTAGCCATATGCCGGTGTGTTAAGCGTTGTTGCAGTCTCTGGTACTAGCGCGAGCAGCTCTAGACCGAGACGTGGTATCACAGTCTCGTCAGGAAAGACTCTCCGTTGATCTCCGGAGCCATGGCCGAGCCGTTCGGAGCATCGACGTCGACTTTCGCTTCCGCTGGCTGGGAGTTGCCCGTCCCTGCACACGAGAGAAAACAGGCCTCACACACGCTGCACTTGTTTGCAAACCGCACAGTTTAATAACATCAACAGGTTGTACATTGTTGATGAGAGAGGAGGAGCTTGGCATCAACAAGATCCAGATTCCCTGCCCAGACTACATATTCATGTAGCTCCTGGTCAGTTTGGCAAATGCGTGAGATGAGAGTATCAAAAAAGAGTAACCTGAGATAACCTGCATGTCACATATATGAAGAAGTTCCATATTCCAACAGAGACTTGGATTAGACAGAGGACCACATAGTTATCCCCAAATAATCACAACTTCTAGCCTCCTGGGAGAAACTACTTTGCTCTTGGGACAAGAGTCTGGCAGGCCCAGCACTGTATAGTACCAAAGTCTTCTGAGGACAGTATTGTGGTACGTGGGAGCTAACCCCAAATCGTTTAGAAAGGAATTGACCAACCCACCTCTGAGCCACTGAGGCAAATCCCCTTGCTTTCGGAGCCACTGAGACAGATTCTCCTCATACAGCAAAATTACTACTATAGAGATAACGTCCCTCCATTTAAGTGAACTTAGACATAAAGTTTCTTGAGTGCTACTTGGAGAGAGCCCAAGCCAATTTGTTGAGCAGTATTACTTGTAAAGAATGAGTGATATCTAGAGCTCTGCTCTCCTCTTTGTACCCGATAATGGAAAGTTCAATAACTATTTAGCTGTCAGCACTGAGAATGTCGTAAATTGTGCAAGTTGGTGAAATGTGTCGTGAATGTTGTACTTGTGGTAGGTATTGGCACCAGCAATATAGCCAACAACTTGGGTAGAGCATCAAACATCAGGAAAAGATTTGGTTCACAAGACTCATCTTGTGATTCGGCGTTGCACACAGAAGGCACCGTAAATTAATACTCTGCAACACATGCACTCTAGTGTATCCCGTTCGCAAACGATAAACTGCACTTGAAAGACAAACAAAGCCATAAGCTGGTCAAAACTCTGCTGGAGATCACATTGCCTTTCAAAAATGGAAATATAATAACTAATTAGTAACACAATTTGGTTATCATGTAGTAATTAGTTTGAAACACACAAGTAGTGTATTTTAGTAAATAAAAGAATAATCATTCAAATAACATGATGCAGATACATCGCAAAGTATGATTTCAACAAGTATAAGTAATTAGCAATATTTGTTTACAAAATTTTATTTATTCACTGGATTAGATAACCCCATGAACAAAATAAAAAATTAAACAGGCATAAACCTTCCAATGTTTCTATAAACCTAACTGTATAATTCAAAATTGGACATATCGTAGGTTTAACCAGCTGAGGTGGTTGAGACCAAGACTTGACTCCAGATCTGGTTATCATAGTTTCAAAATACTGTGGTTTTTCCGGAACCACCCCGTGCTAATTTCTAGGAGGTTGTTGGTCTCCTTCCTTTCTTCTGACTATCTGAGCCAAGGGCCCCGTCTCTGAAGACCCTGCAAAGTAAATGAAGCTCACCAGCCACTTTGGCATCAAGCGCCTGATCGCCATCGACAGAACTTTAAAAAGCTCACCTGCTAACTTGTCGTCAAGCTCCCGCATGCCATCGACAGAACCTTAAAGCTTGCTTACTAACATGTTGTCAAGCTCCCACTTGCCATTGACAGGAATACAAAAAACCCAACCTGATATATTGTTTTCAAACTCCTGCTCGCCATTGACAGGACTGTAAAAAAATTCACCTGCTATTTTGCTTTCAAGCTCCTGGTCGTTATTGGCAGGACTTTATAAAACATTTCACCTGCTAACTTTTGTCGAGTTCGCATTCTCCATTGACAGGAATGTAAAAAGCTAATATGCTCTCTTGTCATTGAGCTCCTGCTCGCCATTGACAGGCTGTGAGAAACTCACCTGCTAGCTTGGCATAAAGCCCCTGCTCGACAATTACGGGAATATAAAGAAGCTCACCTGTCATCTTAGTGTGAAGCTCCTGCTCTATATCTATGGGACAATATATGTGTAAGACCTCTCGGTCATTACTTTGTTATTTTGTCACAGCGCTCTTAGCCCGAAATGCCTTACCGCGCTTCGGCCTCTCAATAGGCGGGGAAGAGGAATCGCGTCCTCTCACCGCAAGGAGACCAAGATTAATGCGACTGTTGGCCAGATCCTAAGCCCAAACCTGGCACGTCCACACATCCCTGCCTCCTCTACCCCAGAGGTTCTGAGACCCTCGCACTCAGAATCCAAGTGTGTAGTCTGGCCGCGGTTGAACCCATAACCCTAGTGCTTCTCCAGGGCACAACCGGAGCAGGTTGCCGCTCACCGCCCGGTTTCTCCACAAGAGTGGGAATCTCTCCAGACCTCCTTCAGCCTACGGAGTGTATACGATGAGCTCACCTGCCAGCTTGGCGTCCAGCTCACGCTCGCCGTCGACGACGGCGACCCCCAGGCCGGCGAGGACGGCCGCCACGTCGGGCGACACGTCGGTGAAGAAGACCTGGAAGCCACGCGCGGTGCAGTCTCGCATGATGTCTCGTGCCCCCGCCGCCGCCGTGTAGTCCGCGCGACGCGCGTGTTGCAGGCTGACGACGGCGGGCGTCGACGGCGACCCCCCGCTCTTGCTGACGGCGCGACGCAGCAAGTCCACCGACGGGAACAGCAGGTTGGAGCACGGGGTCACCAGAACGTACTCCGACCCCGAGGAGCTCTGCGCACCCCACACACACACACACACAAGCCTTGTAACGTAAGCTATTAGCGGCATATTCGTACTTTCTGAATGAAAACCCTGAAAAACTACCCCAAGTATGAAGTGTCTGGTTGTTATATGCTGTACTCCACTTCTGAAAGCTGTGTTTGTGATCTAGTTGTATGCAGATTGTGTATTCTTACACCAAATGTAAATTTAACATTACCATTGGCCTGATAATTTTATTAATAAGTCTGTTAAGTGAAAATGTCTAATTATTATAAAACTAAAATTTCTACATATGTGTGAATTTTCACGCTAATATACTGTACATTAAAAAGACAGAAGGCAAAACAAATAATTTCACTATTAAAACATTTTTTCCAAACACTTCTAATTCAATGTCCAGAGAAGGAACTACTTTCTTTCCGTCATTACCAACTGTACTGGGCGTATGCCTAGTCAGTGTGCTCTTTAAAATATATGCAGGCAGGAGCAGTGACATTTTTCAAAGGTGGTCACAGGTGTCGAATGTAAATTTCGCTTTGAAACCCGAAAATTGCTACGTATGTGACAAGGGTTACATTTTAAATATTTTTATTTTAAATTAAATTTTTTTAAATCAAGATATGAGCGAACCACTTAACAGATTTTGAAAATATATTTTATGACATTCTAATATAATGAACAATTATTTTGAGTTCTATCCTAATGTACGCATTTTTGTGAATGTAAGATCTGTAAGCAAACATTTTTTAAATTCTTTTAGCTTATTTCATTTGTTTTTGGAATGTTATTTTCCTATATAATCATACTTTTTTTCAGGTTATAATTCACATAACAACGAAAATACTATGTGCTATGTTATAAATATTGGAAATAATTTTAGACTTATGAATGCCCTCAAGGAACTAATATTCTAATCTTAATACAAACAATGAGGTTATGACAAACCATGAGGAAGAAAGCAGTCAAATGTTGACATACAGCTATGGTTACTGATCATTTGTCATGCATTATCTGTATACGGATCTGACAAGTATTGTGGAGAGGGTATCAGGTAGCAATGCTTCAAGTGGGAGAGATGCAGTCAAATGGGTAGAGGTAGCAAAGAGTAGTTATTCAAGTAGGAGAGGTGCAGAGAAGACGTGGTGAGCCGAATAGAAGTAGCAGTTACCCAGCTGGGAGGATTATGGGCTAGTGGGTACAGGTAGCAGTGACTCAGTGGAGAGAGTTGTGGGTGGGAAGGTAGTGAGTCGTTAGAGTTTGGAGTGGAGAGATTTCGGCTGCTCTTAACATCAAGGTCTTGAGAGCCCATTAAGGTGAAACGAGGTGAGTATGGAGCAGCGCAGAAATGAAGGGGCAGGGGAAATGGGAGATCCCCGAGAAAATCCACCGACCAGCGGCATCGTCCGGCACGATTCCCACTTCCGAAAATCCGGAAGCAACCCGGCCAGGGTTTAAACCCGGTTCGCTTTGGTGGAAAGAGAACAGTCTAACCTCTCAGCCACCCTGGCCCCTGTAAGTCGTTAAATATAATATAACTCAGTTGAGAGAGTTGCAGGAAGGAATGAGTGGTTAGAGGTAGCAATGACTCTGTGAGGGGAGTTGTTGGCAGGTAGCATAGAGCGGTATAAGTAACACTGGCTCAGTTGGAGTGGTGATGCTAGGTAATGGTGAGTGGTTAGAGGTAGCAGTGATGCAGCTGAGAAAGGTGCATCCAGGAGCACGATTTTCATTCCATTTTCGGCTTATTGGGAGTTCAATCTCTAGAGCATCGCTATCCAGGCCTAGAGCGGAGTTTACGATACACTGACAAGTGTCCTCTACAGAGGTAGCAAACCGTGACATCTGAGAGCACTGGGGCCAGGTAGCAGAGAACAGACAGAGGTAACAGGAAATGACTCAGCTGAGAGCATTGCAGTCAGGTAGTGGCAAGTGGTTACATGTAGCAGTGACTCGGTTGAGACAGGTGCGGTCAGGTATCGGAGAGCGGACAGAGGTATCAAGCAATGACTCAGCTAAGAGCGTTGCAGCCAGGTAGAGGCGAGTGGTTAAAGGCAGCAGTGACTCGGTTGAGACAGGTGCGGCCAGGTAGCGGAGAGCGAACAGAGGTAGCAGGCAGTGACTCAGCTGAGAGTGTTGCGGTCAGGTAGTCGTGAGTGGGGTAAAGGTAGCAGTGACTCGGTTGAGACAGGTGCGGTCAGATAGCTGGGAGTGGTTAGGATCGCGCCTCCAGACAGTGGCGAGCAGGCAAAGGTATCGAGCAGAGTAGTGTACTCACGCTCTTCGTCTCCACGCTGACGGAGGGCCTGGCGGTCCAGTAGAGCAGGAAGAGTAGCTCGATGGCGATGCCCGCGATGATGCCCATCTCGACGCCCAGGCTCATGCAGGCCACCACAGTCACCAGCGCTGGCACCAGATCCCTCTCTGAAACACCGTCCGCCCACAGTAACAACTGCTGCAACCTCCACGTGACCGCGACACTAAGCAGCACCACTTCGCTCTTGGATGCTACCGCCTAAAGGCTGTTTACGAAAAAGTGAGCATTTTAGAAATGATCCTTAGAATAAAGTCACTGCCCCTACATGCATATATCTTAATGGGCATACTGAGTGACATTCGCCAAGTAAAGTTGGTAACGGTGGATGGAAATTAGATCCATATATTAATGTCGAATAAAAAGTGTTAGGTAACCATTTGTAATAACCTCAAATTATTTCCTTCGTTTTCCCTTTTTTTTTTTAATGTATCGAAGCATAAAAATGAGCATGTTTGTAAAGTATTTACTTTCTTAATAATTTCACACTTTCATTTAACCGACGTATGAATAAAGTGATGAGGCCAATGGCAATGTTAATATTACATAAGGCGGAAGAATACACAATGTCTATACAAGTAGATCTTAAGCAGGGCTTTCAAAAGTGCTCATTTTGCCGTGAACAGCCTATACTTGCATTTGAGGCCAGGAATGGCGGGTGCGATAGTGGCGACACTGCCGCGCACATCAAGTGCGCCATCGCCGTTAAGTGCAAGGCCCTGAACTGGCGTGCAGTGTTCTCGTCGTTGTTGTTGTATACCTGTGGGACTTCTGACCATACTATTTTTATTTTATTGGTGGAATGCCTATACTAAGATTCAATGCAAATACCGTGAGTAGTTTGGCATGTATATGAGACGTATGTTTTGATATACAGTGCTTTGAAAATGCTGTTTTAAGGTATTTTCCAGTGCTCTGAAATGGTGATTGCTAATGTGCATGACGCTATTCTCTACATCGATCTCGATAAAGTCCAGCGATAAAGTAAAACTACAAACGTATCAGTTTTGTCTTCAAAAACAAATAAATTTCCATACAAATGTGACCCCGTGTATATACGTGCAAACTCTTCAGAGTGTTAAATGTGAGTCTAATCTGCTGACCGACGAAAATAGCGCACACTAAAGACTATGCCTGCCGATTACTTTCAAGACATTGCGCAGATTGGAAACACCGTTTCAAAGCACTCCGACATAGCTTTAAAAAGGAGTTTTTTTTGTTATTTTAAAAGTCGTGCATTCCAAAATATTGCAATCAGATGTCTACGAAAGTACTCGAGGACTCTGCGCTGAATCTCGCTACAGACTTTTCACCAATAAAATTAAAGGGCCATCGTTTGAAGTTCCATTGGTACACGCTCCACGATGAGAACACTGCACGCCAATTGACAACCTTGCGCTGAGAGGCAATGACGCACTTGATGCTCGTGACAGTTTCGCCCTTATCGCACTAGCCCTTCTCGGCTTCGATCACCGGGAAACAGCTCTGAAGGTTATCAATTTACTCTCTGTTATGGGTAGAGCTAGTAATTTTTCCCGAAAAAATATGAGTGCACGATAGACTTCGACACTATAAGCATTCAACAGTATCAGTTTGTCTATTGCCATTGGTTGCTGTCTGCTTGAGAAGGCGTTTCCATATTTGTCTGGACCACTCAGAATTCAGCCACATCAGCACGGCTCCTATGTGATTCGTGTGCACGCAGATAACACATCTCGAAAAATAATGCAGTCAATCGAGATAGGTAAACAACCCTACAGTGTTATGGGATATAACATGTCTTGAAATCTTTTCGCGAAATTTCACTACCCCTAGTTATGGGTATGAACAGGTGTTTTCGCTAAAACATTTCAAGACCAGTTGTGCTCCAAAACACTTCAGTTCATATGAACTTTCGTGGTTGGATGGTTTTCGAATGTCAAGTGTCTCAAGTGTCTGCCCGCGAATCATGGACGTTCAGTATCAAGTAGTATATTACGATTGGCCCCGTCAAATACGAACATGTATTCTTACGTAGACATGTGGCCAACAACCGAAGTAGGTTGTGGTTTTGGGTGTAGGATATTGAAGTCCGGTATTGCCATGAATATTTTCGCGAGAAACACCCATCTCTAGTCATACATGAAGTGATTTTCCAAAGGTTTGATTCAAAAAGTGTGGAGAAACCGTGAATAGACCCTATCCATTCACTCATGTGTTTCAAGAAAGTGTGATAACGCATACTCACTGGAAGTCTTCCACATCTTGGGCACCAGGGACACCTCCACCATGAAGATAACCGCGCACAAGATCACAGCTGCGATCGTTGCTTTGGGTATGTAGTAGAAGTACGGTGTGAGTAGGTTCAGTGCCAAGATCACCAGAACACCTGCCAACAAGAGCAAATAGCCGGTGTTGAAACACACATCCGCACAGTACACAAAACACTGAAAGATTCAACGTAGCATTGCCTTAAACTGGGGTTGCTTTAGAAACCTGAAAAATTCGTGATTTCAACCACTTACAGGCTAAACTCTACAGTCTTATGCACAAATACGATGATGTCAACTATGCATCAGTTGTCTGATGTCAGAGTGGAAGGCGGCGATTGGGCCACCGTTCTCCAGGAGATGTCATGCACCATGTGGACCAATGGCTTAAGTTATACAAACACGTGTGTTTTGAATTCTAGCTTGTCCCAAAGTAAACTCACGAATACTTCAGGTCTCTAACCTTATAGAGTAATTTTGAGCTAATGAATATTTATTTATTTTTTGTTTTGGTGCTATTTGGCAAAGGAACAGCGAACTGCAGCAGTATATTTAAAATGTTTGATATTACGTGCCCACTTGATTCCGGCATTCCTTCACAAAATGATGTCAAAACAAATGTTTTTAGTGGTTAAAAGTTAACCCAGCATGTATAAATTTAGCCCCCAGTTTCCAGTACATTTGCATAGCCACGATTACTTAGACCCGGGATCGATTACCCTGCAAAACCGAATCCAGATCTTCAGCATGTGGGAATGCGTTGGTTGTCCGGTGGGGTTTCTCGTCGTACTTCCGTTTACCCTGCAATGTGCATTCCGTCAGCTCTCAACCCACAAATCGTCCCATCTCATCGGTGTATCATTAGGTTCATCCCTTTATTAGGGCAGCCGAATTCACCAAGCGTCAACTACCTATCATCATCCATCGTGACTCCACCCACAAATATTCATTATTTTATATTTGCACAAAAGACCGCTCAACTTGGTGGTGTTATATTTAAGTACTCTTTCCTTCAATAAAAAAAAAAAAGATTAAATCGCTTTTTTTTTTTTACAATATGGCATTTCAAAATAAAACTTATAGTGTTTCATCTCAACCCTTCGAGAAGGACGCAGATTTACTATCACCGAACACAAGGTTGAAGTGAGCTGCCTATGTTATCCAATACAGTAATATCAGTTTTGTTTGTCTATGTTCCTACACTTACAAATGTCCTATTGGTCCTGGCTGCACCTACGGAACTCCGCAACGTTTATCATTGGCTGGCCGTCAGTCACTGAAGTCGTGTGCTGATTGCGTACCAATTATTGGGTCGTGACAGAGGTAACAAGTTTTACAGTCCATCGTGTTCATTTGCGAATTTATTGAAAATGTACATTTTATTTTTACTAACTGAACTATTAACAGGTTACATACAACCTTTGACTTAGATTCCAGTGAAGTCCAGAGAAACAGTATAAATATAAAGGTGTTAGTTTTGCCTTCAAGATCAAAGAAATTGCCATATTAACGTGCATACTCCGCAAGGGTTCAGGTATGATTAACGAAATTTATTTAACGAAGCATCATAGACTGTTACAAATAAAAAATATGCAATTATTGTCTTAATTTGAGCTATTCTTAAAAAATTTGCGAAAATATTTTATGGCGTGATTATTTGAAGTAGCTCATAGTATTTTTCTACAGTATTAATTATCTCATTTAGGTGAGTGGATTATTTTCTATTATTTGTTCCTAAAAAAAACACTAAAACTGTGATTTTGGCATGCTGCTATACAAAAATAGTGCGGTGATCGCCCTACCTCATCGAGCTATCAGGCGCGGTTTTCACTAGGGGAGGGGAGCCATATCCTCTAAGAGTCTGTCTCCCATTACATGTATTCACGTCGATTTTTTTTTTGTATTGTGGTTTCCACACCCCGGTCACATCCCACATAAACTGACACATCATCTATAGACCACCATAATTGAAAGGTTTGGTTTTCATATATCCTTTTCATCGACGCATTAATTTCTCGTGCCATTTGTAGCAAAAGAGGAGATCTTTGGTCTGAAAAGTACTTACGAATTCATCTAATAACGTTCAGGACGGAACTTACCAAAAGTCTGTATTGGTGCTAGTTTCTGAATTTGTACAGTAACGACCATGATTTCACCTTTTCTGCAACAAGTCATACGTGAATAAGTATACTCGGAATAATATTTTAACCCTTTGAGGAGTATGCACGTACAGACTATACCCGGGACTGCATTTGTATGGAACTGTAATTGCTCTTGAAGACACACACATTTAGAGTTTTACTATTTCGCCAGACTTTATCGGAATCTAAGTAAAAAATTACAACTACTCAACATTTCAGTTCGTAAGAATAAAACAGTCTTTTTAAATAATTTTCCAAACGAACACGATGTATTGTAAATCTTTTTACTTCTACAGCGACACATTAATTGGTACACAGCCAACGCGTGACTTTATTGGTCGAGAGCGAGCCAATAATAAACGTTGCGGAGTACAGTAGGTGTAGCAATGACCAATAGGACAATGGTAAGTGGAAATACAGAGCCGAACCAAAACTATATTGCTGTAGTGTAGAATATAGGGAGCTCACTTCAAACTTATCCTCAGTGCTGGTGAAGTTGTGCCGTCCTCAAAGTGTTAAGGGGTTGATTGAGGACGAGAAGCGAATGAAATGTCCAAGGTGTTTCCTCGCTTGAGCTCGAGGGGTGCACTCACCAGTGTAGATGCCTGCTAGAGGGGTGCGCACCCCGCTGGCATGACTGACGGCGCTGCGAGAGATCGCCCCCGTGACTGGCATTGACTGCATGAAGGAGCCCACCACGTTGCATAGTCCGAGTGTCACCATCTCCTGGGTCGCGTCCAGCACCTTGCCCGTTGCTAAGAAACACACACACACAATCACTAGGGTTAGGAAAAATCCGCGAGTTCAATGACCTCTAGACTAGACTCCTCAGTCCTCTGCTTACTGGATCCTCAGCTGTGTGTTCACTGACTGTTGCCACACACACGGCAGTTATGGGATTCTCAAGGTGTTTCCTTGCAAGTCTGATATTGGCCCAGAGGCGTCCAGGGTGTGTCTAATAATTGGTGATCCAATTGCAAAGGTGACTTCACTGAAAATATGTTTGACGCCTATCTTGTCTCGAAATGAATTCGCCAAATTTTCCTATCCCTACCTACAGGCTAAGACTCTACATTCGTGTGTACAGATTTGCCGATGTCAACTGTGCATTGGTTGTCTACTGTCACAATGGAAGGCGACAATTGGGCCAGCGTTCTCCAGGAGATGTCAAAACAGCGTACGAACTAGTGGCCAAAGTGATACGGACATACGTGTGTTGCTTTCTAACTTGTCCCAAAAGGAACCCGTGAATTCTTCAGGTCTCTACACATTGGTTGTCTGCTGTCACAGTGGAAGACGATGATTGGGCCAGCGTTCTCCATGAGGTGTCAAACATCGTGTGGACCAATGGCTATAGTAATATAAACAAACTTGTTTTGTATTCTAGCTTGTCTCAAAATGAACCCGCGAATTCTTCAGGTCTCTATCAATGGACTGTTGGCTAGATTCCACAGCCCTGTGTGTGCTCGAGCCTCAGATGTTTGTTTATCGGCTGCTGCTCCAGAGAGTAGCTAGTGTTACTCCACACTCACTACTTACTACTTGTTTCCTTGCTAGTCTGTTATTGGCTCAGAGACGTTCAGGGCGTGTCTAATGAACTGTTATCCAATTACAAATGTGATTCCAGTTTTTAAGTGTTTGACGTCTATTTTGTCCTCAAATGAAATCGGGAAATTTTGGTGTACCTAACAATCACACACTCGGGAGAGAGAGACACAGACAGAGAGAGGTTGAGTGAAGAGAATTGGGCGTCTCCTAACAGCGAGGTCTTGAGAGCCGATGAGGGTGAGGCGAGATGATTATGGAGCAGCGCCGTAATGTGAAAAAGGCGGGGCGGTGGGATATCCCCGAGAAAACCCGCCAAACAGCGGCATCGTCAGGCACATTTCCCACTTGCGAATATCCGGAAGTGGCCCGGCCGGGGATTGAACCTGGTTCGCCTTGGTGGGGGGCGGGCAGGCTAACCACTCAGACACCGCTGCCCCAGAGAGAGATAGAGATAAAAAATCAGCGTGATTAGGGGTACCGGTTTTCCCGCGAAAAGATTGCAGGACATGATGAGAAAAAATAACACTTTAGTTGAGAACCACTTTGAATTGTTAGACGTCTAATCTGTCTGCTCGTGAATCACGGACTGTCAGTTATCGGATAAACTTAATTCTGATTGGCTCACTGATGTAGCAGATTCTCTTGGCGCAATGACAAGTAATCAATGTTGGGGCCACGGTGGCTGAGCGGTTAGCCTGCTCACCTCCCACCAAGGCGAACCCGGGGTCAATCCCCTGCCGGGTCACTCCCGGATTTTAGCATCTGGGAATTGCGAAAGATGATGCCGCTGGCCGGGGGGTTTTCTCGGGGATATACCTTTTCCCCGCCCTTTCATTCCGGCATTGCTCCATACTGACCTCAATCGCCCTCATCGCCTCTCGAGTCTTCGCTGTTAAGAGCAGCCCAACTCTCCTCACTTACTCACAAACAATCAATATCCAAATGAAAACTGCGAGCGTGTACATAGGTAGGGACATGTGTTTTTCTTAAAATATATATATATATATATACATATATATGGCCATGCTAGGCATTCATATCCTACGCCCGCAACCACAGCTTCTAATGATTATTGGCCAAGTGTCTACGTTAGAAGACTTGTTCTTATTTGAGTGGCCCCAGTCGTAATAAATTACTACGATACTGATCGTCCATGATTCGCGGACAGACACTTGAGCACGTGACATTTAAAATCATCCAACCACGAGAGTGCATATGAATTAAAGTGTTTTGGAGTACAACTCTTCTTGAAATATTTTCGCGAAAAAAAACACCTCTCCCTAGTGATAGAAGCTTGGAGACCACCTTGGCACGACATATTCCCCCCCCCCCCCCCCGAAAAAACCGCCACCTCTAGCGATTTGCTTTCGAGATGTGTGAGTGGTATCAGCAGGGATACCCGATATTCGCGAAAATATTTCATGACCAGTTCCATTTCATAAGACTGTGGCTCAGATCCACTTTTGTGATTGGACGTGAATCACAGACGTGCAACACTGAAGATACCTAGTTCTGATTGGCCAGTCAAGTAGGAAAATGTCTTCACACAAAGACACGCCACCAATAAGCAAGAGAAAACTACTGGTACGCCGATCCAGTGTTTAAATCTAGCATATGCGGAAATCTTTTCGCGAAATTTGGCTGTCCCTAGTGAGAGGTTGCTAGAATTATTTCCCTTATTGAAATGTAATCACTAAGCAAATTAATACCTATCAATCTAATAATTGTTATTAGTATGATTTCAGAAAATAAATTAATAAATGTTCCTCTTGAGCCCTCACTAAGTATACATCACTTATCATTATAAACAATTACATAATCTCGAATATTGATGTCGTCCGACTCACAATTACATCAATATTTCAGATACACACAAGAACAAATAAACTAAAGGAACACCTACACTGTACAAAATTACACTGACACCGACACAACACAGACACAGACATCAAACACTCGACGGACACCTCACAAAACGACAACAACCGTCAGCCCCTCTGTCTCCGGAGAGGATGGCGGGGTGAGGGTTCAAGGCTGGAAGCAAAGGAATTTTAACTTTTGACTATTTTAAACTATAAGGTAACTTCTTTTTTTAAATATTATAACACAATATGATTTTAAGCCTCTGTAATTTCAAGATTTAACTCGTTTTTTTTATTTTTTATAACGCTACAAATTTTATGTTTAGACTATTTTCCAAATTTATTTTAGACTAGATGTACCGTGCGACTTCGTTCGCATGACATTTAGGACTACGGCCCCACTATTGGGTTCTCTGGCAACTGAGCTACTGCAGCCCCCTGATTGGGTTCTCTACCCACTGAGCTAATGCGGCCCCACTTTGAATAACTCTAGCCACTGTGCCACTACGGCTTTTTGGAAGGAAAGGAGGACATCCCATAGACCAAAAAGATAGTAGAAATGAGGGAATTTTTTTTTAACAATGCTTTTTTTTTTTAATGCAGTACCTAAGAAAAGATTAATCCAGAACCTATTCAGATCGCTGAAAGAAATGAGATATTTTCCGGGATGAAAAGTGGCCTGTGTCACTCTCCGGCTCTCCAGCTTTATCTGTGCAAAAAGTCACGTCGATCCGTTGCTCCGTTTTGACGTGAAATAAGGACAAACAATCAAACTTTCGCGTTTATATAGCAGTAAGGACTCTTAGTAAATAAGGCCAGTTATGGCCTTCAGCTGGGTACTGGTGCCATTGTAATATGTTCTGTTCTCTGTTCTGTCCCTAGGTATCATCTGGCGCTACTCACAGAAGGCCTTGGCGATGGCGACGTTGCCTAGCAACGAGATGAGAGGCACCATGACGATGCTGCTGCCCAGGTGGCTGCACATGTCCAGGAACTCTAGTGTGGTGTTGCCCACGGTCGTGCGGAACTGCGGTATCATCACGTGGGGCAGGCCTCCGTCGATGTGACCTGGCCATCGACACACACACACACATGCACTCTTCGGAAATAAATTCCATTCAGTGTTATCTGTTCGGCAAGGTATACCACTCCCAGATACATGCGAAATTCGCATTATTTTTTTTGGCATCAGGATATATTCCACAGTGCTGTATATACTCGAGCTGGAGTTATTTATCCATTAGTAGAGACCTGAAAAATTCGCTAGTTCAATGACCTGCAGACTAGACTCTACAAGCTCATGTACAAATATGTTCTCCAGGAGGTGTCAAATACCGTGTGCACGAATGGCTAAAGTTATATAAACACGCGTGTTTTGAATTCTAACTTGGCCCAAAATGAAACCGCAAATTCTCCAGATCTCTATCCATTAGCTACTGCATATATGTGAAGCAACTTCCTTTTTTTCGGACTGCACTGCATGGGATTTGGCCACACAATTGTAAAGTTCTCATTTATTGGAGCAGAGTTACCTGAGGCATGTCAAACAAAGTATGGTCCAATGACTTAACATATTGCAAAGGTAGATGTGTTTGAGTTTTACCGTGTCTCCAAATAATATCACGAATTTTGCAGGTCTCTAACTATTCCTAGAGAAATGCAAAATTAGCGTTGTTATCTGTCATCAGGCTGAACTTCACAGTACTGTGTATACTTGAGCCGGCGTCGTTATTCCGTTGGCTGCTGCACAGATGTGAAGTCACTCCCTTTTTGACTGAACTGCACGTAATTGGAGCACATAGTTGTGAAGTGTTCATTTAGTGGCGCAGAGTTACCCAGGGCGTGTCAAATAAAGTTTGGTCCAAAAGACAAACATATAGCGAGGTACACGTTTTTGAAGTTTAACGTGTCCTCAAATAATAACGCGAATTTCGCAGGTTTCTAGCCATAGGACATTGGATTCTAGTCTTCGTGTAAATATTCTCTCGAAAGTCAGGTGACGCTAGACTGTATATGGTTGACTGAGCACTTTTCAAATCTCTGCTTAGGATCAAATTTCCCTTCCCAGCTTGTACCTTTCCGCTGTATGAAAGATTAACATTGCCGCTGGCCATCTCCATCTGACATTATTCACGTGCCATCTTAGTGGAATACAAGGCATTTGCATGGAACAAATATATGATCATGGTCCTATAAGCTGTCCACGAGCAGTTTTAAAACCAACCTTGAAAAAAATATAATTGCCTATACTTTCGTGTATTTTAACTGGCAAACTGACTGACGTGAGGCTATTTAACCCATTCAGACACAGAGTACACAATCGTGTACATTACGCACTTGTAGGTAATTTTCGGTCTGTACTGCACACGCGAAGCTCAATGACGAATGATTATACATGTGGGTAAATGATTCGCAACCCGTCTTACTGTTCTAGGTCATAACTGGTTCATATTACTGTAGCGGAACATATAGCCTACACAACTATATGGCTCTGGCAACGAAACAAGTGTTGTGTCAACTTGAGTACAGCACGCATCATAAAATTATTTGTTTGCAACACCAAAAACAGTAAAATAAAGTGGGTCTGATAGGGTTAAATTGGTGACGACAGAGGGAACAGTGGTGCCATGACTTGATGTTAAATTGAAAGTTTAGGTAAACATTTTTGGATATTGGAAATGTTTTTTTTTTGCTTTCTGTTATTTTTAATTATAATGAGTACGTATAAGAATTAGGAAATTTGTAAAATATTAATTTTTGTAATAATTTCACATTTTCACTTGACTAACGCATGAATAAAGCGATCAGTGCCATGAGAATGTCAATTTTACATATGATAGAAGAATACACAATGAACACATAAGTAGATCTTAGGCAGGGCTTTCAACAGTGCTCAGTTTACTGTGAACATCAATAAATCAATTTTTTTAAATTAATCAATATGTTGTCAACGTAACTGGGAGCGTGCGTGTCAGTGTATAGTGTCGTATATGTGTGTAGTTATGGTTTTTTTTTTTTTTTTTAATTTCAAAAACCCTTACCTTGAACCATCTGTATAAAATATTCGCCGATATCAAATTAGATTGGCAGCGACTTACAATGATATAGTGCACCGCACTATATAATTTGCAAAAAAAAAAATAGCATTCAAATGTAGTAAACATGCTACCGAAGTTGTCAAAAAAAATACTAGTTATGTAGCATAACAAAGAAGATTTAATATGCCTTGCAGCATTGTAGAATAATTCGCCAATACTTGCTTATGTAAATGTTTCTTTTAATAGCAGTCAACCAGTTCAGTCTCCGTGTTCATGTTTGGGTAAATGTTGCAAATGAAGAATATTTATGGTCGGAACTGTACACAACAACGAATCAGTGACCTGTGTTGTGAGCGTGTTTTTCTTTCGAGTAATCTGATTTGTTGAAGTTCCAGCGTTTCTCATTTGTGAATGGTTAATGCTGACTTCAGGTAACATGGGATACGTTGATCACAGGCTGTGGGAGACACGCTCGAAACAGGTACAGCACGCATCAAAAAAAAAATTCGCGATTGCAACACTCGAGCTCGCAAATTATTTCGGGACTGAACGGGTTAGATAGAATTTTCAGTATATTTATATTTCGGATACTTTAGAATACACATTTTTCAGAACAAAAAAAAATCAGCCATTATGAATTATAGGCTATTCACGGTTAAGTGAGCACCTTTTAAGGCCCTGCCTTTCCGCCACTTTCTAACGTAAACTTTTCAGTATGACTAATAAACACAGTGTATACATTTCATCACTCTGAAAAGTTAACGTCTGATACTGCAATAAAATATATTTATTAAGGCTTATTGCCTTTTTGGAGAGCCTTAACACATTGAGGTCTGCACAGAATTACTGGTACTTAGGACATATTAGAAGTGAATCACCTGTATCCATTACTGCAAGAACACCGATTCTTTTGGTGTCTGTATTAGAACTCACCATCGTCCTATTGGTCCATACCATACCGGACACTACCTTGTACTTTATAGCGTTCATAATTTGTCGGTCATCAACCAATAGAAAGCCGAGCTGATGTTGGCCCAATCAAGTGTCCTTTATCGTACAAAAGGATTTACAATCAATCATGTCCCTTTGAGTAGTTATAAAAATTAATTACATCGTTAGCAATAGCATTGTTACTGGGCTATCGTGTTCTTGTGAGGTCATGTTAAACACTAGTCGAACAAAGACTGCACCTCCATCCGAGTTTGTTTCCGAACAACAAAGAAATTTATGAATTAGCTTTGCTCGAGCTACACTCGAGCATAGTCTACAAAGTGTTAAAAATTGCTCACTTTAGCGTGAACAGCCTATAAGAGCAGTCGGCTGCAGTTACCTGTGAGGGAGAACGGCATAATCTCGATGGTCTCCAGGTAATATGCGACACCCGAGCAGATGACGACTATCAGTGCGTTCCTGCCCGTCGAGATGAACCAGAGGATCTTCTTCAGCAGCTTTTGCCTCGACACCGGCATCTTATCGCTCAGGTTCACGTCTTTGAGCGCCTGCCCGCGGAACAAAATAAACACATATTGGTTTCAAGTCGCTCCGATCATATGGAGGGATTCGGACGGTTCCTAACACCTTGAGGTCGGCACACTTTTACCGGCTTTGAAGACAAGCTAGACGTTAGTCACATACATATATCCACACCACTGCAGGGACACCGTGTTCTTTTGGAACCCATTGTCACTTAACGCCATTATAATGGTCAAAACGACACCAGTCTTTCCGTATTAGCCGGCTGCCAACCACTGAAGTGATGAAATAGGGAATTGATGTAAGTTAACCCGGACACGTTTTGTGTTTTAAGTGGAATGAAATATTCAAACAAGTTTTGCCTGAACTACACTCGAGTACAGTCCTGAAAGCTTTAACCAATTCAGACCCAGTGTTCACAGTTGTGTACATTACACACGTGTAGGTAATTTTTGGTCTGTACTCCACACTGCGAAGCTCAGTGACCTATGAATAGGGACCTGCAAAATTCGCGGTATTTTTTTTTTTTTTTTGCATAAAGCTAAAATTCACAGCACTTTATATACTCTAGCCGGCATCGTTCCCTCATTAGCTGCTGCCCAGATGTGAGGTCACTAACTTTCTGAGTGAACTGTACGTGATTGGGGCACACGATTGTCAAGTTGCCATTTATTGGCGCAGAGTTACCCAGGGCGTTTCGTATACGGTATGGTCCAATGACAAACGTATTGCAAAGGTATAAGTGTTTTAAGTTTAAACTGTCCTCAATTAGTAACCCGAATTTTGCAGGTCTCTACCTATGAATATAGCTGTCAGTAAAGGATTCGCAAACCGATTTACTGGTCTAGATCATAATTGGACCATATAACTGCAGCCAAACATACCTACAGCTCATTGGCTGTGGCAACGAAACAAGTGTTGTGTCGACTTAATTACAGCACGCATAAAAATGTTTTTTCCTTTGAAACACCCGAATCCGTGAATTAAAGTCGGTCTGAAAGGGTAAAATGCTCGTCCCCAAACGCCACCTGAAATTACTGGTTTCAATACGCAGTTCACGGTGAACTGAGCACTTTTGAAAGCCGTGCTTAAGAACTACTTGAATACACTTTGTGTATTCTTCCGCCTTATGTAAAATTAACACCAGAATGGACCTCATAACTTTACTCTTGCATCGGTCAAGTAAAGCTGTGAAATTATTGCAAAAGTAAACATTTTACACTTCGGTGCATTAAAAAAAGAGAAAGCGAATGAAATAATTTAAGTTCCTAACACTTTTAATTTGACGTTAAGGAATGCAACTACTTTCCCTCCATCTTTACCAACTACACTGAGCGCATGTCACTCAGTGCACCCGTTAAAATATATGCAGGCAGGAGCAGTGACTCTATTCTAAGGTTGATTTCAAAAGTGTTTACTTCATCGTGAACAGCCTTTAGTCGATGTAAGTTGTTTAGGTAAATTTACTTTGACACAACTGTACCTCTCTGGAAATATACATTACACTGTTGAACAAAAATAAATTTTGAACTTTTGTCGAGTAATTATCATATGATTAGTGCATCATCATTTTTAAATTAACAGTAGGTGACTGGAGTTTCACAGTTAAATACTGTTCACGATCAAGTGGGCACTATAGTAATGAACCTTAGAAGAAAAGTCACTGCACCTGCACGCATATATTTTTATGGGTGCACTCAGTGACATTCGCCAAGTAAAGTTGGTAACGGTGGATGGAAAGTAGTTCCATATATTAATGTCGAATAAAAAGTGTTAGATAACCATTTGTGATAACTTAAAATTATTTCCTTCGCTTTCTCTTTTTTTTTTTTTTTTTATGCATGGAAGTGTAAAAATGAGCATGTTTGTGAAATATTTACTTTCTTAGTAATTTCACACTTTCATTTAACCGACGCATGAATAAAGTGATGAGGCCAATGGCAATGTTAATTTCACTTAAGGTGGAGGAATTCACAGCGTGCATAGAGGCGGATCTTAACCCATTCAGACCGACATTAATTCACGGATTCGGGTGTTGCAAACAAAAAAATAATATGATGCGTTCTGTATTTAAGTCGACACAACACTTGTTTCGTTGTCCTAGCCAATGAGCTGTAGGCTATAAGTTTGGCTACAGTTATATGGTTCAATAATGATCTACACCAGTAAGTCGGTATGCGAATCCTTTACCCACAGTAATATGCATAGGTCACTGAGCTGCGCAGTGTGTAGTACAAACCAAAAACCTGTACGTGTGCAATGTACACAGTTGTGTACACTGAGTCTGTATAGGTTAAGCAGGGCTTTCAAAAGTGCTCATTTTACCATGAACAAACAGCCTATACTAGATAACGCGTAGATAAGTTATTTTATTGAGACGGAAATTTCGGCACGTGGGCCCGAAAATTGACAACGAGGTCATTGAAAGCAGATGATGATGGTGAAGTGAGGTGGGTATGGAGCAGCTCCGGAATGCAAGAGTGGGTTATAAACAGGAGATCCCGGAGAAAACGCGGCGACCAGCAGCATCGTCCGGCATGATTCCCATGTGCGGGGATCCGGGCGATAGAGCCGGGTATCCAACCCAGCTCGCCTTGGCGGAAGGCTTGGGGCTCTAGCAGCTACGGTAGCAGTAGTCCCTTGGGCCCAACAACTCGACATGACAGCCAAAGACATTATTAGTGTACTTGGAGGAGTATGCACGTGTATACTGGGGGCTGCATAGTGTAGAATATAGGCAGGTCGCTTCAAAATTGTTCTCAGTGCTAGTCGATTTGTGCAGTCCTCAAAGCGTTAACGCCAAGAAAAATTGTTAGGCAACCATTTCAGATTACATAAATTATTTCATTCATTTTCTGTCATTTTTTACATATCGAAGAGTAAAAATGAGCATATTTGGTAATACATACTTTTCTAATAATTTCGCTGGTTCACTTGACCGACGCGTGAATAAAGTGATAAGGCCCATGACAATGTTAATATTAGGCGGGAGAATACACAATATGCATACAAGTATGTGTTAAGCAATGCTTCCTGAGGTGCTCATTTTACTGTGAATAACTTATAGGTAGGACAGTGATATTTCGCGAAAATATTTTGAGATAAGAGAGAGTTGAAAACTCTATCGAGTCGTCCACCTTTTTTGATTGGCTGACACATGTGCTGGTTCGTGTTAACTGCCAGAGCATGAATCACGAAGGTTCAATCCTGAGTGGCTTGGTCAAATGCGGAAACGACACCAGCAGCCAATGAAGGTATAACAACAGCCGAGATGTGTATATATACGTAGCACTGAAGTCTACTGAGTGCTCCGATTTTTTTGCAAAAAACAAAAACCACGGACTCTACTTATAGGTAGAGACATGCAAAATTCGCGTTATTATATGTCATCATGCTGACCTCCACAGTACTGTAAATACTTGAGCCTGAGTCGTTTTTAAGTTGGCTGCTGCTTACATGTGAAGTCACTCCCTTTTTTGACTGAACGGCACGTGATTGGAGCACACAGGTGTGAAGCGTGTATTTTTATGCGCAGAGTAACTAGAGATAGGAATATTTCGCGAGTTCATTTGTGCGCAAATATGGACGTCGAACATGTGTACGCTGAAGTCAGCTTTGCAAATTGGATCGCAGTTCGTTAGACACGTCCTGGACGACTCTGAACCAATAGCAGACTTTCAAGGAAACAAGTAGCGAGTGTCATACTGCCAGGTATGAGGTAACACTGGCAACTCTCTGGGGCAGCAGCCAATGAGCAAACATCTGAGGCTGGAGTGTACACAGGACTGTGGAGTCTAGCCTATAGGTCATTGAACTCGCAAAATTTTCCTATCCCTAAGAGTAACCCAGGGCGTGTCAAATAAAGCTTGTTCCAATGACAAACTAATTGCGAGGTACACGTTTTTGAAGTTTAACGATTCCTCAAATAATAACCCGAATTTCGTAGGTATCTACGTATAGGTGTATGTACTCACCCGGAGAAGCAGGAGGACGACGAAGCAGCTGCTGCCCAGTATGCAGTCGTAGATGCGCGACTCGGTGATGAGGCAGGCGATGTTCTTCCAGATGCCGACGAAGGTCTCGGCCTCGAACTTGAGCCCCAGGATGCCCTTGAGCTGCAGGCTGCCGATGATAAGGGCGGCGGAGGAGGTGAAGCCAGCCACCACGGGAACCGACAGGAACTCCACCAGGATTCCTGCGCAATGGCCGAGTCGTCAATAAGGCATACTGCTAAGAGAAAAAAAAAAACTTCATTTTACGGAAAAGTGCTGGTAAAAATTGACCCAGAAGTGTCCGTAAACTCTCCATAAAATTACGGACACATTGATTTTCACAAACGGACTTTCTGTAAATTTCACGGAACCTCCCGTTAATTTCCAAGTTAGTTTTCTGTACTTTCCGTTTAAAATAAAAGGAAGTAATGAAAATGTCTTTAATTTTCGTTATGCAGATGTTCTACCGTGTAAAAAAAAAGATATTTAAAAAATTAAAATATTTTGTACTAAAGCGAGATTTGAACCCGAGTCAAAAATCATCAGTCCACGACTCTAATTATTCACCTACAACTCTCACTTGTAAGCTGTGTATAACTTTGATATTTGTATTCGTAAGACATAAGTTCAATTTATATTCAATTTAGTATATTTTTAATGTTGCCAAAAGTTACAGACGCCTGGTGCTATTTTTTAATGTTTGAAATAATAGGTCATAGTCGCGTGGATAACCTTGACTGCCGAAGAAACAATCATTTTCTTGTTACAGTGGCGAAGAAAGTTTCGTGTAGAATCGGCATTGTTCGTCCCCATTACTCGAAGCCAAAGGGAATACAGAGACTTTTCGTATTTTGTATTTACGTACTTAACTCCGTTTTTCGTCATTACGGATTGCCTTTCCGTATATCGCACTCTACATTTCGGTAAAACATTCCGTAAATATACGGGGATTTCTTTATTTTTGTATGGGGGTAGCAGGAGCTCTGTACGATGTTGATGGTGTGGTGAATTGAAGGCGACTGACCAGAGTGGTGGGTTGCAATGTCTTACATAGGTGTAGAGTTGAGTGAAAGAGCTAAGGCTAATTCTCTCTATTTTTTCTAATTTTGGGGTGTTTGTAGGGATTTTGGTGGTAGAGAGACGATTTTTACGAATATATTTAACACACAAGAGAATTTCAGAGTGTTTAAATGATTTCTAAGTGTAAATTTTGTGTTTTTTTTTGTAGTCAAACGACTACATGAATAATAAGTGCAATTACGAGAGTCTTAAATGTAATGGGAGTCTCGAGCTTAGACATATAATTTACACGAGAGAGAATTTTAACATCTGGTGTCGACAAGTACAAACTCACTAAACGAAATCCAGCTAGCCAGTATGAGATTACACAAGGCGAATTAAACGAATTCTACGTATGAATGAATAACGCGAGAGACAAGTATAACGAACAACTACTGGCTTTAAACGAAATCCAGCTAGTCAGTATGAATAAATAACACGATTCAGCCTGGAGAATGATATCTTACGGCCCCATCAAGGTGGCTCATGTCGGCGAACCCAGCATGAGCTGTTGACTGGTGTGATGGTTACACTCCACCCACCGCTATTGGAAGGAGCGTATCTCCTATCGGATTGCATTCAACTGCAGCCGATTATGGTTTAACTGGTATTTAACCAGTTCTTGTTTTGGCTGCATGTGGCGTTTAACAGCCTGGAAGTCTGCACAGTTTGAAGAATTCATGACTGAAGTGGTATTCGCGCGCTTGGAAATGTAGAAGTTTGTGGATGAGATCTGTGCACACTTCATTATGAGCTCTGGATTTTCCCCATCATACCCAATGGGAATGGGCACAGGAGACCCTCCAGCAACTGGCTATTGATGGCAGCAAAACAATTTTACCTCACGCTGGTTACTCTAAGGTCACTTAGACTAAAGGTGATATTGACTGAATTGCCGGGTCAGCAGTCGGTGTCAAATGGTAGAAAGAGTGAAGTGGACATACCTGTCACTATATGGCCACTTTGACTACAAATAACACGGACTAAACTGCCAGGACAGCTCTCAGTACGAAGAGGACATTCTTGTCACCTCCCACCGGTTTCTCTACGACAACTTAGACTTCTGATGATGTGGACTTATCATACCGAACACACTTCACTATAATCGACACCAACGAATTCTCATCTGTTAAGTGCCACCAAAATATATTTGACTTAGGCGATACCATCACACATCCACCCCGAAAATACATTGGAATGCTCACCACGATATATTTTAAAAAAATCCATCGATACCGCAATTAACTATGCGAGGAATGACCAAAGTGCGAAAATTTATTCCCCTTTTTTTTTATAAACATTCAGCTCTTTTGCATCACTCAGTTCAGTGAAATGACTCGAGTAAGGGGGGATTGAGTAAAAAAAAAGCATGAAATAATCAGCAAAGCCCTTAAATCAGCAAAGAGGCCTCAGCGACGCAGTGATTAGAGCGCT
Source organism: Dryococelus australis (assembly GCA_029891345.1). Lineage (NCBI taxonomy): Eukaryota > Metazoa > Arthropoda > Insecta > Phasmatodea > Phasmatidae > Dryococelus > Dryococelus australis. The sequence continues at coordinate 45,423,945 of CM057008.1, read as the reverse complement.
CCCTTCCCACTCATACGATTCCGGTTCGATCCCCAGCGCGGATTTTCACACGTGGAAATCGTGCTGGACGATGCCTCTGGCTGGCAGGTTTTCTGAAGGAATTCTCGTTGAACACCGCTCCAACATCACGGCAGTGCTCCAGTCACCTCATCTCACCACGCTCATTCCTGTAGTTGGCCGGAGGATTGAGGCTCTTGACATCGAGGTTTTGAGAGCCGATGAGGAGGAAGCGAGGTAAGCACGGAATATAATAGCTTGGGAAACGGGAGGTCGCCGAGAAAACCCGCCGACCAGCGGCATCGCCCGACACGCCCCGAGAAAGGCTGCCGCCTCCTTTTGGACACAAAGCTCCCCCTCATCATCCGAAGACGCTGCCCTAGGCGGGAACTGCAAGGGGATATCCATTTCCTGTAGTCAGATGTTCGAAACGCAGTGCAACCCACCAGTTTATCCAGTGAAAGAGATCGTGAATGTTGGAATTTATCGGCAGAAACTGGTTTGTCATTAGAAAATTAGGATAAAATCAAACACGTCAATTACTGTTGACCATGTGATTGCGGAATTTTCAACCTTCTGGATTCTTTTTCCCGCTTCTGAATTACTTTGTTCCCTCCCAACCGAGGAATGAAAACTTCCGTATCCATTTCGCGATTGATTTATGAAAAATCTATTTTTTCATAAATGTTTGTTACTATTTTTGTATTCACAATACGATTTTGTGATCGATTCGTGAAAGATCTAGTACCTATTAAGTCGTAAGGTCGGATATAGTGAGTTATCAATGAACCATAAATTCAAAGTAACATATCAGGCAACAAAGTAAGTGAAATGGAAGTTTAAAACAGTAATAATGACACACGCCTTTATAGGCTGTTCACGGTAAAATGAGCACTTTTGAAAGCCCTGCTTAAGATCTACTTGTATGCTCGTTAGATATTCCTGCGCCTGATGTAAAATGAACATTACTATGGGCCTCATCACTTTTATTAAGCATCGATCAAATGAAACTGTGAGATTATTACGTAAGTAAGTTAATACTTTAAAAATTTGCTCATTTTTACACTTCGATGCGTTAAAAGAAAACAGAAAGTGATAGAATTAATTTTAAGTTATCACAAATGGTAACCTAACACGTTTTATTCGACGTTAATATATGGAACTACTTTCCATCCATCGTTGCCAACATTACTGGGCGAATGTCACTCACTGCGCTCATTGAAATAAATGCATGCATGGGAAGTGACATTTTTCTAAGGTTAATTTCTAAAGTGCTCACTTGATCGTGAACAGCCTTTATAAAAACCAACTTCACAATATTTTATGTTAGAAATTATTATATAAAGGGCCTATACAAAAATCATCTAAGTTAGACAGACAGACTTCAGCAAAATGTTAATCACTAAAAAAGAAGGTGTGCGTATGTGAGCTATGGTCTAAAGTGAATCGTAAGGGAAGTATACATTTGTTTTAAGTTGGACACGAAGCACTACTTTGTTTCAAATCTCGGAGAAAATATTCAAGATGGAACGCTGAGTGTTTGGATAATGTGTAAAGGGAACAAAATTCTCTAAACACCACAACACCTGTCTGTTGCCGTCATCAAATTGTTCCACGAAAATAATCACGGTTACTAGGCTTACCCCTACTCCATGAAGCTGCAACATATTTAGGATTTAAAAGATAAATTCGTACGCCACATGTCGCAATTAACTCTCTGAGGAGCATGTGCGTATATACTCGTTGGTATAGCCTTTTCACGGTAAAGTGAACACTTCTGAAAGCCCTCTCATTTGGAATAATAGTAAATAAATATATCATATTTTATCCTCAGACGTAAAGCATATACACTGTGTTTATTATACACGCAGTATTTATAAGTTAAATTGCAAAATTTATTTTTAGAAGGTGGTTAAAGGATACAAAGTGGCCGAAATAAAAAAGTAACCAGGGCCTTAAAAGTGCTCACTTTACCGTGAACAGCCTATAGGTTTAAATGGAAATTTCTTTGCTATTGGAGACGAAACTAACACTTTTATGGTTTCACTGTTTCTCTGGACGGTACCGGAATCTAAGCGAAAAATTTCGACTAGTCAACGTTTGAGTTTGTAGGGACAAAACTGTTATTTTTAATAACACGATAGTTTGTAAAACTTGTTACTTCTGTCGCGAATCATTGATTGGTACACAGCCAACGTGTGACTTCATTGGTCTACAGCCAGCCAATAAATGCAGCTCACTTCAAACTTGTGCTCAATGCTAGTACATTTATGCCGCCCTCAAACGGTTAACTTTGCACATTATGCAGACAATCATTGTATAATCTTTAAAAAAAAACTATTCAGCATTTTCAACAAACTGATTAGAGCGTCAGGTACAAATGTAAAAATGTGTTCCACCCTTGCGATTCAAATTTGACCATAATAATGTTGATTATACTAAGGTTAGGAACAAACTGAGTTTTCCTATGGGAGAGTGTATTATAGGCAACATTTCCGCCGATAGGTGAGCACACTTTTAACTAAAATTCTAAGCTACGTGAATAATAAAGCAGAAAGATTTTACTTAGCTACGAATTTATTCTTCATTTGATTTACCATTATAGCAATTATCCTGTTTTGTAACATAGAAAATAGAGAAAATCTGGCACACATGCGACATTAGCGCTTACCTAGTACAATTTTCCCTTTGCCAAACTTTTAACTTCGATATTCCCAACCTGAAATAGAATCAACCTTAACCATACACTGCAAAAAATGTTTTCTACATTTACCAGAAAAATCCTTGGAAACCCAGTTGTTAAGAAAATCTTTTGTAAAACTATAAACAGTTTTCTTATAAAATCTGCAAGACGTATATTTGTAATGTTACGAATGATAGCATTGTAATACAACTTGCGTTATCTATTGAGAAGTGTACTCAAGATTATTTTTTTCTTCCAGAAAACTAATGTGATGAATTATTAACAGAGAATAACTAAAAAAAAAAAATTGTTTCAAAATATAGCTAACGAAAAAAAAAATGATATAGGATGCTATCAAGGGTATAGAACCAACATGCCTTGTATTATTAATCCGCAACCTTAACCACAAGACCAACTTGACTTACGAACTTAACGTTTATTTTTATACTAATAATATTATACTTGCGAAAGTTTGTACGTGTGTTACTCAGTAACGTCGTAGCGGCTAAACAGATGTCAATGAAATTTGGTACAGAGGTAAATTACAATCCGGATGAGCAGATAGGGCACATTTCATCCTGGAAAAACTAACAGTTTCTTAGGGAATGTATAAAATTTTCCACCAACCATTAAGATATAGCACTTGGTTATAATAATTAACCATTTTAGTGACATTGTCCTCTATCTGGGACGTTGCATATGAAGTTGCTTGAATGGTCCGTACTGTACACAGGAGAATGTATTGTTCAATGATAAAGGTTCCCTACGTATGGGAGACATCATTCGCTGCTGAAACTATGTTTCGTAGTATCATAAACCACTGCTTCCAGTAACATAAAGCACAGATAGATCTCTATTGGTCTCGATGTAAGACAAAGCGTTGTCTGGGTATCAGTACAGTTCCGAACAAAATATTTGTTTGATGCTACGCCTAAAAGTATCAATTTATTTTTGACTGAAACTGTTAAGATTAGAGTTTTGAACGCAGATAAACCCACGGGTAACAGCTAGTATTAAATAAAGGAGCAAGTACCAACAAAACAGCAAGGAATTTATTTGATTATGGAGAATGCATTTATTTCATTTAGAGTTGTGTTGAGTTGAGGCATTTGGATGGCTCTTAAAAACGAGTTCTTGTGGGCCGATTTAAGATATCCTGTGTAGCTAGGGAACACTAACACTTTGAGGTCGGCACACTAAAGATAGGCTAGATGTTAGTCACGTATATCCACACCACTGCAGGGACACCGTGTTCTATTGGTCCCTATTGTCACTTAGCGCCATTCTACTGGTCAAAACGACACCAGTCTTTCCGTATTGGCCGACTGCCAACCAATGGAGTGCCATGTTTACAGTTTTACAACCAAATGTTCTTTCGTATCTAACGAGATGTACATCCCATCGTGTTGATTTCCGTAATGTGGCGTTCATTTACGGAGTTCGTTGTTGATGTTGTATTAGTTCCTATTTAAAATCCTTATGAAATAGGGAATTGATGTAAGTGAACCCGGACACGTTTTGTGTTTTAAGTGGAATGAAATATTCGAACAAGTTTTGCCCGAACTACACTCGAGTATAGTCCTGAGAGTGTTAACAGTTAATTAGTGATAGGTTCGCGTTTTATTGAAATAGACATTTTGTTATGATTATTTGAGTGGTTTTAAGTGTGTTACGTTATTAGAACTTGCAATAAATTCTTTTTGCACACGCAAACAGCTATATAAGGTTTTACATAGTTGAGTGTCCGCCATTTTGCTGAAGTTCATGGAAACGGGTCGGTATAGTACAAACATTTATTGAGGTCTATTGCAAACACGGCCCTTGTAGTTTTACAAACGAGTAGTCTTGACAAGAGAAACATTTGTACTGTTAGAAGCATTTGTAAAATTGCAAACAATTTTTGAGTAAAAACTTACAAATATTTTTTACAGTGTAGGTGGTATGCATGTTTTCACATTCGTTTTTTCCTAACACATTCAGGACTGCTCATAGTTACTATAATTACAAGACAAGCTAGAAGTAAGTCACATGTATACACCACTGCAGGAATGTATATTCTGTTGGTTTCTGTATTCCCACTTACCACTATTCTATCGTTCATCATTGGCTGGTAGTCAGCCACAGGGATCGCGGAACTGATATGCTCCAATAAACCTTCGCTTACCGTGTAAAGAATTTACAGTCAACCGTGTCCTTTTATGATACAGAAAAAAAAAATTTTTGCAGGAAAACTATAGCTGCTGGGTTTTATTGTTAAATACTAGCTGAACAATGGCTCTATAACCATGCGAGTTTTATTTTCAAGGACGAAGGAACTTTATTTGCTCTTGAATACAAACCTCGAATTTATATAGTTTTACTATTTTGGTAGACTTTATCGGAGTCTATGTAAAAAAATGACAACTAGTCAAAATTTCAGTTTATAAGAATAAAACTGTAATTTTTAATAGTTTTTCAAACGAACACGATGGATTGTAAAACTTGTTACTTATATCGTGGTACATTAATTGGTATACAGCCAACGTGTGATTTCATTCGTCGACGACCAGCAAATAATAAACGTTGTAGAGTGCAGTAGGCGTGTCCGGTGTAGCCAGGACCAATAGGACAATGGTAAGAGGAAATACAGAGACCAAAAAAATTATATTCCTGTAGTGTAGAATATAGGCAGCTCACTTCAAACTTGTCCTCAGTACCAGTAAATTTGTGCCGTCCTCGAAGTGCTATTAACCTGCTGCCGTAGTTCGTCGGTCTGATTTAGGTACACCCTGTATGTAGTTCTACGTTTTCACTCATTCGTACACTTGTGGTTACCGAGATTGAGCAGTCCGCAGAGAGTCTCGACGCAGCCGGAGAGGAAGCACAGTAATATGGCCATGTCGTTGTTGAATCTCCGGGTGTAGCCGAGGATGATTAGCGAGAGGGCCGCCGTTGGACCCACGACCACTTCTCTGCACGTCCCGAACACCACGTACACCAGACTGCCCACGAATGCAGAGTACAGGCCGTACTGCGCACAACAAACACATACACATGCACACCCTATCACCAGAGACGTGCAAAACTCGTGTTGTCATTCGGCGTCAGGCTGAATTTGACAGTACTGTACGCACCGGAGCCGGTGTCGTTTTCCCATTGGCTGCTGCGTAGATGTCAAGCCACGCCCTTTCTAAATGAACAACACGTGATTGGGGCACACAACTGTGAAGTGTTCAATGATTGGCGCAGCGTTACCCAGGGCGTGTCAGATACAGCATGGTCCAATGACAGACGTATTACAAAGGTACACGTGTTTAAAGTTTAACGTGTCCCCAAATAATAACGCGAATTTTGCATGTCTACCTATCACTATAAAATATTTTCTGGTGTAGGCTATTCACGGTAAAATGAGCACTTTTGAAAGCCCTGCTTAAGATGAATTTGACTGCACGTTGTGTATTCTTCCGTCTTACATAAAATTTACATTGCCACGGCCCTCATCACTTTATTCATGCGTCGGTCAAGTGAAACTGGAAAATTATTAGAAAAGTAAATTTTTTTTTAATTTTCTAATTTTTACATTTCAATGAATTAAAAAAACTTAAAACAAAATTAATAATATCAGTTATCACAAATGGTTGCCTAACACTTTATATTCAACGTTAATATATGGAACTACTTTCCCTCCATCGTGGCCATTTTTACTAGGCGCATGTCACCCAGTGCTCCCATTACAATACATGCAGGTAGGGACAGTGAGATTTTTCTAAGGTTGATTTTTAAAATGATCACTTTATCCTGAACAGCCCTTAAACTTCCTTAACTCTAATGGAAGTTTTTAACCTATACAGTGTATGGTAATAATACCTCATATCAGGCTGAATATGTGGGAATGTTTAGTAAAGGTTGTTCACGATAAAGTGAGTAGTTTTGAAATCAACCTTACATAAATAGTTACTGCCCCTACCTTCATATATTTTAACGGGTGCACTGATTGGCATGCGCCCGTTGAAGTTGGCAATGGTAGATAGAAAATAGTTCCATTACTTAACGCCGAATAACATTTGTAATAACTTAAATTATTCATTTCGCTTTTTGTCTTTTTAACGTATATAAGTGAAATAATTAGGAAATTTGAAAAATATTTACTTTTCTAAGAATTTTACATCTTCATCTGACTGACGCATGAATTTAAGTGATGAGGACCAGGACAGTGTTATTTTTACGTAAGGCGGAGTAATACACAACGTGCGTACAACTAGATCTTAAGCAGGGCTTTCAAAAGTGCTCATTTTACCGTGAACAGCATATATGGCTACTATACAAAGCTGGGAACTTCCCTACGCATTTGACTCTTTCCCGAGCCCCTGTAGGAATCTTATCATGCATGTATGGGAAAATATTTTACTATTCGCGCTTTGTCACTGTACGTATGCACTAGTACAGCATATTTACAAGTAATTTCTTATTCAGAGTGTGTATTATCCATTCACGATTGCTTCACACTTTTCTGAATCCCTGCTAAAGTTCTACTTTCGTGTCATTCCTCCACCTCAAGCAAACTTAAGGCTGTTTCCGGATTCTCAAGAAATACATACTTGTGCGTACCTGTCCCCCGGAAGTGACATCGCCATGTAAATATTAGCTCTGTACGATTTCCCAGTATAGTACACGCAGGCTGTATATTTTCTGGGCATACTTACGTACTTACGACTGTCGCCATATTGTCTTTCAGGTGTGAAAATTAACGTGTACGTTTTGTGGTTATATAGCTGGCAAGTTTTAAAATTGAATAAGTATTTACAAAATGTCGTTCTGTTGTATGTCTAAAATATTGTCAGTATAATAAATGTGTTTCCAATTATTGCAATCCGTATTTTCGATTTATTACAAATCCTGTTGACCAATTAAGCATCACTGCTAGTATTCAAATGTACGTACTTACACGTATATACTGACAATCCGGAAACAGCCTAAGCTGAACTAAGTTTAAGAAATTACGCCAAAGGACAACTCACCGAATTCGTGCACACTCACTTGTAATAATATCTTGCATGCGAACTATTTGTTACTAGGCGCTGCCTTCACACGTGTTTTGCTACCGTATTTATTCATGTTTGTTATAGACAAAATATTATAAATTAAGAATAAAATACAGGAAATCTTTCATTTAACGCGAAGTAATAAATTTTTGTATTAACAGGGGTATAAGAAGCTTGAGAAACATGGAATATTTAGGAAATAACTAAACACGTCATACCTGGGGAATTTTTTTTCAAAGGTTTGAATCAAAAACTGTGAGAAACCTCGAATAGACTATAACAACAGTCTTGCACTCAGTCGCCGATGAATTCTTTTGTAATACCTGCCCAGTGACAACAAAATAATCAGTTATTTGTTTCTGACGGAAATAACTTCAATTTTAAAGCCGGCGGAATAGGTTTCCTTCTTAAGGGGGCTATGTACCTGCGTGTTCAAGGTCAAGAAGCGACGCTAACACGCACGCCTGGCGCCTCATCGCTCCTACGCGCAAGGCGTGCAGTGTTTCCGTCCTAACGCTGCACTGCGTAAACTAGATCTGTAACTGTGAGGGTTTTATTACACGCGATGGAAGTACACACATCAAACTACCTGCGTATAATCGTGTGCTTTTCTCTTACCGCTTAAAGTAACTTCATAGGCAAGCTTTAATAATGCGATATTTGACCACTTTCGCGGTTTTTTTATCTCCATTTATACACTTAATATGATAAAAGTAAAAAGGTAGCGCTATAGTTAATAGTTGTTTTTTTTTTTTTTTTAATCCTTTCTGGCAAAACTTCGTATTTCCAGGAAATTTATTCACCCAAACAACGCGTTTAGGGGCAAACAACTATTTCACAGAAGACGTTTCAGTACACGGGACCCTTTAAACGGATAACACTTGAGTTGAGCGAATACCACAAAACCGTAGTCGCTGGAACGTGCACTCTGAACTTTGCACGCACCAGCTAGTCTTCGTCCTTCAAGCTCGATCGCTGAAGTTTCCAGTTGGAATATGCGCTTTAACTCCTAGCGTCCTCTGCCGACACCGAATGTTGCTCCTTGTTCGCTGCTAACTTTTCTGCGGTTCGCGTAGCACTGAAACTTTTCCGATACTTTCTTTCTCTCTCTCTTCTCTCTCTCTCTCTCCTCTCTCTCCTCTCTCTCTCTCTCTCTCTCTCTCTCCTCTCTCTCTCTCTCTCTCTCTCTCTCTCTCTCTCTCTCTCTCTTCTCTCCTCTCTCTCTCTCTCTCTCTCTCTCTCTCCTCTCTCTCTCTCTTCTCTCTCCTCTCTCTCTCTCTCTCTCTCTCTCTCTCTCTATGACGTTAGTAAAAAAAGTTATTGTGGGTCTTATATAAAGTTTCCAATTTGTAATTTAATAGCAGCATTGTTCTACACCTCGCCAAATAATAATATGCCTACACCTCACCGGCCAGAATGGTAGAAATACGACTATCGTTACAAATAGGATAACTAGATGCCATAGTATCATCAACAAAAAAATAGAAATACTTTTTTTTTTAAGAAATAAAAACGGATTATGTATATCACTGGGGACAAAAAAGAAACAACTTTATTAACACTATTTTAACTATAAATAAAAATACTGAAATATCTGCAGTAGTGTTAGTACAGCATGAGATAGGGATTTCACGAGGTTTCATGTAAATATTGAAACACCTTTACACCGTAAAAGATACACTCTAACGAACGCCGCATACGCTGATGTTTCATTTCTGGCAAGGTCGTGTATGGGATATTTTGGTTTTCCTCAAACAAGAAATTTGTTAGCGGGATTGAAGTAAGAAGAGGTTTATCCAGCCATTTATGCAATCAAGACTACAGCATGCTCCTTCGTCGAGAGTTACTAAAATATTAACAGGGTTGTGGAGTTGTAAAAGCAATTCGCGGTTAAAAACTAATTGTTATAGGATGTTCATGGTTAAGTGAGCGCTTTTGAAAGCTCTCTCGTTTCCATAATAGCTTAAAACATATTTTTTATTTTAGCCTTACACGTTAACTTCCGAGTGCGGTGGTCTTGGGAGCCGATGAGGGCGGTTGAGGTGTGGAGTAGCCGGAATGAAAGGGCGGGTGAAACGGGAGATCCCCGAGAAAACCCGCCGACCAACGGCATCGTCTGGCACGAATACCACAAGCGGAAATCCGGATTGACCCGGCTGGGGATTGAATCGTATCGTCTTGGTGGGAGGCGAGCAGGCTAACCGCTCAGCCACCGCGGCCTCTATGCGGTTGAAAGCTACACGCTCAGATTATCACAGTGGTGTGTGTGAGGAACCTAGGGAAATATAACTCTTCGACCACTCAAAAGATAGCACCACGGTGGCCCATTATATGTGCCATGTGCATGGAGGTATAGTTGATTCGCGGTATCTTCAGCCGTTTATGAAACCCTGCTAAAGTTCTACTTCCAGGATATTCCTCCGCTTCGTACAAACTAAGCTTAACTAAGTCTGGAAGATTACACCAGCTGGACAACGCACCGGATTCGTGCGCACTCTGTTGTAACAGTATTTTGTATAAGAACTATTTCTCACTGGGCGCTACCAACACACGTGTTTTCTCACTGTTTTTTTATTTAAATTATTTATAAGTGAAGCATTATAATTTATAGATAAAATATGAATAATATTTTAGTTAAACAGACAAAAGAGTGACTTTTATGAAGACAAGTATAAAATGCTTTTGATACGTGGAATATTTAGGGAGCAACCAAGCACGTCATACATGGGGAGATTTTTCGAAGGTTTGATTAAAAAAGGCCGAAGAAAACGCTAATAGGCTACATTAGTCTAAGGAGTGGAAGCCGAGACACGAAAGTGAAGCCGATAATGAAAGACAAGGACAGGGCTAGTAAAGGTGCATGTTTTACATTGCTTACTATGTAACTTTCGCCACTCGTAATATGGCTCCTGACGTAAGCAATCGGCCTGCGCGTGCGCAGTTGAAAGAAGTCAGACACAAGGCATCGGCTTGACTGGATAAACGGTGGAGAAGATAGGCTGTCGCCACTCCATCATCTATTACCTCCATGGTGCCTTGGCGTCAGCTGGTAGCGAGCAACAGGGTACACACAGCGCGTAGCTGACGCCAGCTCACAGTTCACCACGAGCCGCGAAGAGCGCAGTACCTGTGGTCCCATGCCGGCGAGCGTGCCGTAGGCGATGGCCTGCGGGATGAGGGTGAGGCCGACGGTGACTCCAGCGACGAGGTCGGACGCGGCGTCCTGGAGCGTGTAGCTGGAGATCCAGGCGAGCACCGGGAGCCGCTGGAAGAGCTTCTTGCGGAGCCACTGCGCGGACAGCGCCTTCCGGGCCACTCGCGGGCTCGCTTGCACAACCATCGCTGGCCCGCACCTGCAACAGACACCGCCACATGTCCGCACCACCGCCTCTTAGGGTTGAAGTAAAGCAACTGCCCATGGAACACTGCACCTTACTGCACAACGTGAAGAACTCATTAAAAAAATTAACACTTTGACGACTATACTCGAGTGTAGCTCGGGCAAGACTTGTTTCAATATTTCATTCCACACAGAAAACAAAACTGGTCCGGTTATACTTACATCAGTTCCCTATTTCATAAGGATTGTAATTACGAACTAATACAACATCAACAACGACACATTTTCGTATAGTTACGGAAATCAGCACGATGGGACGTACATCTCGTTAGATACGAAAGAACATTTGGTTGGAAAACGGTAAACTCGTCACTCCATTGGTTGGCAGCCGGCTAATACGGAAAGACTGGTGTAGTTTTGACCAGTAGAAAGGCGTTAAGTGACAATAGGGACCAATAGAACACGGTGTTCCTGCAGCGGTATGGATATAGGTGACTAACGTCTAGCTTGTCTTTAAAGATGGTAAAAGCGTTCCGACCTCAAAGTGTTAATGCAGACATCATAAAAATTGCCTGAAAAGTGTGACTTATGCTGTATATTAAAGAAAAATGTACTTATTTTGCAACATTATAAAATATTTTACTAAAATGTACTTTTTAAATGTAAACATAATAATCGACTAACTAATAAGGTATGAATTTTTGACATTTTAGCGCATTTCCATTCTTGATGCTTCGGAAAGCAGAATTAACATAAAAATCTTCTTCAAGAAAGATCGTCGTAATATTTACTGTGATCATGTGTAATACAATCATAATAATAATTAGAGGGCGTGATTTTTCGCGGAAAAATCGGAGCACTCAGTAGACTTCAGTATTATATGTACAGCTCGGGTATTATCATGCCTTCATTGGCTGCTGGTGTCGTTTCCGCGTTTGACCGAGCCACTCAGGATTCTTTAACTCCGACACAGAACCTTCGTGATTCGTTCGCTGACAGTTAACACGAACCAGAACATGTTTCAGCCAATCAAAAAAAAGGTGGACAACTCCACAATACTTTCAACTGTATCTTGTCTCGAAATCTTTTCGCGAAATATCAATGCTCCTAGTAATAATGTATCATATCAATTTTATAATTAACTTTATTTTCGTCAGTTTCAATCATAAATGTATGTAACAAATGGACGCACATAAAATCAATTATAAAATTTATTTCCTACATTATTATTACAATTTTCTTACACGCAATCATATCAAACGTTATGACGATATTCCATGAAGAAAATGTTCTTTCAAATTCTGCTTTCTGAAGCATCCGGAATGTAAATATTCTTAAATTTTGTTTTTAAAAAAAACATACTATTTTTACGATTATTTTATTATATTTAAGAAGAATATTTCAGTAAAATATTTCATAATTTTGCAAAATATATACATTCTTCTTTAATATGCAGCATAAATCGCACTTCTCTGAACTTTGCTGAATTTTGCTACAAAATTTCGCATTCGTAAACTGATAGGATGACCTATTCAAGTTACACAAGCGCTGGCCCCACGACGAGAACACTGCATGCCAGTTCAAAGTCCTGCGCGCATAACGGCGATGGAACACTTGATACCGCGTGGCAATGACGCCCTTGGTGCTCTCGCGCGGCTCGTTCGTCCTTGGACAACGAAAACAGAACCAGGTAGACGGGTCCCTTAACTGCAATCACAATCTTTCCTCTGTACTTGTATCGGGCTCATCACACAGAACTAGTTTAGATCTGTTCTCTATTCCTCGTAACCCCCCCCCCCCCACCGCCAAGAGCACACGGATTAGTATAGGCCGTTCATGGTAAAGTGAACACTTTTTGAAGCCGTCTCATCAGACATAATAACCAATAAATTCATTTCATTGTGGCCTCGGGCTTTTGGTTTTGGGTCTGGTGAAGGTATATACTGTGTTTATTACTCACGTGGCAGTGTTTACGTTAACAATTGGGGGAAGGATATAAATTGGTTGAAAGAAAAAAAATAACTAGGGCTTCAAAAATGCTCACTCTACCGTGGACGGCCTATATAGGGCAGGAAGTCCTTGTCAATAACCTTACGTCCGGAATTCTTGCGACCTTACATAAAAAATAAAAAACGCCGGGATGACGTTCTAACCCTTTCAAGAGTATGCGCGTATAAATTAGGGGCTACGTTTACATGGAAATTGATTTTCTCTCGAAGACAAATATCACGCGTTTATGATTTTTCTTTTAGTTAGTCTTTATCGGAATCTAAGTAAAAAAATGACAACTAGTCAACATTTCAGTTTATGAGCATAACACTGTTCTTATTAACACTTTGAGGACTACACTCGAGTGTAGTTCGGGCAGAACTTGTTTTAATACTTCATTCCACTTAACAAACAAAACTGGTCCGGGTATACTTACATCAATTGCCTATTTCATGAGAATTTTAATTAGGAACTAATACAACATAAACAACGAACTTCGTAAATGAACGACCAATTTTCGTATTGTTACGGAAATCAACACGATGAGATGTACATCATTTTATATACGAAATAATATTTGGTTGTAAATCGGTAAACTCGGCACTCCATTGGTTGGCAGCCGGCCAATACGGAAAGACTGGTGTAGTTTTGACCAGTAGAATCGCGTTAAGTGACAATGGGTACCAATATAACATGGTGTTCCTGCAGTGGTGTGGATATATGTGACTAACGTCTAACTGGTCTTTAAAGCTGGTAAAAGTGTGCAGGCCTCAAAGTGTTGATAATTTTTTTCACACCAACACGATGGATTGTAAAACTTGTTACTTCTATCACGATACATTAATCGTTACACAGCCAACGCGTGACTTCATTGGTGTAGACAGGACCAATAGGACAATGGTAAGTGGGAATACGGACAGTAACCAAAATTATATTGCTGTAGTGTAGGACATAGGCAGCTCACTTCTAACTTGTCCTCGGTCCTCAAAGTGTTAATAAATCGCCCGTTAGCTTTTCTTAGCTAAGAGTAATCTCTCTTTGGGAACAGGCAATCTGCAATAACACATTAAGGCCGACAAAGTGTTCTGAATCATACATAAAGCTGTTATTAAGTGTTCGCCCCTTTCTTAGGCTACACAAATTTTCCTCAATACTCACAGTTTGTTCTTGAGCATAATGCGATACGCACGCAGTTGCAAATCCGTTTACAATATTGTCCGACGCAAGCGATAAGCTAATGGTTACGAAATGTTGCGCGTGCCATTATTAAGCGATGCAAAATCTTTGGAATGGTTTTTTTCACGATTGCATATCGTTATAAAAACCTCTTCGCTACAGATGAGATATCGTCAGCTCGAAATCGCTGTCGTCATTGGTGAACTTCGATTTTCATATCACATCGTATGCTGATAAACCTATCTTCTACAGCACTACTACTATTGAATATCTGTATACAGAGTGAAACAAAGTATAACACTCAGACTTAAATTGATAATAGACAAGAGCATAACAGACTTATTTTGTTAAATAACCATTAATACACTCCAAAAGAGATCCTAACAGAGTTTCATGTACTGCAAAGAAAATCATTTCTTTGAAGAAAATTTGTTTACAGCACTGTTCAAAATAAGTGAAAATTTACACATACAAATTTTTGGTAATGTTACATTTTGTATGTGTAGTTTGTATTTGGTAAAAAATACATGAATATATGACTTATTAAAAACAATATTGGTTTTAATTTTCACATTTTTAAGCATATCGAAAAATACACCCACTCATTGTATTATAACCTCAAGTTATGGACTTTTACTGCTACATAGTATTTGCATGAACACCCAATGTCAGCATAGTTGTACATCTTCACTTGTGTGATTTAACGATGACGGGTTGTGTGTAAACTTACATAACATTCTGAAATATCTGTGAGCGTATATTTACACATGCAAATTTTCGTTAATTTTACAGTGGTGAAATTGCAATTTGCAATGTCTGTGTAAATTTACTTGCCGCGGAGAGAAAATACACAAACTTTGCAATTAATTTTCTGCTGTATAGTAAGAGTAGGATTTTTACGCCATTCTATGTAAAGTTAGTTGTACATAGCATGTGATTGAGTCTGTACGAGAAAGTATTGTTTTTTTTTTTTTTAGTCCGGATGATCATTATTGCTGGGCTAAAATGTTTTTCTAGGCTTTGATTATTTACAAGTGGAACAGACAATCTACATCCGTGCGAGTGTCGTTTAGGAATTTAAAAAAAAATTATGAAAATAGTTTTGGACGAGCACTCGTGCGTAGTCATCATAGTGATAAACATGAACTATCAAAAGTAGGTGCAACGCATGAAGACAAAGTGGTCTTGCGAGAAGGGCGTTAGGTTGGTAACATGGTTGGTATGGGTTGGACTTTCGGAGCTATCATCCTATTATTTATTTTTGTTAACATAATTTTGAAAGATTCGATACTTCTCTCTTATTTACTAATCACATTCTTTTTTTCAGAGCAAATACGTTTCCCCCCCCCCCCCAGTTTAACTGAAATTAACATAAATACGTCTGCTGAACTATTTTAATGCCAATTCAATATAGTTCAAACAGAAGTACCGTTTGTGGCTAACCTAATTAGCAGTAATTCATATTTAAACGAATATTTCTTTGCGGCAGCAGATCATGTTCTGCAGTAAAGATAGAGTTTTTTTTTGCGGTGTATTTCAAACCCATTTAAACACGCCACGTCGCCAAAGCACACGCTCAAAATTCGAATCAGTGGAAAATCGCTGATTGCTTCAGTGAAAAAAAAAAAAAAATCGCTGAAATAATTAGTGACGTAGAACAATTTCACTGATTGAATAAGTGACGGCCGACTGCAGTGGCGAAATAAATACAGTTTTCATTGAATCTAGCCGAAATAACTAGGCTAAATAAATATATCTATGATAGTTTACTATTTACATTGCGCAATGTACCGTAATTAAGAGAAAGTAAGAAAAATTTCAGAGGTGGCCGGGATTGAACTCAAAAACCATTTCCGCTTCGCTTTCGGAACGTCACCCTACCGCCTGCGCTACAAAATCCAATTGGCAGAAAAAAGCAGGGAAATACATATCTTATATTCATAACGAACTCGCGAGGCTTTGAGTTCTATGCTCTTATTTCTCCGTTTTGTTTTAATAGGCAACGTTAGGATTGTTAGAACTTATAGCAATATATGAGTGCACTCTCTTCACGACATGAAATGCCGTTTAAACCTTCAAACAGAGCGCTGTGATTATTACATGAAAACGAAATGAAAGACGTAAAAACGGAATGAAGGGCTGAATGTTCATATTACCCCGTAAAATGGTGTTTTAAAAGACGAAACACAATCTAGAATGTATTTTGTATTGGTTTTATTAGTTTATTTGTTGTTACTTCACTTGATACACGTTGTTTAACGGTGGCCATTTTGAAACGTTTGAAGGCCATTTCCTCACGCTGTTTAACTGATCCATCGGGGGGGGGGGGGGGGAGGAACTAATGAATCAATGGAAAATTTCGCTGAATCAATAAGTGGCATTGTTTCACTGATACATCAGTTAAATTCACTGAAGTGACTGTTGAATCAGTCAGATACTCTACAGACTGATTGAAACAGTGAAATTCTCACTGATTCAGGTTTAGAGTGCAATGCCCATGCGGAACTAAGGGACATATATTACGGAACGTAATCTGTCCCCACTCCATGTACGTGCTGTGACAACACACACGGAGTAATTTGTTTTGCTTCCAGAGCAGAGCGATGGAACCTTACACACGGGCTGAATAAACATGCACTTGTTCTGTGGGGCATGCAATGGCGACTCCGGAGCATCTACAGGTCTTTGTGACGAGTGATATCCTGGACGCTGCGTTGCCGAACAATCGTACACTCTAAATCGGAATCAGTTATTTTTTACTGATTGTCAGTTGAAACTGCTCCATCCGGAATCTGCAGAAAAGATATCACTAATCCATCAGTTAAAAGAAATCCACTAATTCAAGCAGTAGAAAACTAGTTATTTATAGTTGGTTAATTCAGGTACATGTCTTTGCAAAGTTCGAAAGTCTGTCTATCTTTAGTTCGTATTCTGTGCTTTAAAAGATAAATATAGTGATTTCAATGTACGAGGTTATCGATGTTAACTAGTATCCGCCGTTTTACAATACAACAAGACACTACAAATTTAAACTGTTATTTTTAGTCACAGGTAGATCAGTGATAATGTTACTGACTCGATAGTGCGGTGATAAAATAAGAAAGGTGGATTTACACCAACAAAAGTTTGGTAGTCTGCAAGTTAACAGATCAAATAATGAGGAAACGACAAACATAGCTATTACTAGTCAATCTATCTCTTCAGAATAACAGTTTCATTCTGTACAATCTATTTGCATTTTAAAATGGCAGATACATATAAAACACTGACAACACCGTTAAAATCGCTATATTTCTCTTTTAAAGCACACAATATGAACTAAACTTAACTTAGACTGACTTTCGAGCCTTACAAAGACATGTTGGTACCTACGTACGAGTAATATGTGTATATTTCGACCACATGAAGTACTTTCACATTACGAAACTTACAGCCGTTTGCCATTGTAAGTATCTGTTACTACGCAAATGCGAGACCGTTTATCTCCGTGGCAAAGTAGCAGAGTTGGTAGAACGTCAGCCAAAAAAAAAAAAAAAAAAAAAACAAGAGAATGTGTTGCGTTTTGGGGTGGCGGTTCCAAAATTACCTTCTACACGTAATTATTTGATTTTCCGACAAGATAACTGTACTTAATTTATTTAAAACTGTAATGCACTGTTTTTAACCCTTGTGCTTTTTATTAATCGACTATAAGTAACTGATTTTTTCCCAGTGTTTGTATTAGTGGATTTCATTTAACTGATGAGATTGGTAGTTTAATTTTTCTGCAGATCCCGGATGGAGCAGTTTCAACTGACAATCAGTAAAGAATAACTGATCCCGATGGAGTGTACATCCCTTGCGGTTGATCGCCGCTTGTGCGAAACAGATTCACTGCAAGTACGTCTGCCAGAACCGATGCTCGTGACCATGGGCAGTGATATCTCGTGAAAATATTTAAAGACTTCTTACACTACAAAACACTAGAGCTCATATACGCTCTCGTAATTGGATGATTTTAACTGTCGCGCATGTCTGGTGTCTGCCCGCGAATCACGGACACTCGGTGTCGGAGGTGCCTAATTCTGATTTGTCAAGTAAGGTAAGGAGCTGTCTCCTGACAAAGATACATAGCCAAAAACAAAAGGAAAAAAAATTGCTCATATGCCGCAGAACATTGGAGTCTACCCTCTGCATATATCTTTTCGCGAAAAACGCGTAGACCTACAAGTTATTACCACCCATTCAACCGCAAAGTCTCAGTTTTATTTGTTTTCAGGTATAGGAATATGCTACCTGAAGTGCACAATCTGGGCACAAAATGAACAGAAGGAAAAAAAAAGGAAAACTAAAAATTATGAGTGCCCGGTGGGGAACCTCGACGAACTTCAAGCCCTCATATCTCACGAACTTTTTAAACGATTATATATAAAGCATGTGTCTCTTTGCTCGCCAAGAAACGATATGAACAATTGGTGAACTGGTTTTACTGACAAAGTCGAAGAACCAAACTTCAGTGTTTCCTGTGTTTATTGTTTTGGAATCCTCTGGTGTTGAAAACTGCCCCAGTTTTGCAGGCAGCTCACAATCCACTACATGGCATAACCGAGGACACTGAGCATGTGAGTCGCACGTGTTAACCACTTTTTTTTTAGTTAAATTTCTCTATTCACCTACAACTCTCACTTGAAAATTGGGGTATAACTTTTATATTTATATTCAAAAGACAAAAACAAAAATTCAGTTTCTATTAGATTTGGTGTATTCTTAGTGTTGCCAAATGTTACAGACGCCTGATGCTATTTTTTAATGTTTGAAAGAATAGGCCATAGTCGCGTGGATAACCGTGACTGCCGCAGAAACGATAATTTTCTCGTTACACTGGCGACGAAAGCTTCGTGTAGAATCTGCATTGTTCGTCCCAGTAACTCGAGGTCAAAGGGAATACGGAGACTTTCAGTATTTTGTATTTACGTACTTAACTACGTTTTTTCGTCATTGCGGATTGCCTTTCCGTATATGCACTGAACATTTCCGTAAAACTTTCCGTCAATATACGGAAATTTCTTAACAGTGCGTTATTATTTTGGGACACGTTAAATTTCAAATACGCTTCCCTTTGCAGTACTTCTGTCATTGGACCATACTGTATCTGGCGCGCCCTGGGTAACGGTCTGCCATTCAATGAACACTTCACATTTGTGCGTCCCAATCACGTGCAGTTCAGTTAGGAAGGGCGTGGCTTGACATCTACGCAGCAGCCAATGGAAAGACGGCTCCGGCTCCGGTACATACAGTACTGTGAAGTTCAGCCTGATGCCAGATGATGACGCGAATTTCGCATATGTCTATAATTATTTGCTGTTCACGGTAAAATGATCACTTCTGAAAGCCCTACTAAAGATCTGCTTGAATGCACGTTGTGTATTATTCCGCCTTATGTAAAATTTACATTTCCATCGTCATCATAACTTTATTCATGGGTCGGTTAAGAAAATTTTGAAATTATTGGGAAAGAAAATATTATACAAACCTGCTCATTTTTACACTTCGATGCATTAAAAAAAAAAACGAAATAAATAATTTAAGTTATCATGAATGGTTACCTAAAGCTTTTTAATTGACGTTAAGATAAGGCACTATTTTCCATCCAGCGTTACTAAATTTGCTGAGCAAATGTCACTCACTGCGCCTATTAAAATACATGCATTCAGGGGCAGTGACATTTTTCTAAGGTTCATTTCCAAAGTGCTCACTTTATCGTGAACAGCCTTTAACAAGCCCTCAACTTGCACAGCTATTCCTAGAGGCACCCGAATTATGCAAAGAGATTTCCACACATGCTACATTTAAATAACCTATGGGCATACCGGCAGTCTTTTTTTTTTTCATATTGACGGCTTGTCTTTGTCAGAAAACATTGCTCTACTTGACTGGCCAATCAGAATGAGATTACTACGACACTTCACGTCTGTGATTCGCGGGCATGTCGCGCGACACCTGGATCACCCGTTCATGGAAGTGGTTCTGAGCTGAAGCGGAATGAAATAGAACTGGCGGTGAAATATTTTTCGCGGGATCCGGCTATCCCTAGCAATTGCATGCTGACCACGTGGCTGTTTGGCTTGTGTGGACTGAACAACAGGTGTAACCATTTCATTCCCACTCCAACCGAACGTTGAGTTTTGTTAGTTGTGCCTGCAGAGATGCGCTTGGGACACTTCGCCCTGTTCACCAATGAAGCATCATCTACTCAATACAGACAAGTCAGCATACATAACCTGCACTTGTAGGCAGATGATGTACGTTTGGCTATATTTTATTGCAGTTTATAAGCCATGTCCTGGGTGGATTTGAGCCAATAACTAACTGCAACTAAAAGAGGGCCAAATTACGATGCTGTCAGATCTGGGGTAAAACTGGAGCATCAGTCATTAATCAGATAACTGAGACTAGGTTACACGAATGATCGCGGAGTCTATGACGTGTTGCCAAGCGATGGGTCCACAGCATATGCAGGTCTATAATTGTCGGGTAGTGTAAGGTTACAGACACGAAACAGACGACAATCAAACCTCGTTGTAAATTTGTTTTGTGCCCGTTGCGCCAAAGGAAACTTGCCGCAATACAAGTTATTGTTTTATTGAAGAGTCGTTTAACTAAAACAATGCTAAAAAAAAGTCTTCCGTTGTCACAGCCTATGAGCTATGTGCTGTATCTCCGGGTGCAGTAATATGAACCAATTACGACCTAGAGCAATAAAACGGTTTGCGAATCATTTATTTACCCACATGTGTGATCGTTGGTCATTGATAGAGACATGCAAAATTCGCGTTATTATCTGTCATCTGGCTGAACTTCGCAGTACCGTGTATACTTGAGCCGGAGTCGTTTTACCGTTCGCTGCTGCTTAGATGTGAAGTCAATACCTTTTTTTGACTGAACGGCACGTGATTGGAGCACACAGTTGTGAAGCGCGCATTTTTATACGCAGAGCAACCCCAGGGCGTGTCAAATAAAGTTTGGTCCAATGACAAACTTATTGCAAAGAACACGTTTTCGAAGTTAAACGTGCGTCCCCAAATAGTAACGCGATTTTTTGTAGGTCTGTAGTCATTGAGTTTCGCAGCGTGCAGTACAGACCAAAAATTACCTATAGGCTGTTCACGGTAAAGTGAACAGTTTTCAAGGCTCCGCTAAATTTTTCCCTTCAATTAATTTCTACCTTTGCGCCACTTTTTAATGTAAACATTGCAATATGACTAATAAACACATTGTAAATATGTCATCACTCTCAAAAGTTATGTCTTGAGACTGCAGTAAAATATATTTATTTGGTGTTAATGCCTTTTGGGAGGGCCTTAAAAAGCGCTCACTTTAACGTGAACATCGTATAGAAGTGCGTAATGCACACATTTGTGTATACTTGGTCTGAATAGATTAGAACAAAATTATTTCAACACTGAAGATTTGATTAATTTTTAGGCAGGCAAACTGATCATAATGGCAAGATTGATGTATAAATTAAATTTCACACTTTAATTGATTACTGTCATGCATTATTTAGGAGCGTGTTATGGGACTTTCGTATCCGGCACTATAACTCATCGCATTACTTGTCATACAGTAGTCATATATCACAAGATAACGTCATATTTAATCAAATTCTTTTCTCTATATATAATGATAGGCTTATCGTTATTTGCGATTATTTGCAAATGAATTATTAAAAAATCGTACGCGGTTGAACTGATAGTGGTGTGAAATGTTTCTCGTGGTACTGATAAACGAACATTTTTTTTGCGATAAATCATTTACTTTGACATTATAGTGTTTCGCTTTGTGACAGATTTAACACATTGAGGTTTGCACACATTTACTGGCAAGTAAGACATATTAGAAGCGAGTCAGCTATATCCACTACTGCAAGAACACTGGTTCTGTTGGTGTCTGTGTTAGAACTCACCCGCGTCCTATTGGTCCATACCACACCGGCCACTACCCTGTACTTTACAGCGTTCATTATTGGCCGGTCATCAACCAATAGAAAACCGAGCTGATATTGACGCAATCGAATATCTTTTATCGTATAAAATTATTTACAACCAATCATGTTCCTTGAGTGGCTATAAAAAAAGAAATTCCATAATTAGGTATATCATTTTTACTGCGCTGTGGTGTTCTTGTGAGGTCGTGTTAAACACCAACCGAACAAATACTGCACATCCATGCGAGTTTTGTTCTGAACAACAAAGAAATTTGCAAATTAGCTTTGCTCTAGCTACACTACAGACTACTACATAGAGCAATATTGTTAAACTTAATACAGAAACTCAATATCAAGAAAATATATTTCGAACGAGAATGTTTCAGACGATTAAAATAGAGCCGCGAGTATTTCGCGGATTGAGTTGGCAGCATGCTAGGCTGGACAGCCCTCTATTCAATCGAGACATTATTGGTTGCTGTAGTCAACTGAGGCATCTGTACAGGACTGTTAAACACTCTTTCAAGCTACTGCTTCCTCCGTATTACTGGCTTACAGTTAAACTGGGGCGTGTCAAAACAACTTTCGTCCAATCACAGCAGTAGGAGGAAAGTGCAAGTTTTTGAAGTCTACGTCGCCTTCGAATGAATTCGCGAAATACTCGTGGCTCTAATTATAAATACTTCACATGGCCCAAGCTCACGAAGAATGCATCAGCAGGAACAAAATTGTGGGAGAAAATTAGTTAACGTGGCGCCATTTGTCGCACGACTGGAGCTTTCGGATGCAAGCGTGTGGGTTACGTCTGCTGCAGCGATATTGTTATCGTTACCAGAATATTCTTGTTATCGCGTGATCGCCGAGATTTCAACAAGTAAAACAATATACTTCCTGATAGACCCGCCCCCAAAGAAGTCGCCCCCTAGCACGAGAAAGAATGCTACTGACGTGACCAATAAACAACTTGTTACACTCGAGTTGAGATATTTTGGCGGCCCTTAGCCCTTCGACGACAGCACAAATTTACTAGCACTGAGGACAAGTTTGAAGTGAGCTGCCTATATTCTACACTACAGCAATGTCATTTTTGTTGGTCTCTGTATTTACACTTGCCATTGTCCTATTGGTCCTGGCTACACCGGACACGCCTACTGTACTCTGCAACGTTTATTATTGGCTGGCCGTCGACCAATAAAGTCACGCGTTGGATGTGTACCAATTGATGTATCGCGACAGAAGTATCAAGTTTTACAATACATCGTGTTAGTTTGAAAAATTATTTAAAATAACAGTTTTATTCTTACTAACTGAAATGTTGACTAGTTGTCACTTTTTACTTATATTCAGAAAAAGTCTAGTGAAATAGTAAAATTATAAAAGTGTAAGATTTGTCTTCAAGAGCAAATAAATTTCCTTATAAACGTAACCCCGAGTATATACGTGCGTACCCCTCAAAGGGTTAACAACAAGGTCTTGAGAGCCGATGAGGGGGTGAAATGAGGTGCGAATGGAGCAGCGGCGGGATGCAAGGCCGGGGAAACGGGAGAACTCCGAGAAAACCCACCGACCAGCTGTATCGTCCGGCGCGATTCCCACTTGCGAAAATTCCAAGTGCCCCGGCCGGGGACTGAAGCCGGTTCGCCTTGGATGGGAGGCGAGCAGTCTAACCGCTCAGCCACCGTGGCCGCATTCGTGGTGGAAAAAAATTATCCTCAATACTACTAGCCTGCGTTTAGTGAGGACGGGAGTACTTTCGAGCAGTTCGTTTAAACTTGTCGCTAATCTCCTATTTCCCCCGCCACTCCATAGACACCTCGCTTAACCCTCATCGGCTCTCAAGGCCTAGTTATTAAGAGCCGCCCAAATATCTTCACTTCATTCTTTCAACGCATCTTATAAGTTTCAAATTAGGTGACACATTATTATTATTTAAAGTTATAGTTTATATGTTATCAGTAGGTATAGCGAAATTTCGCGAATTTATTTGAGGACAAGATAGGCGTCAACACCTGTACACTGAAATCACATTTGTAACTGGATAACAGTTTATTAGACACGCCCTGGATGACTCTGAGCCAATAGCAGACTTGCAAGGAAACAAGTAGAGAGTGCCATACTGCCAGGTGTGGAGTAACATTGGCTACCCTCTGTGTAAGTAGCCAATGAACAAACATCTGAGGCTCAAGCATACACGGTACTGTGGAGTCTAGCCTACATGTCATTGAACTATCCCTACTGACATACAGCTTCGGAATTCGCATTGTAAACCTATTTCGTGGAAGTTTAAAATATACTTATGTATTTACAAGAACATAAAAATCAAAGAAAATATTTGGTTAGGATCTGGGAAATTACAAACTAAAAACGTTTAAGAAATTTCGTTCTGGGGTTGACGACTCAGTCCCCCCCCCCCCCCCCGACCTGATTTAATGCATGGTTCTAATTTTTACAAAAATCTAATGATTTTAATACGTGCTGTATGTACTTTAAGTCATGCAATATTTGTGGCATTATCTCAACCAGGGAACTCTAGGCTTAGTACTTAGAGAGAGAGAGAGAGAGAGTGTGTGTGTGTGTGTGCACGCGTGCGCGCGCGCTCGCGTGTGAAGGACAAGGGGATCGGGGAGAGGTGCGACGTGCCGTCCGTCATCTTGGATTCCCGACTTCTTGCTCTGTCATTCCGGTCACCCAAACGACATATTGTTTCCGGCCGCCATCTGAATAGCCGATACGCCGCCATCTTGGATCAGCCATCTTGGTAACCAATACACTGTCACCTTGTTTTTGCACTTCATGCTCTATGCGAGATACGAGTCGCTGGTTGGCGAATGGCGTTTCGCCGGTTGCCGGTCAGTGACGCCATTTCGCTGGCGCGTGCGGCAGGAATTGGCGAAATAATCGGCTATGTCACCTCCGTATACTGACGTTCTCTGTGCTCGTTGTAAGTTCACTTTCGAAAACTTTAACCCTTTCAAACCCGCTTTAAATTACGATTTCAGGTATCGAAAACAAAAAAAAATTTTTGACACGTGTTGTACTTAATTCGACACAACACTTGTTTCGTTGGCTCAGCCAATGAGCTGTAGGCTTTATGTTTGGCTACAGTAACATGAACCAATTATTAGAGACATGAAAAATTCGCGTTTTTATTTGTCATCAGTAGAGGCCTGCAGAATTCGCGTTATTATTTTTAAGGACACATTAAAGTTCAAAAACGTGTACCTTGAAGTATATTTGTCATTGGACCAAACTTTATTTGAAACGCCCTGGATAACTCTGCATCAATAAGTGAACTCTTCACAACTGTGTGATCCAATCAACCGCAGTTCAGTCAAAAAGGAAGTGACTTCACATATATCCAGCAGCCAACGGAAAAACGACGCCGGCTAAAGTTTATTCAGTACTGTGAAGGGGTAGTGAAATTTCGCGAAAATATTTGAAGGCAAGTTATATTCCAAAACACTGTAGGTTCGTTTTCCTGTCTTGTTTGGCTGAATTTCTTTTAGACACGTGTTAATTTTCTGCGCACGAATCAGGTAGGAGGCCGTGCCGATCTTGTCGAATTCTGATTGGCCCAGTCAAATATGAAAACGCCTTCTCAAGCAGACAGTAATCAATGGTAGTAGACAATTTAATGTTGGGTGTTTATAGTATTGAAGTCTACAGTGTTCTCATATTTTCCCGCGAAAAATCACTAGCTCTAGTCAACAGGTTGAACTTCACAATACTGTACGTACCGGAGCTGGGCGTCGTTTGTCCATTGGCTGCTGCATATACGTTAAGACACGCCCTTTTTGACTGAAGATCACGCGACTGGGGCACACAACTGTGGGATTGTAGCGCATCCCATATTTCACCACCTTTTTAAGGCTCCTTATTGTGAGGCCAGTATGGGCAAATGATAGTGGGCCCGCCCCATGGACAGTTAGGCCCTTCGTAGGCCTTGCGCCTAAGGACTTATGTCTTAAGTCTTACTACTTAAGTTTTAAGTATTAAGTCTTAAGTCTTACTTTCACCATAATTGCTACTGCATGTCGGGATGTGCGAGCGAGCACGTGCCGAAGTTCCCAGACGACATTGCACCATAAATACTAATTCGTACGGTTACCTGCTTCATCTATGGTGGCACAGCCCGTGGTTTCCGCGGGCCCGAGCCCTTGTCTGTCAATAAGCGAATACCAGCAACTAAAATGACCAGTAGACTTTTGCCTATTCAAGTATAGCAGTTTCAACACACCTGGCTTTCGATTTTATGAGTGTAATTTGTCTTGACTGTCAGTGAATGTGTAGCGTACCCAAAGTGTCAAGTCCGATTCTCCCATAAATAATTCGCCGAATTTGTGCATGGGGAAAAAATCTTGGAGTTTTCGCGGTCTCCAGACTTTGCGAGCACCCAAGCGGTGCCCCGTGGAATAAAGGCAAAAATTTTCGAGCAAATGTTTTTTTTTTTTTTTTTTCCCCCGCGATATATCGAAGTCTCGAACAATTAAAAATTTCGTGAGGTATCGTGCGATGGCGGTTGCGGAGGATTTTCGCAAGCGTAGCTCCTCTCGTCCACACGAGCGTGCGCACTGGAGGGATTTTTTTTTCTATCTCTTTCTTTTTTTTTTTTTTTGCGTCATAGTTCGCGATGTCGACACTGCACCGGGAAAGACGTGCTGGTCCGAACGTCCTGTCCAGTCTCGTCAAGGTCAACGCCTTGGACGATCGAGTGGTGAGCCAGATCATACAGGATCCTGGGAGTTAACACTTTGAGGTCGGCACACTTCCACCAGTTTTAAAGACAAGCTAGACGTTAGTTACCTATATTCACCGCTGCATATTCTATCGGTCCCTATAGTCACTTTACCTCTCACCAGACCTCAATGTGTTAACCCGTTTAGTCCCCATATGAATGAACGAGGACATGTTGCAAATTAAGGATATATATATATATTATCAGCGCTGTACACAACTAGTGATCAGCAGCAGGTGTTCTGAGCAATGCCCTTGTGAGAAATCTTATTCATTGAAGTTTCTGCACCACTAATTTGTGAGTGGTTAATTACAACTGAGTGCACACGAATTCAGTGCACTGTCCTTTGGCGTAATATTCTAGACTTGGCTAAGCTTTGTTTGTATGAGACGGAGGATTATTCAGGAAGTAGAACTTTAGCAGGGCTTCAAGTGTTAAGTAAGGATTGTAACTAGGGACGGGCGTTTTTCGCGAAAATATTCCAAGACTAGCTCTACTCCAAAACACTTTTGTTCATACGCACTTTCGGGGTTGGATGATTTTAAATGCCATGTGCCTCAAGTGTCTGTCCTCTTTACATTATGATTGGCCCAGTCAAATAAGAGCATGTCTTCTTACGTAGACACGCTGCCAATAACCAAACGAAGTTGTGGTTGTGGATTTTGAATATTGAAGTCTAGAATGACCATAAATATTTCTCGTGAAAAACACATGTCCCTAATTATAACAGTTTTAGTGCATTTATAGATACCTGAGAAATTCGCGAGTTCAATGACCTGTAGGCTAGACTCTACAGTCTTATGTACAAATGTGCCAATATTAGCTGCACAGTGGTTGTCTGCTGTCACAGTGGTAAGTGACGATTGGTCCAGCGTTCTCCAGAGGTGTCAAACACCGTGTGGACCAATGGCTATAGTTATATAAACGCTAATTTTTGAATTCCAGCTTGTCTCAAATGAATCCGCGAATTCTTCAGATCTCTATGTGTTTGTTGATGATTAATAATGGTATAAATAATCTAATAAAACAATTTCAATTGGAAACTAAAAAGTAAAGCTGTTAAACTTGAAATATTTATTTGCGCAATTTGTCCAGCATTTTAAATGTATTTATTTGAAAACATTCCGTCTTCGGCAGTGATCACTTCAGCTGGCATTACTAAGTGTCCTGCGCTCTGGTATAACTAATGTGCGTTTTAATCTGTGCCCAATTTATAACATTTATACAGAATGTATCTAAATACGACCGACAAACTTCCGGCATAGGTTAGTCATGACAAAAGAAGTTGAAAACGTTTATACGACACATGGTCTAAAATTATTTCTAAGGGAGGTACACATTTTTGGAAGTTGTAGTAGAAGAAAAAGTATCGTGAGTGCCCCACGCGCCAGGCATTGGTAAATATTATTTTGGAGGTAAAACTGTGAGGCTTGGGGTATTTACACAAGGCGACGTTTTTGCTAGCTGTGTCGCGGGGATTAATAATCCATCCTTTAAACCCATCTAATATGCTACCGCGACATGGATGTTAGTTCTAAATAGGGGTAGTGACAGTGACTATTTGCATGGAATAATTTGATGACAGCGACAGGTGTTGGGGTGTTTGAAGATCTTTCTTCAGTTAACCATTGTCCAGACTATCTCGGTGTTCCATCTTAAATATTAACTCCAATATATGCAATAAACAAGTGTTCCAGGTCCAACTTCAAAGATATACACCACACTTAGTATTCACTTTATACCCTAGATTGTGTATGTTTATATATATATATATATATATATATATATATATATATATATATATATATATATATATATATATATATATATATATATATATATATATATATATATATATATAAACACACACACACACACACACACACACATATATATATATATATATATATATATATATATATATATATATATATATATATATATATATATAGAAACACATATACATATATATGTGTGTGTGTGTTTATATATATATATAAACACACACACACACACACACACATATATATATATATATATATATATATATATATATATATATATATATATAGAAACACACATACATATATATGTGTGTGTGTTTTTTAACTTATTTTTTCGTGATTAACCTACAGCCGAAGTTTGTCGGTCGAATTTATATACATTCTGTATATTTATATACATTCTGTATATTTATATACATTCTGTATATTTATTCATATCATCCGAAACTCTTTAATGAAAGTAGAGCCAAACAAATCTTTAGTTTCAACTGCCAAATCTTTGTGGCAACCAAATAAGATAAACGAAATAATTTATTTTCAAAAACAAAATATTTCACTGTCCCTATAGAAAACAATTAATTTAGTTGCGCCAAACAAACCCTGTTTTGTATTGATCAAACTTTTTCTCGGCGTGAAGTTTGTGTAAGATTACAAATTCAGATCGTAATAATAAAACTGTTGTTTCAAATACGTTGTAGTAACGTCAGGCTGGCATTAGATTTTTATTGAGGAAGACACGGCATTTTAAAATTAGAATGAGCAAGACATAATTACGCCTGGTTTTGCATTGTTTATTGTTTACGATAGACACGGTGGTCACGAGTGGTAATTTTCTGCTGTTGAATAACTGTTAGGGCGTGGGGTTGGTAGTACTGCCGATATGCTGCACTTGATCAATTTTGCTTCCGTTTGAGTCAGAAGAAGCATACAAGGGACTTTTACGGCAATTTTCCGTTCCTGTTTATGCATTTCATGACGTGCTTTTGTAGCCACGTGATGTTAATTTGCTTGAACTATATATTAAGACATGTCTTATTTGCAGCTAGGAATGAGTGATACCGATAAAAAAAACAGAAGTAAATTTTCGGGTAAACTAAGAATAAAGTATCCCTGATTTACAAGTGTACACAATGAAAGTTAAAAAAAAAAGCGTATAGTATGCGATATATGTGTTAATATAGGATAAGAAAGTGTGTTGTATTGTACGTAGATATAATATGGAGTTATTTAGGCCTTGAGCCGGTTATGTTATCGGTGCCACTTAGAGGGATGGGTTCTGATAAAATTTTATGCCAAGATATAGATGTCTAGGGATAGAAAATGTGTTATAGCATGTCACAGCTCTTTGCCTTATGTGTGTTACCACACCAAATTCAAAAGAAAGGGTTAAAAATGGAATTTGTCGTATAATTGATAACACTGCGGCATTTTATAATTATAAACAAGAATTAAAGCAAAGGTGATTGTATTGATCATGGTTACAATAGTTATAATTACTTCAGTATATAAATAAAAAATATAAATTATCGAGTCAGTGGTATAGCTGTGCAGCCAAAGATGTTTGGACCACAACCATTCCAAGTACCTCTCCCAAGCACTGAGAAACAAAAGCAAAGATCACTGCCTCCAGCAAATACTGAACCATTGTACATGTATGTTTCTGGTGAGAGTGTTGGGCCACAGCCACTGATGACAAGTACCGAAGTCATACCAGAATGTGCTGACTAAGTGAAGCTTGCACAACATAAGAATATAATCTGGGTTGTTACACTGCAAGAAGCAAGCTGCATCCACATAATAATAAGTTCGACAGGATTTAATGTAAGTACCAGAGACTTAACCACTCTACCAGAGGATTTCGTTGGCTACTTGCCCACCGTTAATGCACCTACAGCTGAGTTGACAACTGTTGCTGAAATTTTGAAACATAATTGATAAGGGAATCACTGCATTTAGCGATTGTTGTTGTGATCATGGATCAATTAAGCTCTTTCTGCAAAAGCAACTGGGTTCGCGTGGAAGCATAAAGTAAAGTATGACAGAATCATTCTTCTAATGGGCACCTTTCACACTGTTTCCAATGCCATGTCTATTCTTGGAAAACGTTTTCCAAGATGCTGACATTCGCGACCTTTGAATTGAAACAGATATTATAGCAGAAGGATAATTATCGTCAGTACTAGAATGTCGTACAGTTCGAGTACACAAGTGTGTATATGAAGCAATGGTAAGACTTGCTTGGTTGGAATTCATCCCCTGGGTGTAAGATAATAATTATCACAAAATTCAGGAGGTCTACTCCTTCATTGACGATGTTAATGATTTTACGAACGACTCATGTCGATAGAGATTAGACAACCTCTTTCAGAATGCAGCATTTGTAGAGGTGCAAAAGCTTCGGAATGTAGTCCTGGATCATCTTCATCATAACAATGGAGATCTCTATGCATTTTGGATGTCATTGAAAATGTGTTACTAGCACTGCTGCGTGCTACTGAAGAAGGGAATTGTCTTTTGCATATTACTGCTATACTCTCTATGATCCCATGGTGTTTTGCATATGACAAGATGAACTACGCAAGATATCTTCCGGTGTATGATGCTGAGATAACATTGCTGGAAGTGAAACATTCAGAGATACGCCATAACTTCATCAACTGATGTTTTTCAGTTAAACCCTCAGATGTTAATAAATTTGGACGGATTCCAGTTGATCAAGCAGTTGAGGTAACAGTCAACAAAGACACACATTCTCCAGATGGTACAACAAGGCTCAACATCAAGCCAAGAACTTTGAGAAGATGTTATATGACAGCTGAACACAGAAGTGCCTTTTTGTGTCAAATGAGGGAAATGGTTCAAAACAACAGAGTCAGTATTACTCATGCGGAACTTCATAAGCCACGAATTTAAAAAGATCAAAAATACTATCACGAGAGTTGTTAGCCTGGTTCAAAGCTCGACAAATCCATTTGTTGGGCCACATGATGTTATTAGTTTCTCCACAGAAAAAAAAAAAAGGTACCCGATGGCATAGTATACGATATAATGAAGGCGCGTGAAATAGGTGTACAGTGCTACACAGATTTCAAACTTGAGAGACTTGAGAATAATCCATCCATCAAGGAGTTTCAAGGCCCAATAAAAATGAAGAAACTAAAACCTTCACTAATATGTCCAAGAAGAAGGCAGTCAACAGCAATGGCAAGGCAATAGTCATGAAGGCAGCTAAAGCACTATTTGTTCGAATAATAGTGACAGCCCAAATACAAAGTCTTCAAATGGCAGATGTGCTATCGTATCCGTTAGGACCTTTGCCATCGCATTTAGGAACTCCAGAAGGTCTGTTGCGAAGTACAAATAAAGCTGCTTTACCAACATACTTGCAGGCAAATTTTACCCCATCTGAGGAAATACCTACATATTCTGCGACAGTGTTTTAGGTACAGCACTTGTTCAGAGAGTAAAAGGAGAAGGATCTAATTTTGGTGAATTAGCTGTCTTTCTTAGCAGTTACTTTGCGTGAAGGAATTTTGAGTCAGAGAATCGACACTGTGTTTGATAAGTACAATGAGATGACTATCAAGAACAGCGAAAGGACAATGAGAGGGGAAGAACTCGGGCACCAGTAACAGAATGTCTTCTCTTCCCAGGTTGTTAGGTCGTGGAGGAAATTCCTAAGCTACAGAAGGAATAAAACCACTGTCATTATATTTCTTGTTAGCGAATGGAGAAATCCAGAGTATTTTGGTAAACTTGAGAACAAAACAGTAATCGTGAACTGTGAAGATTGTCATTGTGATTGTAAATGGCTTTTTAAAGTCCCCCGGTTTTATGCTGGAAAGCTTAGCAGGGGACGACTTGCAGACTAACTTAATACCAAACTTAAATTAACACCCATGATTAACACCCGGGATTCTAACTCAGAGCCTCCCGCACCTTCGATCGGTAGCGCACCAACCGACTGCTCCACAGGAGGTCGGTAACTGTGAAAATAACTGTTACAGAATCACATCTGAAGGTTACAGCAAAGTCCCTGATCTAAATAGTACACAAGATAAAGTCGATGGTCGAATGTTACTACGTGCTACACATGATGCTAATGAAGGTTACGAGTCAGTGATGATACATTCAGATGACACAGGTGTGTTTATCATGTGTCTGGCATTCCATGATATCATCAAGGCCAAATTTTTTTGAAATGTAGTACTAAAATACGCATGCGAGACCTTGATATTAACAAAATAGCTTCCACTCTTAGAAAAAATGTTTGCCAAGCTCTTGTAGGCTCTCATACATTTACCGGGTGTGAAACAGTACGCGCATTTGCAGAAAATGAGATTTAAGTCCATTCACAATCTTGTCTGAAAACTTGCATACAGAGGAAACATTTTCGCAACTCGGAGATGAATGGGACCTATGTAAAGAACTAATGGACGAATTGGAGGGATCTACGTGCTTGCTGTATGCATCGAAATCTTCGGTACGTGACATGAACGACTTCGAGACATAAATTATTCTGCGCAAAGAAGGGTGCAATAGACAGTCATAAACTTCCACCTTGCAGAGACTGTCTCGAGGTACATGCCCAGCATGCAAATTGCCAAGCTGCGATAAGCAAGAGATGTCTTCAGAATGACCCGCAGGCCTGGTTAAAATGAGACAGGCTGGATGTAGGAAAAAGACCAGGGAGTAGAGCAACTGGTATTGAGAGGGACAGTGAGCACCTCAGGCTGTTGTGTAACTCTCCTTGATAGCAACTGCATTAGGACAACATG
Organism: Dryococelus australis; assembly: GCA_029891345.1. Taxonomy (NCBI): domain Eukaryota; kingdom Metazoa; phylum Arthropoda; class Insecta; order Phasmatodea; family Phasmatidae; genus Dryococelus; species Dryococelus australis. Next base: position 45,390,476 of record CM057008.1, on the reverse strand, counting down.
TGTCTGCTGTAAAAATAACCTGAAGTGCACTGACATTTGCAGACTTCCTTCTTGTGGAAATAACGCAGATGCAGGATGTCTTCACTCCTGTTCAGAAGGAGATGACGACTCTAAGGATTAAAAGCGATCTTATTGATGTGACTTTATGTGTGTTTATTAAACAACACATTAACAAAGTAAAACCCATACTGTGGGCAAGTTTATTCGATTTATTAAAATGTATACATCTTTGATATTAATATGTTTGTGTTCAATCATGACATACATGAATTAAGTCCCATTTTAAAACAGTTCTTATTACAAATGGTAAGTGAATATTGTGCATATAACATTAAATCATCTCAAGGACACAGCATAGTGTTATTGTTGTTATAATAGCTATTCTATTAATAATAGTATCACAATATAAAACTTATCAATTTTTTGATATTATTAAATCTTATCCACCTGATGTATTTATACGTATTTCTTTCCAAGAGGTACATTGATAAATTCGTATCATATTAGATCCCATCCCCGAATGGTACCAATGGCCGAAAATTGAGGTCCTGGCTCAAGGCCTAATTGGTGTTCTAGTAAGAAGCCCAGTTATTACAAAACCAGAAAGTACATGACAAACACAACGATGTCAATAAAAATGCTTATTGCTACAAATCCAATATGTTCTGCAACATTTATTTATTTTATTATTAAAGTCCTGCTCCTCTTGGAGTTTTATATTACATTTGACAATTCCCATTTGGCAACCTTAGTTACACCAAAATATTAAACAATATTGAGTATAAAAAAAAGGGAATGAATTAAGAACAGTGGTGCAATTAAGAAATCGTGGGGTTTTAGAGCTGTAACGAACGGAACACTTTTTTTTTAGGGGGGGGGGGCATGTTTGGCAACGCTGCTGTGAAATGAGGGAGTAGGAATGCATAACGTGCTTTTAACGTCTTTCCTTCCTTTGAAGAAATACGAATATTATAAAACAGTTTAAACGCAGACAATTGACTGCAAGCATGAACACGATAACAGCACAAAGGTTAGGATAACTCGCAAGCTTCGACGGTTGCCAAATTTAAACACGAACGCCAAAGTGTCCTTACAGGAAACGAATTTTTTTCCCCCCTTTGGGCTTATTCTTAGCCAATAGTTATGGTTTGCAATAATGCTTGGAGCGAGAAATGCCAGTTGTAAAACGTATTCGTGACAAACCGCAGAATAACGTTTTATCCTGACATGCCTGCGGAAAGCGGTATTGTATGTATGTCGCGAGTCTAACGAAAAGGTAAATGTATTCGTTATGCATCACGTAGATAAATCAAACGTGTCTAACGAGAAAGGTTATTCATTATGCGCCACGTAGATAAAAACATTTACTGTCAAAATTGTATGAATTATATGGTATTTAATATGATTCACGTAAACCATGGTGGTGCGTAGATTCATCTCAAAGTGTAGGCTAACGAGAATTTTTTTTTAATATGTCGCATTATAAAAGTACGCGTAATGATTGTTCGCGAGATTTCATTTCCAACGAAACGGGGCAAATTCATCTTTTCTTTTACAATTATCATTTTGTTGTTCATAATTTATTTTTAGATACAGGAATATTTCGCAAGTCGTGAGAACTGTAAGGGAACTTGTAAAGTAATTTTTACACTCCAGCAGATATAAAATTCCCGTTGGCTGTTTGCTACAATACAGGAAGTTTACAATTTACGGAAATGCTCGGAAATTTTCCACATCTGTGTGTTGCGTACAGCGAAAAAGCACGAATGGTAGGGACATGAGTTTTTCGCGAAAATATTTCAAGACCAGCTGGACTCCGAAACACTTTAGTTAATATGCACTTTCGTGGTTGGATGATTTTAAATGACGCGTGCCTCAAGTGTCTGCCAGCGAATCGTGGACGTTCATTACCGGAGTACTTAATTCTGATTGGCCCAGTCGAATAACTGCACGTTTTATCATCACGTAGGAAGTTGTGGTTGTGGACGTAGGATATTGAAGTCTAGCATGGCCATAAATATTTTCGCGAAAAACACTTGTATAAGCAAAATATAGCTGCTGATAAGCCCATAGGATAAGATCTTAGCGTGCGTGGAAATCTTTTCGCAAAAATCGGGTGTCTTTATGTATATGTTTAAAACCTCAATTACACTTTAAGACGTTTAACAAAAAAAAATTTACTGCGTATCCGGCCGTCATATTGATGTACTTTTCCTATGTTTCAATTTGTGGATCAACTATGTTATGGTTTGGGGGGGGGGGCATACAGATTTTCCAATTCGAATTTGGCTTGGAACGAATCCAGAGATTTTTTTTAATTCCAGGTTTATTTGGCAGTGAGCAAAATTCACAGATTTACTTTTTCTTCTCCGATCGCTATATGTTTGTGATACGAAGGTCAAATAAATGGATTTTGGGGATATTGTAATCAAAATGAAAATCAGTTTTATCCCTTTGAGAAGTATGCACGTATATACCCGGGGCTGCGTTTATGCGGAAATTTTTTTACTCTTGAAGACAAAGCTCGTACTTTTATAGTTTACCTTTTTCGCTAGACTTTATCGGAGTCTAAGTAAAAAATGACTACTAGCCAACTCTTCAGTTTGTAAGAATAGAACTGTCCTTTTTAATAATTTTTCAAACGAACACGATGGATTGTAAAACTTGTTACTTCTATCGCGATACATTAAATGGTACACAGCCACCGCGTGACTTCATTGGTCGACGGCCAGCCAATAATAAACGTTGCAGAGTACATTAGGCGTGTCCGGTGTAGCCAGGACCAATAGGACAATGGTACTAAGTGGAAGTACAGAGACCAACCAAAATGATATTGCTGTAGTGTAGAATATAGGCAGCTCACTTCGAACTTGTCCTCAGTGATAGTGAATGTGTACCGTCCTCAAAGGGTGAAGTTGACACAGCATTTGTTTTGTTGTCACAGCAAATGAGCTGTAGGATATAATGTTGGTCTACAGTTGCATGAACCAATTATGTTGTAGACCAGAAATACGGTTTGCAAATAGTTTACCCACAGGTAAGGCAATTGGTAATTGAGCTTCTCATTGTGCTGTACAGATCAAAAATTACCTAAACGTGCGTAATGTACACAACAGTGTATGAATGGGTCTGAATGGGTTAACTTGTAGAAATTTCTACCCATCTGTCCATTCTTGTAAGAAAATTATATATACATATATATATATATATTACAAGTTTTTAGGGCAGGTTTGCAGATTCATGAAACTTAAATACTCGTATTTATTCAAAACTTCACTTCTTACTTGTAAATTTTTATTTGTATAGTTATTAGTAAATGCTTGTAGTTTTGTAAAACAGAAATTTTTTACTGCCCGCGAGCTAAAAGACCATTCACTTGTAACTTGTAAACTTGTAGTTTTGTGAAATGGGCTGCAGGTAGTCCAGTCAACAGCGAATCTTTTCGCATCACTTTGCAGCCAATCAGACACAAGGTACGCCCCTGGAGCCTCGCACAGCCTATGACAGAATGCGTAATCACTAGAGACCTGCAAAATTTGCGTTATTTTCTGGCGGCACGCTAAAATTCACCTCCTTATGCACGTTCGAGTCGGTGCCTCTTGTTTATTGGCTTCTGCAGCAGTGACGACCCTTTTTTCCTTTCGACTTGGCTGGAAGTGATTGGGCGAGCCCCTCGTTTATGATTTCCTATTGGCTCAAGCTGTCCTGGACGTATCCGAACAAACTATCGTCCTATGACAAAGGCAATACAAAATCACAAGTGTTTGAAGTCTAGTTTGTCTTCAAATAATAACGCGAATTTCGCATGCCTCTAGTTATCGCGCATTAAAAGAACTACAACGTTCGTTCGCCTCTGTACTTGCCTATTCTGTGACACAGCCGAGTGGTGAAACTGGAGAAATCATTATTATAGGCCGTTCATGGTAAAGTGAGCACTTTCGAAGCCCTAGTTACTTTTTTCATTCACCCAATTTATATCCTTCCATCGCTTGTTAATGTAAACCTTGCCATGTGAGTAATAAACACAGTGTATGCATTCGCCATACCTAAAACCAGAAGTTCGAGGTCACAATTAAATGTATTTATAGGTTATTATGGCTGATGAAACTGCTTCAAAAAGTGCTCAATTTACCGTGAACGGCTTATAACTCTAGGAACAGCAAATGAACGAATGGCTTCTTACAGTAGGTGCATGCGGGAGGATCCGGGTTCGATTCCCCGTCCGGCCATCCTGATTTCGGCTTTCCATGGTTTTCCAAAAAATCACTTCAGGCGAATACTGCACTGTCAGAAATTATTCGGACATTTGGCATGCCAGTGTATATGCTAAACGAGAAATCAGATATGGTAAATTTTCCCCCTATATATCCACGGCAATGTTCCTATATTTTCTCACAGTAGAGTAAAATGGGTAGAGGAGTTATCAACTTTATGTAGTTGCGATGCTAAACATTCCTACATTTACATTTTGATGTGTGATATTATTTTCATACAGTGTATATAGGTTAACACTTTGGAGACTGTACTCGTGTGTAATTCGGGCAAAACTTGTTTGAATATTTCATTCCACATTAAAAAAACTTGTCCGGGTATAATTACAACAATTCCCTAGTTCATAAGGGCTTTAAATAGGAACTAATACGACATCAACTCCGTAAATGAACGACACATTTTCGTGTAGTTACGGAAATCAACACGATGGTATGTACACCTCATTAGATACGAAATAACATATGGTTGGAAAACGGTAAACTCGGCACTCCATTGGTTGGCAGCCGGCTAATACGGAAAGACTGGTGTCGTTTTGACCAGTAGAATGGTGTTAAGTGACAATGGGTACCAATAGAACACGGTGTCTCTGCAGTGGTGTGGATATATGTGACTAACATACAGCTTGTCTTTAAAGCTGGTAAAAGTGTGCCGACCTCAAAGTGTTAAAATATTCCATTACAGTTTGGAATGTTCACCAGAAAAATTTTACAGTGTTGGATGATAGCTTCATAGAGAACACGGCAGATTCCTTCCCCTAACAATTCATCTAATGCCCGGTTGCACCATCGTGGTTCGAAACTCGATCTGAGATCGGATCTGACATTGACACAGAAAACGTTTGCACCATTCAAGTTCAGAGCTGAACTGGAGCTCGAGATGAATTTCATTTCAAACCGCTGAAATTGGCGGTTCGAAATTTCGATCCGAGATCAACAGACATCATCGACAAATGTAGTTTGAAAATACGCCAACAGATAGAACTAGGTTCGATTGCTTTCTTGGGAAATTAAAACAACATTATACGCACTAGAATATTATTGATTAAAATTCGTAAAACAATAATTCACTTAAAACAGATCAAACATCGCCCATATAATTCTATCTATAGTGAAAAATACGCCTACTGCCATGACGTCATACTTATAATACGAACCAATAGCAAAATTCGTCTCATACCTAATATCGATCTTTCACTTTATAATCAAGATCGACAAATTGAAGATTCAGAATCATGAAAATTTGTTGGTGCAACACTTTTACATTGGAACCAAGATAAAACTGGATCCTGGTTCGGAACTAGGATCATTCGCTCGGATCGGGGAAGATGTTGGTGCAACCGGGCATAAGTAATGTTGCCTCAACCAGAAGTTGTATTACGCTAAAATTAACAGAAAGAACAAAATATTTTTTGTTACTGCGACATTGAATAAATGTCCAACCAACACAAGGTTACACGGACTTAGCGTTGTAAAAATGGCGGATAGTAGCGAACAGCGATAACCTCGTAAAATGATACCACTGCATTAAAATTTTAAAGCAGCGTATGAGAACTAAATGTAGCTTATATCAAATCTCAAGCCTGGCAAAGGAGTTTACGTGTGTCGGATATGCATATATTTCTACAACATAAAGTATTTCCACGTATGCGGTTTGTAGTTATATTGATGTTGCCGCAAACTAATTGCTATATTACTTTAAAAATGGCAGGAAAAACGAACTATTTTATGTTACTGCAACATTGAAGAGTGTAGAGTGAAGAGAAATGGGCGGATTTTTAACAGCGATACTGCAACATTAAAGAAATGGCCAACCACACAAGGTTACACTGACTTGTCGTTTTTAAATGGCGGATGGTAGCAAACAGCCGATAACCTTGTAAAATGAAACCACTGTATTTAAATTTTAAAGCATAGTTTGAAAACTAAATGCAGCTTAGACCAGCCCTCAAGCCTTGCCAGCAGGTTACGTGTTCCAACTATGCATAAATTTCTACAGCATAAAGTATTTCCGCATAACGAAGGAAAACTGCAGTTTGTCGTTACGTCGTGTTGAATACTTACAATATGTAACTTAGATAGCGAAGTTGTACGTCGGGCTCACGGCATTGGTTCGAGTCCCCTAGATATCTTTTTTTTTTTTTTCTATGGTAATATTTGTTCTTGTGACAAAATATTAGTACTTAATTTATTTTACATCGGAACGCTTTTTAAAGTAAATAAATACAAAAAAACGTTAACACAAATGTTAACATCAGTTTTACACAAGAATTTGTTTTACAGCAACATAAACGGTTAACGGGTAACAAAAAAAAATTACTGTTGTTGTAACTTTAATACTGTTATACAATGACGGTTAGTAGTGGACAGCGATAAACTCGTGAAATGAAACCACCCGTACTTAAATTTTAAAGCATGATATGAAAAGTAAATTATAACCTAGACCAGCCCCCAAGCCTTGCAATGCAGTTAACGTGTGACAAATACGCATGTACAGAATATATCTAAATTAAACAGACAAACTTCGTCTGCATGTTAATCACGATAAGTTAGAAAGTTTAGACGACATATGGTCTAAAGATAATACTAAAGGTGGTACACATCTTTGAAGTTGGACCTGGAACAATTGTTTCTTGCAAATATTGGAGATGATATTTCAGACGGAAGACCAATTGTCTGGATAGTGGTTAACTGAACAAAGATTTTCAAACACCACAACACTTGTCACTGTCATCAAATAATTCCATGTAAATAATCATATTTGCTACCACTATTTGGAATTAAAAGGATGGATTATTAATCCGCATGTCACATTAAGAAAAATGTCACCTTATGTAAATTATATAAACCTCGCCGTTTTCGAGTAATTCGTGTTTTACTTACAAAATGATATTTACCAATATCTGGCAGGTGGGGCATGCACAATACCCAATATCACACTGTAGAGGCTATAAAAGGAAGGGGAAGATTCCAGAGAGAGGCACATTACAGTGGTAATGTAATAAACAAGTTCTTCTACTACAACTTCAAAAATGTATACATCCCTTAGAATTAATTTCAGACCATATGTAGTATATATGTTTTCAACTTTTTTTTTTTTTTTTGTTATTAACCAACACTCGAAGTTTGGGGGGTCGAATTTAGATACACCTTGTATTTATAGCGCATCAAGTATTTCCACATGACGAAAGAGATCTGCAGTTTGTCGTTATATATTGTATTCAATACCCACAATATAAAACAGAAACGTGTGTGTTAAGTTAGAGTAAATGTTAGGGCGCCGGGTTCTGTGAACAATAATGCGTCAAGCACTTAGGGCATAGGTTAGATTTCCCTAACTGCCACCATTCTTTTTTGTTTATTAATATTTCTTTATCAGACAAAATAACTGTACCTAATTTTGTTTTGCACTGCAATGTTTATTTAAAGCTAAAAAAAAAAAACAATACGAGAATTTTTTTTAAACACAAATGTTAAGACCACTGCAACACAAAATTTGTTTTACAGCAACATAAACACCGCCTTAAAGTTGCCAATAATTTAAGGAGGTAATGTGGTCACAAAAGTACTTCATGTTACACTTACATTAATAGCTTAACATTAATAGCAACATTAGTTACTGACGTCTTACAGATAAGAAAAAAAATGTTTTAATAACATCAATACCGTAGACACAATATAAGACATTTTTCTATGTAGATATTGAATTCTGAAGTGTAGCATAGTGCCGTGATTACAACGCGAAATTTTCGGGCATCAAGCTATGCTGAAAAACATTTTTGATTTGTAACTTCCTTATTTTAACCCTTTGAGGACGGCACAAAGTTAATAGCACTGAGGACAAGTCTGAAGTGAACTGCCTATATTATAACTGCAGCAATTTCATTCTGATTGGTCTCTTTATTTTCCACTTACCACTGTCCTATTGGTCCTGGCTACACCGGACACGCCTACTGTACTCTGCAACGTTTATTATTGGCTGGCCGTCGACGAATGAAGTCACACGTTGGCTGTGTACACATTGGTGTATCGCGATAGAAATAACAATTTTTACGATCCATCGAGTACGATTGAAAAGTTTTTAAAAAGAACAGTTTATTTCTTACAAACTGAAACGTTGACTAGTTGTCATTTTTTACTTAGATTCAGAAAAAGTCTAGTGAAATAGTAAAACTATAAAAGTGTGAGCTTTGTCTTCAAGAGCAAATAAATTTCCATAAAAATGTAGCCCCTAGTATACACGTGCATGTTCCTCAAAGGGTTAATAGATTCTAAAATATCATGATTATATTCCCTCCTCATCTACCTGATCATTATGTTGCTCTGTCTCATTTCAGTGACAAAAATCTCAACAACAGGCCGTTCTAAGGGTGCCCTGATCGTCTATTCGTGAGCAAGCAAATAAAAAAGACCGAATATAAAGTTATACCATAGGGCAGTGTTGACAGCCACCCCAGTGATGTTACCTCCAGGTACACCCCTCAGGCTGTGGATCTCTCTAAAGTCATCGCATGAGATCAGTCCTTATGATTAAAGACTGCCATATCGCATCGTAATACGGCATCGAGCTAGACCGCGCAATTCTCTGCACGCTCGAACAGAGATCACTTGTTCATTGACTGCTGCAACTTAAAATAAAGTCAGGTAACCCCGGGTCTCTTCTTAGCCAATGAACAGAGACCTGCAAAATTCGCGTTATTATTTGGCACCAGGCTAAACTTCACAGTGATGTATATACTAGAGCCGGCGTCGGTTCTCAATTGGCTGCTGCATAGAAGTGAAGTCACTTATTATTTGACTAGACTGTGCGTGATTTGACTGCGCAATTGTGAAGCGTTCATTTACTGGCGCAGCGTTAACCAGGGCGTGTCAAATAAAGTACAGTCCAATGACAAACTTATTACAAAGGAACGCATTTTTGAAGTTGAACTTGTCCCCAAGTATTAACGCGAATTTTGCTGGTCTCTACCGACGAACATCTACGGTGCGTGTATTCTCTGTGTACTTCACATTCTCATTTTGGCCGAAGCCAACTGGTGCGCGTTTCACAAAACTACGTGTTGATAAGTTACTACTTACAAGTTACAAGTGCTACTATCTACAAGTATTTGTAAATTCCGTTTCACGAACATCACTAGCAACTACAAGAACTTGTAATTTGCGTTTTTCTGGAAAGTTTCGGTATACTAGTAAGTGCTTGTTCTTTTATACAAATGTGCTTGTTTGTTTTACAAGTAAACAAAACGCCGAAATCTAATGAAAATAATTTGACTGCACTGAACAAGGCCACACAAGCTAAATATACCTTGTTCGGTAATTCTTCAAATAAGTTAACAAAGCACGATAAATTATAGAAATGGGAGAATATTTGAGAGAATGCGATGGCTTTTGACCTTATATTTCGGGAAAGAGATGTAACCTACAGAGGAATATATTTTAGTCAAATTTGTAAAAAAAAAAAAAAAAAAAAAATTACATAGGCAAGAATTGGAAAAAAAATGCTATTTTGCTACTTTAAGTTTTTTATGTTAGGTGCACCAAAAAATAAAATAACTAGAATCGATTTAGCTGATGATATGAGTGAGACACACATTTATATAAAGGTTTTTATTTTTCTCTTGCATCATACTTTTGTCTGTCGCTATGTCGCTAATGTGATAGATTTACCAATAACATAAACTGAAAATATAAAAAAATATTTATATAATTGTATCCAGGGTTTATCAGCTGTTAGTGAAGCCATTAAGTATATACACACGAAACCAACTACTTATTCACTCTTATCCTATATGTTCTTGAACGTATCTGATACCCAAGATCATTAAATGCTTGTTTAATCTTCTTCTGGTTCGCTAATGAACATTTCTGTTTATAATTCACAAAAACAAAGTATGAGAAATTCGATTTATATTGAATTAGACGCCAAACAAGTCATTATTAATAACCTGTAGAAATTTATACTCACGTGTCCATTCTTGTAAGAAAATTATATTTTTTTACAAGTGTTTAGGGCAAGGGCATACTTGTAGATTGGTGAAACCCAACTACTTGTAACAATTCAAGAATTCAATTGTAACTTGTAAAAATTTACTTGTTGTTACTAGTACATGCTTGTAGTTTTGTGAAACAGAAATTTCTACTACTCACGAGCTACTAGTGCATTCGCTTGTAACTTGTAAACTTGTAGTTTTGTGAAATCGGCCCCTGGAGTTCCTTGATAGTGAATTCTCAACCTCTGCCAGTACGAGTTCAACGTCATCTGATCTTGTGTAGACCGTCGTATAGCGGGAGCAGGAAGGCGTCTCCAGTGAAACTCCCGTACTTGCCAATCAAATATCTGAGACAGGGTCAGCTGGTGATATTCTTTCCTTTCCTTTAGCACTTGCGGATTTTCCCGATAGGCCAGTCAGATGCCAGCACGCAACACCAGCAAGAATATATCTCGACCATTGCCCTTCAAAGTGATATTCTGGCTTCGTTCCCAACGATTTGACCTTTAAGGAGTCGTCCAGCCAACCACCATACCAAAATCGTCACGAACTGCCAGTGATTCAAACTTAGCCTGGGATACCTGGCGTGGTGATCGCCCAGAAGTCTCCCACATTTGTCGACTCCAACCTGAGGTCATCTAGCGGTACCAAAAGAAGGTGTATATGCCCTTAATCTAGCGCAGGCTATTGTCTCGAGCTTACCTGGCCATTTCTGCATCTGTGAATCCACATGGACTCAGAGACTAGGACTGGCACTTCGCCGCCCATTGGGTCTCACATACTGTATGAGCGTCTGACAGCCGGAGATGGGACACCCTTCTGTTGCAGTTATCAGTTGGGCAGGTCAACCCTCACAAGATATAGTAATCCCTAGAGACCTGAAATTTCATGAGTTCAATGACCTACTGACTAGACTTTACAGTCGTGTGTACAGATTTGCCGATGTCAACTGTGAGTTGGTTGTCTGCTGTCGCAATGGAAGGCGATGGTTGGACCACCATTCTCCAAGAGGCATTAAACGCCATGCGGACCAATGGCTAAAGTTATATAGACACACGTGTTTTGAATTCTAGCTTTTCCCAAAATGAGTCCGTGAATTCTTCAGGTCTCTTGTATTCCCACAAGGTTTCAGCTTTGCCACAGTGAAACCAAGCGTCGTGAGCCTTACGATCATTACGGCTAGGTCTCCCAATTTTCAGGGCTTCTGCCGGTTATAAACTACCAGTCAGGCAACTAACGAACTAGTCAGACCCAGACAAAAAATACCCATTCGGTTCGACGGAATGCAAGGCCTGGCATTAGAAATTGCTCCATTTACATAAAATGCATAGCTCATTACAGAGCAGTGTCCGGTGTACTATGGAGATATAGTACGGACGTATAATCCATTTACGGTAAGTTATGACTAGGGAAATACAAAATTCGCGTTTATCATTTGGAATCAGGCTGAACTTCACAATACTCTATATACTCCAACCGGAGTAATTTCTTCATTGGTTGCCACCTTGATGTGAAGTCACTGCCTTTCTGACTGAACTGCGTGTGATTGGGGCACACAATTGTGAAGTGTTCTTTTATTGGCGCAGAGTTACCTGGAGCATTTAAAATAAGGTACGCTCCAATGAAAAACATATACTAAAGGTACATGTGTTTTAAGATTAATGTGTCCCGAAATAATAACGCGAATTTTACAGGTCTCTGGATATGACTTTTCTGAAGCTCTGCTTAAATTCTTCTTTCAGGATATTATCCGCATCATGCAAACAAACATATACTAAGTATAGAAAATTACCCCAGATGGACAACGTAGCGCATCCTCACACACTCATTAACATAAGAACTACTTAATACTAGGCATTACCAACATATATATTTTCACCCCGTTTCATTCACATCTATTATCAATGAATTACTATAATTTGTATATAGGATATAAGAAGACGTTAAATTCAACCAAAAATTATGCACTTTTATGGTGACAGAACTATAAAACGCTTGTTATAACCTACATGACGTATTTAGGAAATAAACAAACACGTCATACATGGGGAGATTTTTCAAAGGATTGTTTCAAAAAATATAAAGAAACCACCAATAAACTAGAATTGGTAACAAAAAAACTAATAGAACTGTACAACTGCACAACGATACTGTAGTGGTCGATTTAGACGACTCGCTCCTAGCTTGTCTCGAATTTATGTAAATATGTACCGTCCTTAGAGTGTTAAAACTTTTGAGTACTGTCGACTGGAAACTTGAAAACCAGTGTGTACTGTAGCAAGTAGTTATCAACAGTCTTCTTTAAAAAAAAAAAAAAAATCCCAAAAATGTTCACTTTACTATGAACACCCTCACAGGCTTGCGCAGGAGTGTGCAGCTGCAGCAACAAAGAAACAACCCCCCCCCCCCCCTTTTTTTTCAATCCTTTACTTTTTCCCAATTTCATCGTGTAATGAGGGAAATAAAAACAATTAAGAATTTCGGATCTTCACTAGACAGTCTGCGTGTTTGAAATAGACTGGTAAATTAAAAATATGTTTAGTATAGCATATATTATTTGTGATGAATATGATGGTATATATTCTTACTTTGTATTCTTGACCCATTTCAGTCACCTTTTAAATTTCTGATCTCAAGCCGACCTCCCATGGCACAGTCAGTTAGTGCTCCGCCGGTCTGGGATGCGGGAGGTTCTGGTTTCGAATCCTGGGTGAGACATCGGTGTTAGTTTAAGTTAGGCTTTAAGTTAGTTTGTAGACCGTCCCCTGATAGGCCTTCGGGCATAACACCGAGGTATGTAATAAGCCCTATCCAATCCAACACGAGCTCAAGTGTTGCAATTGTTAGATTTTATGATGTGTGCTATACTTGTATGGACGTGCTTTTCTCGGCTATTGTACAGCGTACTGAGTGTTCGTTGATGTTACTATTCGCCATTCACAAACCATAGGAGCAGAAACTTTAAGCAAATACGATTTCTCACATGGAAACACTCGAAACATCGGCCACTGAATCCTTGTCGTGTACAGTGCAGGCCATAAATCCCTCATGTGCAACAAGTTCTGTGTTATGGATAGAGAGCTGAAACATTCGCGAGAGTTCAATGACCTACAGGCTAGACTCTGCAGTCGTGTGTACAGATTTGCCAATGCCAACTGTGCGTTGGTTGTCTGCTGTCACAGTGGAAGACGATGATTGGGCCACCGTTCTCCAAGAGGTGTCAAACGCCGTGTGGACCAATGGCTAAAGTTATATAGACACCTGTGTTTTGAATTCTAGTTCGTCCCAAAATAAATCCGCCAATTCTCCAGCCTCTAGTCATAGACACGAGACTTAAAGGGTTAATCTCTGTCCCAGAAGCATAATCGGATGGAGTCAAGCTTGAATCGAATTTTGTCACGACAAACTGTAGCCTTGAATTCAATCTTGCTGTGCAGGCTTGTAGCCTGCCTTGATTAAATAACCTTTCCGCAAGATTGTCTTGACACGATTCACACCATATACATGCCAGAGTTACCACCCTTGGTTATGTCTGAAACCTCAGGGAGTACAAGATGTAACACTCTAATGAATTACTTTAATGACGAGGGCTTTGCTCAGACAAATATTAGTCGTTCAGTAAATAAGACACTTTAGTTATCGCCTCTTTATAAAACATACAAGTTATGTTAACTTTACATTCAGCTCAGTAAGTTTAACAATAAGCAGGAATAGGAAAATTTCGCGAGTTCATTTCAGGTCAAGCTAGACTTACAACATGTGTACACTGAAGCCAGATTTGCAATTGGATAGCAGTACATTAGATACGCCCTGGACAACTCTGAACCAATAGCAGACTTGCAAGGAAACAAGTAGTAAGTGCCATACTACCAGGTGTGAAGTACTCTCTGTAGCAGCAGCCAATGAACGAACATCTGAGACTCGAGTGTAAACAGGACTGTGGCGTCTAGTCTAAAGGTCATTGAACTCGCGAAATTTTCCTATCCCTAACAATAAGTAGGGATAGGGACATTTCGCGAGTTCATTTCAGGACATGATAGACGTCGAACACGTGTACGCTAAAGTTGACTTTGCAATTGGATCGCAGTTTATTAAACACGCACTGGAGGTCTCTAATCCAATAGCAGACTCGTAAGGCAGCAAGTAGCGAGTGCCATACTGCCATATGCGAAGTAACACTGGCTACTCTCTGGGTCAGCAGCCTATGAACAAACATCTGAGGTTCGAGTGTACACAGGACTATGGAGTCTAGCCTACAGGTAATTGAACTCGCGAAATTTTCCTATCGCTAACAATAAGCAATGCAAGTTTTATAATTACAATACCGTGACCCTGAAATATTACAAGCAGCGTAATTTACTTTATCCTAACAGTAAACGTCATGTTCTGAGCCTCTTCTCACGTTCAATAAGACGTTTTACTCACAACTGATACTTCTGCGGTGCAACACCACTGACGTACGAGGGATCCTTCACGACGTCGCTTGCAGACACGTGAATTGTTCGCTCCGGCGCGACCCGGTGACGTATTGGTCGGCATAGGAAAAAATCTGCGAGATCAATGACCTGTAGGCTATACTCCACAGTCATATGTATACTCGAGCCTCAGATGTTTGTTCATTGGCTGCTACCCAAATAGAGTAGTCAGTGTTACTCCACACCTGGCAGAGTGGAAACACGCTACTTGTTTCCTTGCGAGTCTGTTATTGGATCAGAGACGTACAGTGCGTGTCTAATAAACGGCGATCCAATTGCAAAGTCATCATCAGCGTACACGTGTTTGACGTCTGTCTTGTCCTGAAATGAACTCGCGAAATGTTCTTGACCTTGCGTATTGGAGAGGGCTGACCTTGTGATCCCCTGTCGTGTGTACGCTCTTGCTGGACTAAGTTACCTCGTGACGGCTCTGCTGTTTATTTCGTGTCTCCCAAACACTGCAACCACAGCTGCCTCCCTGCGGTCTCTGCAGCGTCTCGTAACACCAGCCATGAGAAATTTTCGCATGACTCGAGCTTGAACTGCAAATGTTGTGAAGCTAGCTCGGTATGGCGAATCCAAGCAAAATTTGCAAGCTTGCCGCGAGCCTACATGCTATCTAGACGTCGATGTTAATCTTCATTTTGCGGTTTGCGACCCACTCGTTGCCTAACTCTGTGCGCGCCCGTGAACAGCGTATACAGTTTTCCAATCAGAACCATGTATTACGTGCATGGTTGTTTCCTAAATATATCGCGTATAACAAACGTATTATGTTTATTTAACATAAAAATACCTTATTGTTAGAGATGGTGGTTTATTGCGGGAAAATGTTCACAGTTTGCTAGGATTCTACATGCTGTAAGGTAAATCCGGGAGATATGACGCAGCCCCAGAATTCCGTGGAAGGGAGAGAGCTGATGCGCAATCATCGTGAGCAACAGTCGCCTTTAGTCTGTGGGAGTGTACGTTTGTTTTCTCGAGTACTTCCAGATTGTTTTTCAAATAGTACATCACTTTCTTCCGCAATTCGCTATTGGTAAGTACTGAAAGTTTCGTCGAGTGTTGCTTCAATTTTACTTTATCTCATATTTCTGTAATTTGATGCAAATTGTGGTGTGTAACCTTGTGTTCACGCCGTCTCGTGCATGTGTCGCCATCTTAAACCACAGTTATGAGTTTCGTCTTATCTCCCATGGTTTTGGGAGATACGACGCATAGTTAATTTAAAAAAAAAAGTATCCTTTCGTTTATCTATATATAGTAACACTCTGACGTCTTGATATTAGTTACATAGAATGCATGTTGCGTTAAGTCGAATTTGTTGTTTACTTAAACGCGACTTAAAAAACTGGCATTAGGCCCACTTAAAGTAGAATGCCTTAAAAATGTGACTGTATTTGTTGTACAATGTAAAAACACACAACAGACTAAAATGTAAACAATATCAAGTACCCATGTGCGTAAATATTATTTAAAAAAATATATATGCCCATGCAGTAGTTATGTCATATATGTTAATCGAATGCTGCACCTAATAAATGAAAAGCCAATTGGCACTCTTTACTGTATGTACTCTAGAGAAAGTGAATTTATGACAAATACAAATACAGAGAAACAAATGTCTTTAAAAAAGAATTGTTCTAGTGAGAAAGTCAAGTACTTAAGCCTGTGTAGCAGATACGGCGGTGAACATTCGCACGTGTTCAGGTTTACACTGTCTGAACCGCACGAGATAAAACTCGAAACAACTGTAGTCAGCCGTCTGATTCTACCGATACACTGTATGGCAGTCAAGATTACACGGACAGCTGAGCAGACATAAGTCACAGACGCGTGTGCCGTGTGGTAGTAATAGGGACCAGGCGCCCGTGCTCCTACGCTTTCGGTATGTGTGTCTGTAAGCACTTAGATAATTTTGAATATACGTAAGTCCCAGGTTACACTACTCTGGGTGCTACTAAGAAGTTATTATTCCGTATTAGAAATGGGAAAGTAGACAGTCCTCTTAATTTTGTATCAAATTTATAAAAAAAAACTATTTCGTTTAATAAGTAAATTCTATTTCCTCTCTCTTTTTTTCCAGTTCACATCGTTGAAAATGCTTACGACTTATGGACCCATAAAAAGCATTTGGGCACCATGGACACAGGAAGACTTAGATAAGACTATTAGTGCAGTACCAGATGAAAAAAAAAAACAGTAAGGAAAGTTGCGAGGGAAAATAACATCCCGGAGAAAACTCTGCACACTAGAGTAACTACAGGATGTTTCATAAAAGGGAAACTTGATCAACCTCCATTGTTAGGGCAAGATGCTGAAAGGAAGCTTGCTAGCCATGTTAAAAAGCTTCAGGCAGCAGGATTCGCTCCAACTAATAAAAACCTTAGAAGAATCGCCTATAACTTAGCATTTTCAATGAATAAGGCACAGAGGTTCAACAAGGAAACCGGGTTAGCAGGCTGTGATTGGTACAAGTCGTTTATGAAGAGAAATACAGATTTATGTGTTAGGAAATCTCAAGGCATATCAAATAATCGTGCAGAAGGAATGGACAAGGAAGAAGTTAAAGCCTATTTCGAGCTATTGCAGAAAACCTCGACAAGACAATCTGTTGCTTAAACCAGGTAGCATCTACAACATGGATGAATCAGGTTTGTCATTAACGAATGAGCCTGGACATGCTGTAGTTGCACGAGGCAGCAAAGATGCTCATGGAAGAAAAGCAAAGGGAAGGGGTGAAACAGTTACTGTAGTGGCATGCTGTTGCTGAGGGCTCATCTTTACCACCCTACTGCATTTTAAAAGGGTTAAACAAGAAAGCATTGTGGGAAGAAAGTATGCCGCCTGCAGGAGTCATAACAATGAGGAAGAAATCTGCATACATAGATGAATACATATTTATGGACTGGCCTGAAAACCACCTCATTCCACATAAGAATGCAGGGAAATGTCTTCTTCTGGTGGATGGCCATGGTTCGCAATATCAACTCTCCAGACATACTTAAAAAAACTGTTGATAATGATTTTTCGGTTCAGTGTCTGCCGAGCAACACGATGCACTACCTTCAGCCTCTTGATCGGAGCTTCTTCAAGCCACTGAAGGCCTACTGGGCAGACGCATGTAATAAATGGATGTTCTCCTGAAGAGTGCTTGGTCTTGTGCTGCTACTGTAAGAGATGGTGTTTCACGATTCAGGGCTGCAGGGATAGTTCCTCTAAACCCCTCAACCATTCCAGATTGTGCATATTAACGAGGATCTGTTCCAATGGAGCAGTTCCTTCCTGAAGAAAGTGACGCCTCCTTTGAAAGTGGCCATGATTACCCTCTTCCTAAGGAGGGTAATGTTGTCTCGCAGCCTCTCCGAGCAGGTGTTGCCACATCCTACTCTCATTCTACCTTCGAGCTTACAAAATGCCCCTCCACGTCCACTGAATCTCCTTCCACATATCCTGCTTTCAAACCAATGAAAACTGCCACTACTTTCCTGCTTCTCCATCTCCATGCATCCCTAGCCAAGATGTGACACCAACCAAATTGCTAAACACAGTATCTCCCATGCCAAATCGTGCTCTAGGAAAACGACCAGCAAGAAACCAATGTGCGCAAGTAGTTATCCATTCTGATGTGATAGAAAAGTAGATGCGAAAAAAGGGTACTGCTGCAGAGGATGCCAAAAAATTAACAAAGGGCTCGGATAGGCCTAAGAAATGCCAGACACGTAAATGTACATCGAAACAATCTACAAAAAACCTCTTGGCAATTCATCTTCTAGTGAAGAAGATAGTACTGTGGTGGTGTTCGCTTCAAGTGAAGATAGTGACAATTTTGATGAAGACGAGTGCTGTGTATGTTTCGAGAACTAGGCAGACACTTCATCAAGAGCAGATTGGATTAAATGCACAAGATGTAGTAGGTGGCTACATGAAACATGTACCATGTATGGTTTAATTTTCAACATGTGAGGTAGATGGAGAAAAAAAGAACAACAAAATGAACATGATAAATGCAAACAACTACAAAGACATTTATCAATTTCTGCATATCTTCATCTGTTTTGGATTAATTTAGAGGTTTGGTGTTTATGTGGCTAAAAGGTTCCCAACATTTTCTTTTTAAACTTCAGTGTTTAAAGTGTGTGCTTTGGGGAGGTAGTGAGAGGGTTGAAGGAAGAAACATATATATTTCTTTTAAATATTAGTAATTTTTTTAAGAACAATGTTATTTTGCTGTACAAGTAAACAAAATAGTAAATTTAAAGTTAAAGTTCATACTAGTTACAGATTAAATTAATTTCGTTTCGGAAAACCCTTTCCTATTGCAGCTGAGAAGTTTAACAATGTTAAGCCATAAGCCATATATCTCCCACCCCATCACGGCCATATCACCCATCCCTATGCGAGAAATGGCCAAAAAAGGGGTATTTGTATTTTTTAAAATTTGTCTAAGTTGGCAACATAATTTCGTATTCATTATTATTTTGTAAATACATGAAACCCTTGACTGGTTTTTCCCGGTGTTTGTTTTAGGGTAGAATTAATTTTGTATTTTTAAAGCCATAAATTAAAAGGTGCGTAATATCTCCCGGGTTTACCTTACATATGTCCAACAATTTATTCTAGATTGGCCGCAATGCATGTATGAAGATACTGCCCCTTTTCAATTTTCTAATGACGATTCTGTTACTATAAGGCAAAACGTTCGTGATTGGTATACAAATAACTTAGCCGAATCAAGACCTTGCCCATCCAGTCACGAAAGAATAAACTAGTTCGAGTGTTATAGAAGATATGATAACTGAAAACTTTTTGCGAGATTTTCCACCATCTCTACGTATTGTTTGTTAAACTGACCTTTTACTGATATTCAATCCTTAAATTATAATATTCAATTTATAGTTAACATGGATAAGATACAGTGAGAAAATAGGTGTGTTGGTAACGCCTAGTAATAAATAGTTCTTATGCAAAATATGTTTACACCGAGTGCGCACTTGGTTAATCCACTCATACACAGTGTACACAGGTGTGTGCATAATGTACGCGCAGGTAGTTTTGGTTTTGTCCTGCACATTACGAAGCTCAATGACCAATGATCTTACCTATAATTAAATGATTCGCATACCGTCCTGACTAACCTGCGACATAATTGGTTCATATTACTGCAGCCGAACATACAGCCCACAAGTCATTTGCTGCGATAACGAAACCAGTGTTGTGCCAACTTAAGTACAGGGCACGTCACAAATGTGTTCTTGTTTGCAACGCCTGACACTGTAAATTTTAAAGTGGGGTCCGAAAGGGTTCTGAACTTTGTTTGTACGGGGCGGGAGCAATATTCTGGGAGCAGGACATTAGCAGGGCTTCAGTGTAGTCGGATGTGACCGTGAACATTGGCTGAGGTTGCCGAATAACTGACCTCGTGTTCGACTGGCGTCGTCGGCCCCGTGGTTGCCCGAGTCTGGCCTCGCTGGTCGTTAAAAGGCGCACCGACGATTCGTCACCAGTGTTCCCAGATCTTTCGACAGGAATTATCGTTTTCGGGGCAGAAAACTATCGTTTCCTGAAGAAAATTATGGCACATTGTTTACTAATCACACCAATTCATTTTAAAACCACTCGAATGTTCACGAACTGCGTATTATGTAACAACTTGGATACTAAATTTAAAAAAAAAAAATATCCCATCGTACAAATTTGACACACGAAACTAAACTATACGAAATGTTTATAAATAGGTATTTAATTATATAACTCACCTATTGTATGAAAGCTGCAGTTTCTAGTAAACATGTTCACTATTTCATTCCTGGCTGTCCGAATACGCATACACATGACAAACACAACGTAGGTCTAACAAACTTAAAAATTGTTATGTAGATTTTTTTTTTGTCTTACAAATAACTAGAGAATTGAACATGAAAATAATAAAGAGAATGGGAGTTGTGGTAATACGAGGCAGTAACGATTAAACTGGGACAGGATGGACCAACCGAAGAAATAGGAAATATAATATACTTTGCTTCTACTGCCAAAGCCGGCTGCCAATCGCCAAACAGTATTTTTGTATGCCACTGCTATGAAAAAAAGTATCCCAAAGACTGGCAATTACAGTTGTACATATAGCATTTTGACTCGGAAGGAATTTTCGTTACGTTCGCAATGAAATTATGGTACATTTGGCTATTATCGGGAAGTGGTTATCGTTTATGGTACAAAGGCGAACAATGTGGTACGAAACGATAATTATGGTATCGGACACAGTTCCGACTTGCGAATGCCCTTGGCAACGACGGGACGTCTTTATCGCAACACGACAGGCTGCTCTTCTCGGCACATTCCACTATCGCCTTCGGTCACCTCAAGTGTTATCAGCCGCCCAACCACAGATCAGGTAACACCGCTAATGTATAGACACCTGAAAAATTCGCGAGTTAAATGACCTTCAGGTTAGGCTCTACAGTCTTATGTACAAATATGCTGATGTCAACTGCACACTGGTTGTGTGCTATCACAGTGGAAGGCGACGATTGGGCCAGCGTCCTCCAGGAGGTGTCGAACATCGTGTGGACCAATAACTAATGGTATATATTATAAACACACTTGTTTTTAATTCTATCTTGTCTCAAAATAAATCCGCGAATTCTTCAAGTCTCTACTAATGTATGCTTAGAGGTGGTGAAATTTCGCGAAAAGATTTCAAGAAAAGTTATTTTTCAAAACACTGTGGGGTTGTTTATCTATCTTGAGTGCTTAATTACTTTTTGACATGTGTTAATTGTCTGCTCACGAATCGCGTAGGAGCCGTGCCGATGTTGCCGAATTTTGAGTGGCCTGATCAAATATGAAAACACCTTCTCAAGCAGACAGTAACCAATGGTAATGGAGAAACTGGTGTTGGGTGCTTATAGTATTGAAGTCTACCGTGTTCTCATATTTTTTTCGTGAAAAATCACTAGCTCTATGTATGATATGTAGAGACCTGAAGAATCCGCGGATTCATTTCGGGACAAGCTAGAATTCAAAACACGTATTTAAATAACACTTCAGCCATCAGTCCACATGGTGTTTGACACCTCCTGCAGAACGCTGGCCCAATCGTCGCCTTCCACTGAGACAGCAGTCAACCAATGCACACTTGGTACTGGCATATTTGTACATAAGACTGTACAGTCTATCCTGCAGGTCACTGAACTCGCGAATTTTTCAGGTCCCTAGTGAAGAGGCATGGGCGGCTCTTAAGGATCCTATGTACTGAAACTTTTTCCATGAAATCGTTGTCTCGGTAAATAAGTGTTTTGGAAATACGAATTTTGCCAGAAAGAATAAAAACTATTATCTATATCGCTATAATTTTACTTTTATCATTTTAAGTGAATTAATGGAGAAAAAATGTGGAAGTGGTCAAATATCGCATTTTTAAAGCTTGCCTATGAGTAAAGTACGATTGTACGCAGGTTGTTTGATCTGTGCACTTCCATAGTGTGTAATAAAACCCCACAGTTACATATCTAGTTTACACAGTAAAGCGTTAAGGACGGAAACACTGCACGCCTTGCTCGTAGGAGCAATGAGGCACTAGGCGTGCGTGTTAGTGTCGCCCGTATCGCTCCCACGCATCTTGATCTTGGACGCGCAGCTGCATAGTCCTCTTAACATCGAGGTCTTGAGAGGCGATGAGGGTGATCGAAGTTAGCACGGAGCGGCGCCGGAATGAAAGGGCGGTGGAAACGGGAGATCCCCGAGGAAACCGCCCGACCAGCAGCATCGTCCGGCACGATTACCACATGCGAAAATCCGGTGGCCTGGCCGGGGATTGAACCCGGTTCGCCTTGGTGGGAAGCGAGCAGGCTAACCGCTCAGCAAGAGCGGGCTCCTATGAAAAGCGCAGCTTCGAGATGTTTGTACATTTCCTCCAGCCAATTTGTGATTTAATTAGATTAAATTCAAATTTTTTTAAACTATTTTACACATATAAAGTGTTTATCTTTCGAAAATTAAGACATAAACAAACGCGTTCATCAGCACTGGCCATGTGGCATTGACATTCCTGTTGGTCAGTATTGGGTGCACGCGCAGAAGATGATTAATCGGTTTAGCTTATATTTATTCTATGGCTAGAATAAATTGCGGAGTATAGTATCTTCGTTTGATAGCACTGATTTTAACGTTGCGCTCAGCGCAGCGTTGTGACAAATAGTGTATAGATAGGAAAGTCTGTGAAGGGACGTGTACGATATTATAGAGTGAGTGAAGAGTGTGAAGAGATTCGGGCTGCTCTTAACGTTGAGTTCTTGAGAGCCGATGAGGGCGAAGTGAAGTTAGTATGGAGCAGCGCCGGAATGCAGGGGTTAGGTAATGGGAGTTAATAGCCGAGAAAACTCGGAAACCCAGGGCATTCGTCCGGGCTCGACTCACCCGTGCGGAAATCCGGAAGCGACACCTCCGATAGCAGAACCCGGTTCTCCAAGGTGGGAGGCAAGTAGTCTGACCACTACAACACCGCGGCCCCGCCGTGAATTTGCGCGGCCGATGTTCGCGGAACAAGACGCTCTTTCACCTGTGTATTCCTGGGTTCTCTGTGTTTGTTCAGCTTTGTTACACTGTTAACCCTTTGTGGATGGAGTAAGTATGCAAGTATATAAACGAGGTTACGTTAACACTTTCAGGACTATACTCGAGTGTTGTTCGGGCAAAACAGTTTTGAATATTTCATTCCACTTAAAACACAAAACTTGTCCGGGTTAACTTACATCGATTCCCTATTTCATAAGGATTTTAAATAGGAACTAATACATCAACAGCGAACTCAATAAATGAACGACACATTTTTGTATAATTATGGAATTCAACACGATGGGATGTACATCTCGTTGGATACGAAAGAACATTTGGTTGTAAAACGGTAAACTCGGCACTCCATTGGTTGGCAGCCGGCTAATACGGAAATACTGGTGTCGTTTTGCTCAGTAGAATGGCGTCAAGTGACAATATAACACGGTGGCCCTGCAGTGGTGTGGATATATGTAACTAACATCTAGCTTGTCTTTAAAGCTGGTAAAAGTGTGCCGACATCAAGGTGTTAAAAGTCCTATGTACTGAAACGTTTTCTGTGAAATCGTAGTTGGCTCGTAAACACGTATCTCGGTAAATAAAAATTCTGGAAATATGACTTTTTGTCAGAAAAGAAAAAAAATAAAACAATTATCTATGGCCTTCGTTTTTTATGTGTTGTCATATTGAGTGTATTCTTTGAGAAAAAAATTCGTAAAAATGGTAAAATATCGCATATTTAAAGCTTGCCTGTGCAGTTTCCTTAAGCGGCAAGAAAAAAATACAAAGATACGGACGTAGTTTAATCTGTGGTCTTTCGCCGCGTGTAATAAAACCCAACTGTTACAGATATAATTTGCACAGTACAGCGTCACGACGGAAACACTGCACGCCTTGCGAGTAGGAGCGATGAGGCGTTAGAAGTGCGTGATAGCGTCGCCCGTATCGCTCCCTCGCTTCTTGACCTTGGACGCGAAGCTACATAGTCCCATTAATGTGGAAATTTCTTTCATCTTGAAGACAAAACCAACACCTTTATATTTTTACTGTTTCTATGGACTTCATTGGGATCTAAGTAAAATGTTATAGCCTGTTAATATTTAAGTTAGTGAAAATTAAATGTTTATTTTCGACAATTTCTCAAATGAACACAATGGACTGTAAAACTTGCTACCCCTGTCGCGACCAATCCATTGGGACGCAATCAACGTATGTTTTCATTGGTTGACGGCCAGCCAATAATAAACGTAGCGGAGTACAGTGAGTGCAGCCAGGACCAATAGGACTTCGGTAAGCGTAGATACAGAGACCAACAAAACTGATATTTCTGTAATGCAGAGCATAGGCAGCTCACTTCAACCTTGTCTTCAGTGACAGGAAATCTGCGCCCTCCTCGAAGGGTTAAAAAAAATCTCCTTCAATTGACGGAAAAGTGCTGGTAAAAATTTACCCAGAGATGTCAGTAAACTCTCCGTAGAAATTACGGACACATTGATTTTCGAAAACGGACTGTCCGTAAAACTGATGGAACCTCTCCGTTAATTCCCTAGATAGTTTTCTGTACTTTTAGTTGAAATAATTTTTAATATCTTTTTTATTTTAATATATATATTATGTGGCTTTTCTACTGTGTGTATAATATATTAAATATATATAAGGGTTAAATAAATAAATATATATATAACCCTTTGAAGACGACACAAATTTGCTATCACTGAGGACAAGTTTGAAGTGAGCTGCCTATATTCTACACTACAGCAGTATCATTCTGGTTGGTCTCTGTATATCCACTTACCATTGTTCTATTGGCCCTGGCTACACCGGACACGCTTCTGTACTCTGCAACGTTTATGATTGGCCGGCCGTCGACAAATGAAGTCACGCGTTGGCTGTGTGCCAATTAATGTATCACGATAGAAGTAACAAGTATTACAATCCATCGCGATCGTTTGAGAAATTATTTAAAATTACAATTTTATTCTTTCAAACTGAACTATCGACTATTTGTCATTTTTACTTAGATTCCGATAAAATTTAGCGAAATATTTAAACTATAAAGGTGTGAGCCTTGTCTTCAAAAGCAAAGGAATTTCCATGTAAACGTAGCCCCGAATATATACGTGCATACACCTCAAAGGGTTAAAAAACATAAAATATTTTACACTTAAGCAAGATTTGAACCCGAGTCAAAAAGTCGCAAGTTCCCGACCCTAACCAGTTACCTACAACTCTCACGTGATGAATCTGGTAAAACATTTGAATTTCTATATTAGTTACATAAGTTAATTTTTTAGTTGCTATTAAAGTTAGTGTATTTTAAGTGTTGCTAAGTGTTACAGACGCCTGTAGCTACTTTTTAATTTCTGAAAAAAAAAAAGGAAAAAAAACAGGTCTTAGTGACATGGATAAACTTAGCTGCCGTAGGAACGATAATTTTCTGGTTACAGTGGCGAAGAAAGTTTCGTGTATACTCGGCATTGTTCGTGCCCGAAACCCGAAGTTATAGGAAATACGGAGGGTTTTTCCGTATTTTGTATTTACGCACTTAACTCCGTGTTTTGTCATTACGGATTGTGTTCCTGTACATTTACTGTGCATTTTCGCAAAAAAAATTATCCGTAAACATACGGAAAATTTTAATAGAGTACTTGTTTACCTAGCCCCACGTAGGTCAAGGTGAAACTAGACAGCACGATTTCACTTAGCAGGTCGCTCATAATTGTTGGCGCGTGTAAGAAAACGGTTATCACTTTCTCTGCCACTTCCAAAAATAACCGGCGTATCTGCAAACATGCATTACTAGAGACCTGCGAAATTCGCGTTATTATCTGAGGACACGTTAACCTTTAATAATAACGCTTACCTTTTCGATACGTCTGTCATTGGACCATGCTGTATCTGACACGCCCTGGGTAACGCTCTGCGCCAATCATTGAACACTTTCACAATTGCGTGCCCCAATCACTCGCGGTTCGTTTAAGAAAGGGCGCGGCTGGACATCTACGCAGCAGCCAATGGGAAAACGACACCGGCTCCGGTGCATACAGTACTGTGCCAAGTAAAAACGCGAATTTCGCGTGTCTCTACTAATAAGTGTTGCACAGGACAGTAATCGTGTCCTGTATCGTGGACCAATAGCAGAGTGGTTAAAATACGAACACAAGAGACCGGCATGAACAATGTCACAGAATAAATAAGAATGCAGAGGCGGAGTATCCTCTTATTCCGGGAACTCCAACTGCACACGCCACTGTAATGGTGTCGCTAGTCAGCAACATTTCAAAACGCCGTTTGCCAATCAGCGCATGGTAACGTAGAAGCCAGCCAGTGGCCAAGCCAATAGGGTACATATCGCAGTTCGTGGTAGCCAATCAGACTCAAGGCCTGTTCTCTGACCCTGGCGCAGCTATAGTCTATTCGCGGTTTATTCTCACTTTTTGAATCAAACATTTGAAAAATCACCCCATGTATGGCGTGTTTAGTTATTTCCTAAAAATGTCATTTATCGCACGTTCTGTGCCTCTCTTTAAATAAAATTATCTTATTTTTCGTTAAATTGAAGTTTAACTATATTTTAGTCGGTTAGTGCGCCACCGATCTGGGGTGCGGGAGGCTCCGGGTTCGAGTCCCGGATAAGGTATAGGTGTTAATTTAAGTTAGGTTCTAAGTAAGTCTGTAAGCCGTCCCTTGCTAAGCTTTCAAGAATAAAACCGGGGGACGTTGAGCTCTATACAATACAATACAATATTTCATTTATAATAAATACGAGTTAAAAACAGTGAGAAAATATGTATGTTGGTAGCGTCTAGTAATAGATAGTTCCCATGTATAAGCGCCCACGAATTCGGTGCGTTGTCATTTGTTGTGGTTTTCTAGCCTTAGTAAAGCTAAGTTTACACCAGGCGGAAGAATATCCTGGAAGTAGAACTCTAGCAGGTCCTCAGAAAAGTGTGAAGTAACCGAGAATGTATTATAATCAGAGACTGAGTTCGCCGACGTCAAAGAAAACTCCACGCAACTTCGTATCTGTGTATTTGTTTACTCCTTGCTAATGTCTAGAGATTTATCGCGGATATGTTGTACAGGATGTTAGGTTTCAATGTCTTAAGCATATGTCTGTATTACTTCTTTCCTAAGGCCACGCATTTCTCGCTAAAAGAATTATGCTCATGCTATACTTCAAAATCGTACGTCCACGACCACGACGTCATTTGGTTATTGGTAGAGATTCGCGTTATTATTGGCATCAGGCTGCGCTTCACAGTACTGTATCTACCGGAGCCGACGTCTTTTTTTCCATTGGCTGCTGCGTATATGTCAAGCCACGCCCTTTCTAAATGAACCGCACCTGAGTGGGCCACACAACTGTGAAGTGTTCAATGATTGGCGCAGCGTTACCCAGGGCGTGTCAGATACAGCATGGTCCAATGGCAGACGTATTGCATAGGGTACGCGTGTTTAAAGTTTAACGTGTCCTCAAATAATAACGCGAATTTTTCAGGTCTCTAGTTATTGGTCTCACGTCGTCTTGATTAGACGTACTGGGCCAATCACAATGAAGCACTGTAATACTGAACGTCAATGATTCGCGGGCAGACACTTGAGGGACGTGACATTTAAAATCATCAAACCACGAAAGTGCGCATGAACTAACGTGTTTCGATGTTCTTTCCTCATTGGGTGCAGTACATGTGAGGTACTATTTCCTTGTTGGATTTGCCCCTATGAGACTGTTGCTCTGATACTGAGCGTTCATGACTCGTCTGCGAGAAGCTGCGATCGTGCCTTCCAATCATAAAATTTTAAGAAACCATTAATGGAGACCTGCAAATCTCGCGTTATTATTGGAGACACGTTGAACTTTAAGCACATGTACCTTTGCAATAAGTTTTCCATTGGACTATGCTTTATTTGACACGTCTTGGGTAACTCAGAGGCCGATAAATGAACACGTCACAGCTGTGTGCCCTAATCACGCGAAGTTCAGTCAGAAAGAACGTGTCTCCATGTCTATGAAGCAGCCAATGGAGAAATGACGCCGGCTCCGGTATATACGGTACTGTAAAGTTCAGCCTGATGCCAAATGATAACACGAATTTTGCATTGTCTAGCCATTAATTTGTCTAGCCATTGTCTAGACTACGGCACGAAATATTTTCGCGAATAATTACCAATACCATCTCTACAAGTGTATCTACAGTAGACAATATATGCTACACTCTTCTAACTTGTCTGGCATGTTTGTTAACGCATTGCGGAATATGCACGTATATAAATGAGGTTACGTTAATATGGAGATTTCTTTGATGTTGAAGGCAAAACTAACACTTTTATATTTTTACTCATTCTCCACACTTCATTGGAATCTAAGTAAAAGGTTATAACATGTTAATATTTAAGTTAGTAAAAATTAAATCTTTGCTTTCGATAATTTCTCAAATGAACACGACGGAGCGCAAAACTTGTTACCTCTGTCGCGATCCATTAATTGGTACGCAATCAACGCACGTCTTCATTGGCTGACGGCCAGCCAATCATAAACGTGCAGCCAGGACCAATAGGACTTTGGTAAGTGTAAACACAGAGACCAACAACACTGGCATTGCTGTAGTGGAGAGCACAGGCAGCTCTCTTCAACCTCGTGTTCAGTGACGGTAGACGGGTTAAGCTATACGGCGCACAAAACGTTAAATTTCCACGCTGTGAAAGTGCATGTGTCGCCTGCGTTACCTTAGCGAGGAAGCAGCGAATCTCCCAGAGGTCGGTTCCTTCGCGCGGGATCCCAGAAGAGGGACCCTGAATACTACAAGGGCTCCTCGCGAACTGCTGGGGTTTCGTACGAGAAGCCACCAACACCTCCAACGAGGACACGAGGAGAAAAAAAAAAAATCCTTCGCAGAGAGAGGGATAAGGGAAGAGGACGACGACGTGGAGCGGGGAGGGGGGAGGGGAAGACCAGAATGGAGATTGCCCCTCCCTCCTCGACGTGCAACTTCTCTACAGTGCAATTGCACCACTCGGAAAATGTCACAATTCAAGCCCGCAGTTTCGTTGCAAACATCACATCTGCTCCGGGGACAATGGTTTTTCCCCCCCACAATCCGTTCGAAGAAACCTCTGCGTGCCTTACGCGCGAAGGAATTAATTAAAGGCACAGTTCAACGGCGGGAGTTGTAATCCACTCGTGTTTATGACTACGTACATTAAAAAAAAAAAATTTTGTCGCTGTAAACTGTGGTTTAAAAGTGTTTGTCTCTCGTAGTCCTTGAAGAAAAAGAAAACCAGGTCCGAAGGTTGCGGCCTTTGCTACAAAGTTAAATCTCTTTCGTTGAACAATGAGCTCGAGATTTTTCGGGGCAATTACTCGTGTGTGCGCTCTGCGCTGCTCCGAGAGAGTAAGTCTTCAACATCTGCGTGAGTTCAGCTGGTTAATTTAGCGCAGACTTACGCGCTATGACTAGAGGCATGCAAAATTCGCGTTATTATTTGGCAACACGATATATTTCACTTCCTTGTGTATATTATAATCGGTGTAATTTGTTCATTGTCGTCTGCAAATGTGACTGTTGACTAGGCGGGACGTAATCGGGTTGTCTTGTCGTTACATCTTTCCCCGAGTGGTTCAAGGGCCCCCCCCCCCCCCGGGGCGTGTCAAACCAGCTGCAGTCCAATGACAAGAGCAATACAAACACACGCATGTGTTTGAAGTCTATTCTGTCTTCAAATGATAACACGAATTTTGCAGGTCTCTAGTTATGACGTGTACCCCGCAGTACGTTTCACACGCCGTTTCATTCTGGCGTTGGTCCATGCTCAACTCGCTCGCTTCACCTTCATAGGCTTTCAACACCTCGATTTTATCACATTCTGGACCGCACATATTTACTATAATTTAAGGCAAGCGAGAAGTGAATAACCTATACACCACAGCATTCTATTGGTTTCTGTTTTCCCACTTACCACTCTTCTATTGGTCCACACCACACTGGGAGTGCTTACTGTGCTCTACGACGTTCATCATTGGCTGGTTATCAGCCACTGGGGTCGCAGAGCTGATATGCTCCAATCAAATGTCTCTCACTCTGTAAAAAGGTTTACGGTCAAGCGTGTCCTTTTATTATGGCACAGCAAAAAAATACATTTTCTGCGGGAAAACTATGGCTGCTGGGTTGTGTTGTTCTTGTAATATCCTGTTAAATACTAGCGGAACAATGGCTCTATAACCCTACTAGTTTTATTTTCAAGGACGAAGAAATTTTCAAAATGGCGGCGCTCGAAGTCAGCTCGAGCGTAGTCCAAAATGTGTTAAGGGCCGCCATAATCTGTACGCACAACTCACCATCTCTGCCGATGAATGTATATTACCGGCCCGCTTTGTTGGAGGGTTCGACCAGCTTCACGTCCATCTATAATACTAGCCATACTTGTGACTGACGTTAGCAAGTTTATCACGTTCAGAAACGCATTTTATAGCTGGTCGGTTTTATTCGGCCGAGCGACATCTTTTGAAAGACAGATGTTTCATTTTGTTCCCCTTGTTCACCGAACTAGAGAATGAGATTGACTAGGTGGGTGTATGAGATTTCAAAACTGAACCACTGTTATATGACAAATATTTGTCCTTATGGTATACGTAGGGACTAGCTAGTGATTATTCGCGAGAAAAAAAATGCGTATACGGTAGACTTCAATACTGTTAGCACCCAACAGCAAATTGTCTACTGCCATTGGTTGTTGTCTGCTTCAGAACGCGTTTTCATAATTTGACCGGGTCACTCAGAATTCGGCAACATCGGCACGGCTCCTCCGCTATTCGTGTGCAGACAGTTAACGCGTGTCAAAAAGCAATTCAGCCAATCTAGACAGGTAAACGTATCTACAGTATTTTAGAATATAACTTGTATTGAAATCTTTTTTGCGAAATGTCACTACCCCTGGTAGGAACCCCACGATTATCGCGAAACGATTTCATGACAAGTTGAACTGCATAGCACTTTAAACTCAGATTCACTTTCGTGATTGGACAATTTACGTGTTACGCCCGTTCGGTGTCTGCCCGCGAATCACAGACGTCCAGTATAGTAGCAACCTCAGTCTTATTGGCCAGTCAAGTAAGAAAGTGTGATGTCATAAAGAGACACCCCAAGTAAGCAGGAGAAATTGCTGATGTTCCCGCAGGGTGTTGAACTCTATACTGCTAGGGATGATGAAAATCGCGTATAAATTTTTTGAGCCAACATATTTTTTTATAACATTCTAACTAATTTATTCTTTCACGTTTTGGTGAAACAATGTTTTGACTCGACTAAGTTGTTTGCCGACCAATCACGAACTTTCAACCTTATAGTATCAGAATCCTCATTGTTCCAGTGAAATAGGGTTGTATCTTCACACATGAATGACAGCCAGTAAGGTAAGTAAACTGTCGGACATGTGTACAGTATGTTGAATCCTGTATCTATAGTACACTGTAAAAAATTGTCTTGTAAACTTCCTAAGCTGCAATGGAAGTTTTTAACCTACCTATACAGTGTATACACTGCATGGAAATAAAACCACACATCTAGCTGCAGCTATAGTAATGTGTAGCATTGCTGCTATACAAAGTTGGGAACGTCTCTACGCATTTGACTCGTTCCTGAGTCATTGTAGGAATACTTCCATGGATGTATTAGGAAATAGTTTACCATACGCGCTTTCGCGCTGTACATGTACACTGGTGTGGTAAAGTTACGAATAATTTCTTTGAGAG
Source organism: Dryococelus australis (assembly GCA_029891345.1). NCBI lineage: Eukaryota > Metazoa > Arthropoda > Insecta > Phasmatodea > Phasmatidae > Dryococelus > Dryococelus australis. Next base: position 45,358,438 of record CM057008.1, on the reverse strand, counting down.
ATATGTACGAAACACTTTTCGGGAAATTCGCTTCACGCTAGATACACGTACAACGTGTTGAAAGTGTTGATTGGGGAGACTATGTTGGTGTGCTCTGTGTTTTCTGGCTGCGTGGGACAATGACTAGGTGTTTAGAGCTACTTCATCGAGCCGCCTTGCGCCAATGTCGAGTGGCTCTCATCGTCGAACAAAGCGCAGTTTTTTTAACTTCGTCCATACACATCACGTGTGTTTATATCAGAACTCTCCCCCCTCCTCCCTTTTTTTCAATCCTCTAGATACTAGAGATGATCGACATCATGGTCACGGTTGACACGTTGAGGTCTGCGCGCATTTACTGGCACTTAAGACATATTAGAAGTGAGTCACCTATATCCACTACTGCAAGAACGCCGGCTCTGTTGGTGTCTGTGTTAGAACTCACCATCGTCCTATTGGTCCATACCACACCGGACACTACCCCTGTACTTTACAGCGTTCATCCATGCGAGTTTTGTTCTGAACTACAAAGAAATTTTAAAATTAGCTTTGCTCGAGCTAAACTCGAGCATAGTCCACAAAGTGTTAAGGCATTTGCACTTGTGAAGCGCAAAAAAAAAAATAGTTTTCTGAATTTACTTAAGTTCATATATTTGTTCAGTTATTCGTTTTGAATCCTACGTTACATTAACCGGACAGTAAAAGTAAAAAAAATAAAAAATCACTTGTTTTCTATTGGTTGTACTAAGGTACATTCAGGTGAACACGTGACGTTGAGATACATCGCTGAAGAACTATGGGGAAGAAATGTCTTGTTTTCTAATATGCAAGAATGTACTATGAAGGTTGAACTTAATTTCGTAACAATTTGTGTTGAGAATCCTATGATTTCATACTGTAAATAACTTTCAATTTTGTATGTTAAATATACGCTCCACCTAGAAACGAAGACAATAATAATGTGTCACTCCTGATTTTCGCAAGTGAAAACGGTGCCGGACGATGCCGCTGGTTGGCGGATTTTCTCGGGGATCTCCCGTTTCCTCAGCCCTTTCATTCCGGTATTGCATCATGCTCACCTCGATCACCGTCATCGGCTCTCAAGACCTCGCTGTTAAGAGCCACCCAAATCTCTTCACTATTACGCATTGTAGACAATTGTGATAACGCGCGAATTTTCTAATAGCAGCCATTAAGCAAATGTATTCCGCTTGAGAATATCCTGTTCGCAGTAGCTTCACACATTTCGAATCCAACCTTTGAAAAATTACCCTATGTATGACGTGTTTGATTGCTTCTTGCTAGAGACCTGAAAAATTCGCGAGTTCAATGACCTGCGGGCTAGACTCTACAGTCTTGTGTACACATATGTCGATGTCAACTGTGTATTGGTTGTCAGCTGTCGCAGTGGAAGGCGACGATTGAGCCAGCGTTCTTCAGGAGGTGTCACACACCGTGTGGATCAATGGCTAATGTTATATGAACACACGTGTTTCGAATTCGAGCTTGTCCCAAAATGAACCCGCGAATTCTTTAGGTCTCTACTTCTTACATATGCCACGTATCATAAACGTTTCATACTTATGTTAACATAAAAGAATTTTTTTTTTATTAAAGTGGAGTTTTTATCATATTTTTACACTTGGTTAAGCTTTGATTGAATGAGACGAAGGATTAGCCTAGAAGTAGAACTTCATAAATGAACGACAAATTCTTGTATAGTTAGTTTGTTAATTTAATTTTCCTTCACCTTCTCACGGCCGGACGTGACCTTGAAGTGAAGGAGCTCCTTAACTCGTTTATTCACCGCGTCCACGACTGTGGAAATGTTGCACAAGAAGGATACAATGTAAAAAAATAATGGGAAAATTACTTGACAAGTGTAAGGTAATATTCGCAAACATGTGTGGAAAAACAATTTTCCTTAAATCTAAGGTAAAATTACCTCACTCTGGAGTAGAATTCACGTACATGGTAGTGAAACATCCCATACATGGATGGGAAAATTACCTTACGACGTGTGGATCTCCTAGTCGATTTGTAACTATTTGATAATTTTATATAATATATATTTTTACCTTAATATTAATTTAATTTTCTAATCATGCAAGCTGTCCAACGTAGCTCTGTATGTGTAAGGTATAATTACCGCACTCTGGAGTAAAATTTATATATATAGTGGTGGAAAATAGCAGAAATGAATGGGGAAATTACATTACGACGCGCGCATCTCTTCAACATTGTCTCAACAGCTAAGCGGAAGGACGGGCGGAAGAAACATCGTTTTAACACACTAATATTCACTCGTACCGTCATGTTGTCGTCGTGGTGTAATGGATAGCGCATCGGCCTGTTGTGATAAAGGCCCATGGTTCTAGCTCACCCACAGAGCAAGTGTCAAGGATTTTATAGTTGAGGTTTCGATTACTCTTTGTCAGAGAATAAAGTAATAAAAACATTAATAGTTTTAATACTCAGTGTAATTTTGAATATAATTTAAGTATACAACATTGCTAATTTTACCTTACTTGTATGGGACTTTCCCTTACCATTGTCAGGTAATTTTTCCGTGCGTTTAGGGAATAGTACGGTACTTGTTATGTAAATTTACTCCACATTTGGCAGGTAATTTTATCTTTAAGGGTAGTGAAATCAATACAAGTTATATTCCAAAACACTGTACGGTCGTTTATCTATCCTGATTGGCCAAATTACTTTTTGACAAGTGTTAATTGTCTGCACACGAATCACGTAGGAGCCTTGCCGGTGTTGCCGAATTCTGAGTGGCCCGGTCAAATATGAGAACGCCTTCTCAAGCAGACAGCAACCAATGGTAATGGACAAACTGCTGTTGGGTGCTTATAGTATTGAAGTCTACCGTGTTCTCATATTTTTCCGCTGAAAATCACTAGCTCTATTTATTTTACATGTAAGGGAATTTTACCTCTATTTTTGACAGTGTATTTATGGCCAGTAGTGTACAAAACGCGGCATCACTACTCAATGCTATCCAACGGGTAATCTGATTGGTTACATTTGTAATTGGTGTTTTATTAGCTCCTTCAGAAATGTTATAATTAACTGTGAATGGACTATAAAGAGAGCGCAGAGGCTCGTTTGAGGCGCCGACGGGTTGCGAAGTGGAATGGATGGGTTTTAACTTTACTGATAAGTAGAGACATGCAAAATTCGCGTTATTATTTGGCATCAAGCTGAACTTTACAGTACTGTATGTAACGGAGCCGACGTCGTTTTTCCACTGGCTGCTGGGCAGATATCAAGCCCCGCCCTTTCTAAATAAACCGCACGTGAGTGGGGCACACAATTGAGAAGTGCTCAGTGATTGGCGCAGCGTTAACCAGGGCGTGTTAGATACAGTATGGTCCAATGATGGACGTATTGAAAGGTACGCGATTTTAAAGTCTAACGTGTCCTCGAATAATAACGCGAATTTTGCAGGTAACTGGTTATTAGATTCCACGCACGCGCAGGCGTATTGTGGCTGTGATATAGTCACAGAGTAGTTATGGGTACAGAGGTGGAACAGCCTCTTATACCGAGAACTCTGCCACACATGCCAGCAAAATGGCGTCACCGTCGGAACGCAACGTCGGAACGCCTGTTTTTTTCCGCGGAGAGGTTTACGCTTGCGTCATTATGGCATACTTGCAGTTTTCCTTTGGTTACTGATCACGTGACTTTGTCGGGAGACAGTTCCTTAACTCACTGGGCCAATCAGAAGTAGGTGACTACGACAATGAGTGTCCGCGATTCGCGGGGCAGACACCTGCAAAGTGCAACAGTTAAAGAAATTATAGAAAGCAAAAGAAATAATTTCAATATTCACAAACGTTGACCTAAGACTTTAAAGGTGCATTTAAAACATGGAACTACTTTCTATCCTTCGTTACCAACTTTACAGGGCGCACGCCACTCAGTGTGCCTGTTAAAATACATGCAGCTCGGGGCAGTAACATTATTCAAAGGTTGATTCCGAAAGTGCTCACTTCACTGTGAACAACCTAACGTTTGGAAAATCATCGTATGTATGGCGTGTTTGGTTATTTTCTTAATATTCCATGTATCACAAGCGTTTTATACATATGTTAACACAAAATTATCTTACATTTCGTTAAATTGAAGTTTTACCAATATGTTATCTATTTATAGAGACCTGAAGAATTTGCGGATTCCTTTTGAGAAAAGATAGATTTCAAAACACATGTGTACATATAATATCAGCCATTGCTACGCATGGTGTTTGACACTTCCTGGAGAAGGCTGGCCCAATCGTCGCCGTCCACTGTGAAAGTAGATAACCAATGCAAAGTAGCCATCGGCATACGGGCACATAAAACTGTAGAGTCTAGCCTGCAGGTCGTCGAAGTCGCGAATTTTTCAGGTCTCTATATATTTATAAATTATAATAGTTGATTTATAATAAACACGTATAAAAGACAGTGAGAAAACGTGTTTGTTGGTAACGCCTAGTAAGAAATAGTTCTCATACACAATATTATTAAAGGCCGTTCACGGATAAAGTGAACACTTTTGAAATCAACCTTAGAAATAAGTCACTACTCCTGCATGCGCATATTTCAACTGGCGCAATGAGTGACTTGAGCTCAGTAAAGTTTGGAAAGTAGTTGCTTATTTGAACGACGAAAAAAAGATGCTAGGTAACCATTTGTGATAACTTATATTATTTATTTCACTTACTGTTTTTTTTTAATGCATCGACGTGTAAAAATAAGAAGATTAGTAAAATATTTACTTTTCTAATAGTTCCACAGTATCACTTGACCGACAAATGGATAAAGCGACAAGACCCGTGGCAATGTTAATTTCACATAAGGCAGAAGAATACACAACGTGCATACAACTATATCTTTAGAAGGGCTTTCAAAAGTGCTCATTTTTCAGTGAATAGCCTATACATCTGAGCGCGCACGAATTCGGCGCGTTGTCCTTTCGTATAATCTTCTTGACTTATTTAAGCACAGTTTGTACGAGGCGGAGGAATATCCTGGAAGTAGAACCTAGACAGGGCCTCGGAAAAGTGCGAGGTAACCGTGAATGGATTTTTACCTGATTTGTCGCACGGGGCACATGTCTTCAAGCTGCGCTCACAGGTTTTCGGGGGTTGAGGTCAGGTTTAACTACGCCTGTCGCCCGATCCTCCGGAGTCGAGTTCTTCTCGCCTATCGACGGCGAGTTGTGTCGACTCGTCGGTCGGCCCGAGTGCTCCGGGACTGGCAGGCCGACGTGGTAGACTGGCGGAGGTGGTCGAAGCTCCTGCCTGGCGATGGCGAAGAGGTAGTGGAAGGTTGGTCACGGAAGGAGGAGAACAAACACGAGCTCACGTAACAGCGCGTGTCGCAGACTGAGGAAGACGTATTGGTATTCCCGGGCTCGCGCGCTAACAACCTGCCCCAACAAGGATTGTCGTCGTTCCTTACAATTTGCGCGCTCGCGCAGATCTGAGCTACTGGAGTCGGGAGTCGGGCGCCCGCTCTTTGGACAGGAGATTCTCAGACTTATTATTAGTAGAAACGAGGAAATTTTGCGATTTCAAACGCGTTTACATTTGACTATCTGTTTCAACTGGATCGCAGTTTGTAAGACACGCCCTGGACGACTCCGCGCCAATAGCCGACTTGCAAGGGAACAAGAAGCGAATCCTGTACTGTAAAATGTGGGGTAACACTGGGGCAACAGCCAATGAACGAACATCTGAGGGTCGACTATACAAAGGATTGTGGAGTCTAGCATACAGGTCATTGAACTCGCGAAATTTTCCTATACCCAGATATAGCTTAGCTATATGTACACTTAGGGAGGTAGTCATGGCCCCAATCGCTGGCCATGGCTGCCCAATCCATCTCTGTGGCGATACATGTATCTTTGAGTGAAATAATTCCCTTGTAGGCGTAAGGGGTTCGCCCTGAGACGCCCACATGCTACCTCAGGCGTACTTGTAACACTTAGAATTAGGTTAGGTTAGGGAAAAAATTATGTCAAACCCGGCGTGACACAATAGGTCTGTGGTAAGTGGGGAACCAGAGACTAGCAGAGATGTCGTTCCTGCAATGGTTGATACGAGCGTCGCAAATCTAGCTTGTCTCTAATGTCTCTAGAAGTTTATGTAAGCTGTTCACGGTAAAGTGAGCACTTTTTAAGGCCTTCCCTGCACGCATTGACAACTACAGTCACTCTGTCCCACAGAGCCTTGGCTCCGCCTAGCCAAGTGAAAGAGAGCGGCAGAACGACTTGCAAAGCACTGACCACAGGTGGCTGGCAGACGGGCAGATGACTCTTCAGGCACTCCCTCCCACCTGCCGTACCAGCGTCGACCAACTATTTTACTTCCCGGGGAGAAGTGGCCCGACATTGGCGGAGCTTCCAAGTCCTAAGTTACAACATAAAGTTATCCATCTCCAGTGATACTCTTGTTATACTCAGTTACTCAGCATCCAGTGTACATAAAAATTCTAATTATAAAGTTCTTATCAATGTGTTTATATTGCAATAGGCTGTTCACGGAAAAATAAGCACTTTTGAAAGCCCTGATTAAGATCTACTTGTATGCACGTTGTGTATTCTTCCACCCTACGTAGAATTACCATTGCCACGGGCCTCATTACTTTATACACGCGTTGGTCCCGTGAAACTGTGAAATTATTAGATGAGTAAATATGTTAAAAACGTGCTCTTTTTTTTACACTTTGACACATTAAAAATAACATAAAGCGAAATAAATTATATAATTTATCACAAATGGTTACCTAACACTTTTAATTTGACGTTAAGATATGGAACTATTTTCCATCCATCGTTACGAACTTTACAGTGGGCTCATGTCACTCAGTGCGCCCGTTAAAATATGTGCAGGTAGGAGCAGTTTCTTTTTCTTTTTAAGGTTGATTTCAAAAGCGCTCACTTTAAAGTGAACAGCCTTTAGGTCAATTAATTCACGCTCATTATTTACACGAATACAATCTGTCTGTGGCCGTCATTCTAAATGCCTTACACTCACGCATCCAGTTCACTAATCCGGGCCCGCCAGTTGCTCTCTTCACTGTACCGATGCTAGCAGTCCGCAGACTTGCACTCCCGCTGGTCGCTCTCGCCGCCAATCGTCGATCTACTGGTTCGTCGTCTCTTCGCACACATGTTTGCTCGAGGACGTGCAACCATCCAGACTCAATGCGGTGTGTTCGGAGGCCTGTCGCGGCCCAAGTAGTCTCGCTGGCCTGGCCTGGAATGTTCCCGGCACCCCGGGTATCGCCGAGAGAGGCTAGAGCAATTACCAGTGTCGTGTTCGATTTCAGCGCAGTGTGCCCTTGATCGCTCACCCCTGATCCCTTCCCGTTTCACGAGCCCTTGTTCCCTTCCATAGAAATATTCATACGCCTGTGTTCGTTTCCAACTCGAGTTTTATTCTGTGGAATTTCGCGCTACGCGAGTTTCATCTGCAAGTGTTTCCTGCTGCCATGCATGGATGTTAACACAAAAAAAAAAACACATACAAATGAAATATTTCAAACAATTGCGAATCGAAAAATACCTGGGGCTCGAGAAGGGCAAGTTGCTCGTGCCCTTGGCTGAAGGGCACATTCTAGGGTGCATAATGCGCCCTCGCTGTGAATTCAGAGAGCGGCAATGTGACATCATATCCGGGATGCATTTTTCAAGGGCACGAAGCCAGATAAGGGCCCTTAGCTGACGAATTCGAACACAGCCTAAAACTTTTTTTTTTTTAAAGATAACCTCAGAAATTTGATGCGCCGAAGGTGAGTGGTGCACGAACCGTGATAAGCTTATCACGGCGGCATGCTGTGGCATGCCTTTGTAGATCCCGGCCCGCTTCTCACATCGTCGCTCGCTCGCGTGGGATGGAGCCGGACATGGAACACTATACAGGCCAATAACACTTAACAGTACTTCCACTGTGTGTGTCTGTATCAATGTTGTTGTATTACGTTTCGCTTTGAATTCTCCCTTGCCTCCACAGGCTGGCATGTGGTTGAGATCTCCTGGCAGTGTTCTACAAACGTAGGTGCGTTTTGAACAGAGCTCGTATTTAATCCTGTCAGAACCACTTTAATTTATCGTTGTCACAGTCAATGAGCTGTAGGCTGTATGTTCGGCTACAATAATATGAACCAATTATGACGCAGACCTTTAAAACGGTTTGAGAATCATTTACCCACGGGTAATATCATTGGTTACTGAGGTTCGCACTGTGCGTGCGTCATGTACACAAATGTGTACACTGGGTCTGATGGGTAAAAAAAACCATTGGTGACTCGTTAACATAAAAGAATAATGACACTTAGAATTAATTTTCACGCTTAATGTCATATTTACAGTAGTCTACTTTATGCACTGTACACAAACTTATCTAATTAATCTACAGTACCAGAAACGGAAAAATCTTCACGCCAAGACAAATATTTGCTCATGTTTGCGGTTGGCTTCTTGGGCTTGTCTCTTTGTACACAACTGCTATTGTTTCGCTCGTAAAAATAACTTTGGGTATTACGGGCATTGTGATAAGCTATTTTCAGAACCAAAACCGTCTACTTATTCATAAAAAAATATAACTCTGAAAGAAAATGGACTTTATTCTATCAGAAGAACGCAACGAATTCTGGTCCACTGATGGTCCTAACGCTATTAAACAATTCTGTGACCACGGAAGTTTTGCTACAGGACTGAGTATCATCATTTAATGGCCAAATATCTATGCGAAACTTTTCCACCAACCTGTGTTCGGCAATCTTGGCAAACTTACCCCCCCCCCCCCCCCCCCGTAATACATTTCGTTGTTTACAGAACGATCCCTTAAGAAAGAGTATTTTTTAATAACAGAATTTCTGAAAACATATTTATGACAGTGTTTGTTTCCCGTTTAATGTCATAATATTGTGATGTCATTCTCTCGAGGATTGTTTTCAAACTGTGGCAAGCACTTTGATTGGGCTCCTATATGTTAACTCCGCAATCTGAATATGATGCAACAGTCATTTTTTAGATATGAGTTTACGTTGAATTACAATTATGTGACAGAATGATATTCCTAATTTAATTGAAGTGTATACGTTGTTTTCCGGTAACGGAAGGTATTTCAAAAGCTGCTGTCGCGCTGACCAACGCTGTAAAGGAAGATCTCGTGAGCTGGGGTGTAATGGAAAGCGTAAAAAAAAAAATATATGGATTCAACCTACGTCAGAATCTTCCGTAGTTAATTTGGCCTCTATTGACACACGCACGCGAAGTGGACAAAACTGCGTTTCGAAAGTGGCTCCGCTCTTCTCCTCCGGGTATCTTCGTGATTCTGAATCATCAAGTCCTTCGTACTTACGCAATGCAGCAATATTTGCCTTCCCCCCCCCCCCCCCCCCCCGTATTCATGGGGCTGCGTTCGTTACTTTCGTATATGCGAAGAACGCAAGAAACGAAATGCGCAAAAAAAAAAAAGTTTCACACATTCGATTCAAAGGCACCCTTTTGTTAACTGCTAGTGATGCAAAAACACAACGCGCAAGTTTGCCAACTTTTCAGCTTTATTTCGGATTACGTTTCCACACTCTTGAATTTCAGCCATACGTAAACAAACCATGCTTTCATAAGCTTTTCGCATGCGACGGGAATTTCGCGTCGAGTTACGAGTCTATGTTCACGGTTTCGTCACATTTTTTTTTTTTCGAATCAAACATTTAAAGAAAGAAATAAAGGACACCCCATGTGTGACGAGTTTCTTTGTTTGCTAAATATGTCATGCATCGGGACAAGTGATTTTCGCGATGATGTCCGTGGCCATGCTAGACTTCAATGTCCTACGCCCACAACCACAGTTTACTTTGGTTATTGGCCGCGTGTATACGCGAGAAGACATGTTCTTATTTGACTGCGCCGCGCGGACAACCTTGAGGCACGGAAGCTCATATGAACTTAAGTGTTTTGGATTCCAGCTGGCCTTGAAATATTTTTTTGCGGAAATACCTGTCACACTTATATAACAAGTGTTTTATACTTCTGTTAACATAAAAGTGCTCTTATTTTAGGTTAAATTATTAAACGTTTACTTCTATTTTATCTATAAATTATAATATTTACGTTATGATTGATATCAATAGAAACAGGGATATTAAAGGTGTGTTGGTAATGTCTAGTAAGAAATAGTTCTTTTGCAAAATATTGTTAAGCGGAGTGCGTATGAATTTTCTATACTCGGTTAAACTTTGATTGCATCAGTCGGAGGAATATCCCGAAAGCAGAACTTTAGCAGAGCTCCAGAAAAATTGGAAGTAACCGTGAATGGATTGTAATACAAAAAAAAAAAAAACTGCAAATGTGTCCCTACAACGGTGAATAAAACGGAATCACTTATAATTTAACTTGAGTTGCGAGTAAGCATGTGCGCACATTAAGAGTCATATGTACTGAAACGTTTTCTGTGAAATCATTGCCTGCGCGTAAATGCGTATCTCGGTAAATAAAACTTCTGAAAATATGACTTTTTGTGGGATCAGATATTTTTTTTAATCTATGGCACTGTTTTATTTACGTTTGTCATATTAAGTGTATTAACGGAGAAAAAAAATGAGTGAAAATGGTCAAATATCACATTTTTAAAACACGTCTATGCAGTTTCCTTGAGCGTCAACATAAAAGTACAATGATGCAGGCGTAGTTTAATCTGTGGTCTTTCGTCGCTTGTAATAAAACCCAACTGTTACAGATCTAATTTGCACAGTACAGCGTCACGACGGAAACACTGCACGCCTTGCGCGTAGGAGCGATGAGACACTTACGCGTGCGTGTTAGTGTCGCCCGTATCGCTCCCTCGCTTCTTGACCTTGGACGCGCAGGTTCACATTACCCTTAATAATTCCAGCATGGTGAACATATACTGCCCACCGACCAGCGGCATCGTCCGGCTCGATTGCCTAATGCGAAAATCCGGGGCGATCCCGCTGGGAATCGAACGCGGTTCGCCTTGGTGGGTGGCGAGTAGTCTAACCACTAAATCACAGCGGCCCCAGCGATATATATATATATATATATATATATATATATATATATATATATATATATATATATATATATATATATATATATATATATATTCGATAATCTCACTTTGTAATCTGGAATTATAAGAGAAATTTCCCCAGCAAATTAACGCAGATGTTCCAAGAGTTCGTGGAAAATTGAATGAAATTTACAGAAAATTCGTTTCCGAAAAAAAAAATCTCTAAAATGTCTACATATTGTTTTACTATGCCATTTAACACATTGAGAAGTATGCACGTATATACTAGGGGCTACGTTTATATGGAAATTTATTTCCTCTTGAAAAAAAAAAACGCACATTTTTATAGTTTTACTGTTTCCCTAGACTTTCTCGGAATCTAAGTAAAAAATGACGACTAGTCAACATTTCAATTCGTAAGACTAAAACTGTCCTTTTTAATAATTTCTCGAACGAATACGAATGATTGTAAAACTTGTTACTTCTATGGTGATACATTAATTGGTACACTGCCAACGCGTGACTTCATTGGTCGACGGCCAGCCAATAATAAACGTTGGAGAGTACAGTAGGCGTGTCCGGTGTAGCCAGGATCAATAGGACAATGGTAAGCGGAAATACAGAGACCAACCAAAATTATATAACTGTGGTGTACAATATAGGCAGCTCACTTCAAACTTGTCCTCGGTGCTAGTAAATGTGTGCCGTCCTCAAAGGGATGAATACCGCGAACAGGCGAAAGTAACAACCTTTCTGTTGGTAGGTCCACTACGAAATGTGAGTTACAAAACATAGAAAATTGGTTTCTAAAACTAAAACACAATACACAGACTAAATTATGTTTACTGGTAAATGGGACATTAGAAAGAAACATCACTCACCGTTAATGTTGGGTCTTAATTTTTATTTACATATGATACATTTATCACATACTGGGCACATATTTTGACTGTGAAATTTTATCTTTACCTTATTTATATTTATACCTGTACATATAACATTACGTATGTGTATATCCGTGTCCAGCTATTACAAGAGTATTATTCAAGAAATATTTCTCATTATTACAAAAAATTCTATTGAAAATGCTATTGTATAGCTACAAAGCAATCACAGTGATTCCTGGGCGCAAACACTTGAGAATTTGTGTCAGGAGCAGAACATCATAGTACATGTCAAACACAAGATAGCTAAACACGATATTAATAGGCATAAAAACTCGTGGTTACATAATGCAACATTTCACAATTTTCAAGGCCGTGTTCCAAACGTCTTTTCGGCGAGGGATCGAATGCACTTAGATCCATGATCTACTCGTGCTCTCTGCAAACAACAATCCTTGAATTAGTTTTTTTAGCTCAGACAAAACTAACACTATTGTTTCAGCGACTTTTTTACATAGATGATATAACATTCTTAATACACATTTTACCACAGACATAAATTACAGAAGTTGTTAGGTGAATGTGTCCACTTGAAAAACGGCCCATAGTAATCAGTATAATAAGTTTCATAGCATTCTCCACACTAAACTATTCTTCACTTTGTGAGAGACCACATACATAGAGACCTAAAAAATTCGCGTTATTTTCTGGGGACACGTTAAACTTCAAACACATTTACGTTTTCAATAAGATTGTCATTGGACCATACTTTAGTTGACAAGTCCTGAGTAACTCTATGCTGATAATTGAAGACTTCATAATTGAGTACTCCAATCATTAGCAGTCCAGTCAGAAAGAGCGTGACTCCATATACAGGATGAGTAGGGATAGGAAAATCTCGCGAGTTCATTTCAGGACAAAGTAGACGTCCAACACGAGTGCACAGAAGTCATCTTGGCAATTGGATCACAATTCATTAGACACGCCTTGGACAACTCTGGACCAATAGCAGACTTGCAAAGAAACAAGTAGCGAGTACCATACTGCCATGTGTGAGGTAACACTGGCTACTCTCTGGAGCAGCAGCCAATGAACAAACATCTGAGGCTCGAGTGTACACAGGACTGTGGAGTCGAGCCTACAGGTCATTGAACTCTCAGAATTTTCCTATCCTTAAGGACGAGTCCTTTAAAAGAGGCCCCGACGGAGTGATTTCCTCATTCCCTCGCTCCGTTACACACATGTCCCACGGGGCGTCTTAAGGACTCATCCTGTATATGCAGAAGCCAATGGAGAAACGACGCCGGCTCAGCTATGTACACCACTGTGAAGTTTTGTCTGATGCCAAATAATGACGCGAATTTTGCAGGTCTCTGCACATGCATTAAATGGCATAACTCTGACATGAGCTCTTCCGAGCGCCAGGTCAGAAATAAAAAAGCTTGCGAGTGGGTAAAACCAAACCTCGTACACTGAGAAAAAAGTTTTGTTGGACCAAACAAAGTTTGTTTGGCGCAACCAAATTAACTATTTGTATAAGGACAATTAAATATTTTTGTTGTTGGAACCAAATTATTGTTTTCTTTTTTTTTTTTTTTCGACACCAAATCAATATTTGGTTGGCGCAAACTAAACATTTGTTTGATTCTACGTACATTAAACAATTCCGGTTTATATAAAAAGAAAATAATAAAGGTCCACCAAAAAGTAGAATCTAGATGATCTGCGCCAGATTTATGCCCTAGTAAGCTCAGCTAATGTGACAACTGATGAAATAAACACGTTTTCTAATATGTACATTTCAAACATTGGACAACGTGCGCAGATAAATATTTCAAGTTTTACAGCTTTACATTTTAATTTCCTGTTAAACTTGTTTTATTACAATGTTTAAGTCATTAGTAATCGTCAAAACAAGCGCTGACAAACACTGCTACTATTATAATTGTCTCACAAAAATACACACAAACTCTTGAGTTGTATTTTCGAACAAAGGCCATCAAATGAGTGGACAAACAAAAAGATGTATATAGTTGATTCAAAAAATATTTTGTTGAAAGCGTAATTTCTTTTAGTCCAACACAGAGGCGTTCTTTATTCAAGCGTGTTTTGTGTTAGATGAACAAAATTCATTTTGTTGTTTTTCTAGCTTTGTTTACTCTATAAAATATTTTGTTGGGGCAATAAAATATATTTTTGGCCCTATACAAACAAGGAATTCGTTGGCCCAAGCTAACCTCTTTCTCAGTGTGCGGAGTCTAGACTACCAGTCACTGAACTTGCTAAATCTTTCCAAGCCTTCCAATGAGTAAAGGAATGGAGGTAAGGTGATATGTCGGCTTTGACTTCCACGTATTTTGGATCACTGGGTGCACCTAATTCTCCTGAATAGAGTTCCTGCGTTCTATTTCAAAACCCTCGATTTGATGGTTTAAACTGCTGTGCTGTGCCTGCCCGCTAACCAAGAAAGTTTAGTACCAGAGTAACCTAATTCTGATTGGCCACTCAAATGCCGCAATGTTTTCTCGCAAAGACTGTTGGCCATTAAATTTTCAACTAATCAGGTGCCCCAATGATTAACTAACCAATTTAAATTTATTTCCAGGACCTTAAAATTATTTTTGTTTTGTACATATTTCTTAGCCAGGTTTTCATACCAGTAACTTTCACGTAACTAATTAACTTTTGTACAAGCTGATCACCTACTGCTTATTTAAAGTTATTTTTTACATAATTTTAAATTATTTATTTGTGCATGAACAGAGTACAAAAATAATATTTGGAGACCACGTGCAGAGAATTGCACGCAAGCTTGCCCTTCGTCACACGGGACAAGCACAGACATCGAAAATACAGCAACATGTAACACAGATACACACAACGATTAACAGCTAAATATCACACAAACAATGTCTATCTCGAAACAATTTTGGCTACGGCAAAACGCGTTAACCATGTTTCTCTATCATTTGGGCGAGTGCTTCAATCGCTTATATTCTATCGCCTTCAATTTCTAAGAGCTTATATAGACTTTTAACATTAATTGTGACAATACATGCGTATTAAAGCAGGGCAAACGCTTGCTGCGTAATACATGTTTTTACTACATATTAATAGTGTGTAAACTTTTATTTTGCATTATAGATTTTATACTTTCCATGAGCTAAATTTTGTATTAATTCACATTTAAACAATTTCCCAAATCATAATTTATTCTGATTGATAAATTACCAGGAATATTATGCTATAATGCGTTTAGAATAAATGTTGTTGAAGTTCGTACAGATTTAAAATATCCATGTGATTACATTTATGCATATCTCTGATTACAAAAAGACTTTTACCAGAAGTGTAATGTTTACAATCAGTACATATACATATTTAATTATTTTTCATGCTGTAAATTACTGTTAGTCTTGACACAAATGGCACAGTAAATTTGTTCAAACACATGTGGATGTCTTTATATAAGACTTATTATAAATTTAAAAAAGTTAAATTTAAATTCCAGAATTTTATATTCAAAAACACGATTACTTAGATATCTTTGCAAAATTCAATACTAATATGTAGAATAACTTGTGCAGACTCTCAATCTTCTGAGGTCGATATTAACATCCTAGGTGTACTTGTAATCATTTTGATTATTAAGAATTCACTGGTCACGTTTTTATCTTGAATGCATATATATATATATATATATATATATATATATATAATGCTCCTGAAAATTTTTAAGACACAGCAGAACTGAAATATTTAAAATAAATAATTAAAAAAACTGTGTATGTTCCATTGTGAGGAAAAGACTGTGTTTCTCCAACTAAAACGATGGTTTATAGCATGCGTATAACTGAAATTGTAAAACCAAAAGCACACGTGATCATGTAAGTAATTACATGTATAAACCATAAGCACAAGACACTTGTTTTAGGCCCAGTAGCTGAAATTGCATTACCGAACAGCAGGAGCAAATCGCGACCGTAACATAATGGCACTTTTTATCAACAAACAACCTTTTCGTGGAAATGCCGTTTACGCATTCTTTACTATTTTCATTCGAGAACTTTTGCTTGGAAGATAGTTAAAAGTTTTCCAGTTGAATATCTGTGAAAATCGTATATTGTGCCGGCATTTCGACACATAAGTGAGAGCCGCTAGAATTCTGGGTAAAATTCAAGTTGCTTAAACAGATAGTTCCAAATAACAGTTAAAAAGAACACAAACAAACTGTAAAGTCATGTGTGTGTGTGTGTGTGTGTGTGTGTGTGTGTGTGTGTATATATATATATATATATATATATATATATATATATATATATATATATATATATATCTGTGTGTGTGTGTGTGTAAACAATTTTTTGGAGATTGTGAAAACTGGCATTTAGCTACAGCACAATCCGAAAGAAAACTTAAAAAAATAACTTATTTATGTCATTTACTGTTGACGTGAGAATTTCAATGATATTACTTGCGCTTATTCTGTGCGAGTAATTAACTTAAAAGGCTTATAAAAATTGCGTGCTGACACGAATGCGAATGTGCGTACTGACGTTACATCCTATAAAATATTAGAAATAGCTATTCCCTATGTCTGTGCGGCTAATTATAAAAATGCCGCTCATCGGAAATTCAATCCATCCCAACACCTAGGAAATGTAAAAACAATGCACACCTCACACATTTAACTTTTCAAAACCCTAGCTGCAGGTTGCTACCTACATCACAAAATGAATATATCTCGGAGCAAATCTCCTGCGAAAACAGCACAAGACAGTGAGTACGTATAAACGATTAAGTACACGCATTCTATGAACATCGTGGCAATTGTGCTGATCTCGTTAACGACAAGCGCTCATTAACACATTTTGATATTAAAGTTCATGGAGATTCAAGGCATCGATAGCATATTTTACAAATAGTTCATCTACACACCAAGAGCACAGATTTAATAATGCGCCATATTTATTGTTAGTGATAAAGTTTACACCTATACATTACCTAGCGGTACTGTATTGAAGTTCGAGTGTAAAAGTTATATTTTTAGATATATTATTAAATTTAGTAAAAAGAGGTCTTTTGATATAGAAGCTATCAGGGAACCATTATTATCAATAATTAAATTTGCTACGGGTTATTTTTTTTGCAAGCGCACAGAATAATTTTCAACAAATGTTTTAAGTAACATGGCTAGGTACTTGTGAAATTCAAGTTATTTTATGCTAACAAAATTAATTACGCGGTTTCATATGTGTTTGTAACAGCTGCCAACGGATGAAAATTTGTTTGGCAAGCTCCAAACGAATCTAAAGCCATTTATAACAGCTCAATGCCAAAGTGACCAATCTCTTGTAACGTTCTTAAATAGATGAATGATGGAAAATGTTAATGATCACACGTGTTGTTATCGGACATATGATAAACAGTATGAAATAAGCTCGGAACATATGTAAATACCACACATTTGGCAGGCCTCTAATAATCGTGACCAAAATACCATGTGAATATCGGTAATTTCAGCTGTTAAAAAGAAACAAACATCGCCGTAGGCTGCAAACAAAAAAAAAAAAAAAAAGTGGTAAATGTACATTTCCAATCACTTGCACGAAACTCGAACTATGGAATTTTTACATCCTTTTCTATAAACACAGCGGGCCAATTTTATTTTCACTCGTGCTTTAAACGCTCGACAACATTTTCATCGTTGCTTCTCGGAAGGCTTCGACACAAGAAGGGAACTGTCAGATGAAAACTCAGGATACTTGGAAAGATACCGGATATTTTTCTGAGTTATCGATGTCATCAGACTCTGTGGACACATGAACAACATACATGGTTACCGCCAACTTAACATTTTCAAACCCTCGGGTGCTGCGAACAAAAAAAAAATTCATGACGCGTGGTGCTCATTTGTTTCGTTGTCACAGCCAATGAGCTGTAAGCTTTGAGTCCCGCCACAGGAATATGAACTAATCATAAAATTATACCAGCAAGCACGTTTACAAATCGCTTACCCACAGGTAAGATCATCAGTCATTAATCTTCGCAGCGTACAGTGGGTACCAAAAATCATGTACATTTGCGTAATGGATGGAGAGATTCGGCTCTTAACATCGAAGTCTTGAGAGGAGCCGGTGAGGATGAGATGAGGTGAGGTGAGTATGGAGCAGCGCCTGATTGCGAGGGTGGGGGAAACAGGAGGTCCCCGAGAAAACCCGCCGACCTGCAACACCGTCCGGCACAGTTCTCACATACGAAAATCTGGGAGCGACCCCTCCGGGAATCGAACCCCTGTTCGCATAGGTGAGAGGCGAGTAGTCTGACCACTAGACCACTGCGGCTCCTATTTGCCTATTGTTACACAATTGTGCACGCAGAGTCTCTATGGGTTAACGCGGCTGCCTAGTGAAAGAATAATATTTTCTACATGATAACCTTTCACGATATCTCTTGGAAACTAACAACACTTTACCCATCTTTGCCCGGGCCACGTTTCTACACACACCACAGCTAGGCCTATGTACAGCGAAACCTTGTCAGTAAAATCAACTTCATTACAGAGCTCTCATTAGTGCGAAGTTGCATTCTATATCCTTGCAACGAGAGGAGCAACTTAATGCTGAAACCCATCAAGGACTTAGAATATTTCGCGGGAAATCTCTGGCTTTCGTTATAACACACTGTAACCACGTAAATAAAATTGTAGCCTCGTCCTTTCCCCACTTCCCCAACAACACATACTGGCACTCATTTACAAGGTATACGCTTTCCTGTGGCACTGCGGACAGGGCGTGACTCGTTCGTGTGTATCCTTGAGCGAGTTACGTAATGAGATCGATTGCGCAGTGAAACTGAGACAAGGTATTTATTTAAGAAATTTTTCCGTCTACTGAGCGCGTTTGACATAAACTTATAGTGCTTATGGCGCTGTAGTTGTATTCAGAATGTACACACAAACCTCCGCTAAGGGCAGAAAGTACCTTCCCAGTACTGTGCAAAGTGTACACGTGACACTAGCGAACAGGGAAATCGGGAAGGAACCAATGACAGGCCTTTCTTGGGCTTTTGTCGCCCATACTTATCTTTAGTCCAGTGGTGGTTGCACAATCTTGATAACTAGTGGTTATACCAGCTTCTATATTTAATATAAAATACGTCAAAGTGTATGCAGCGGATTGGAAAGGAGATATTTGGACGGCTCTTAACAACGAGAGCCGATGAGGGTGGGTGAAGCGAGGTGAGCATGGGGCAGCGCCGGGAATGCAAGAAGGCTGGGGGGAAACGGGAGATCCCCGAGAAAACCCGCCGACCGGTGACATCGTCCAGCACGGTTCCCACGGGGCGAAAATCAGCGAGTGACCCCCCGGGAATCGAACCCGGGTTCACCTTGGTGGGAGGCTGGCAGTCTATCCACCACACGACCGCACAACACCAACCCCATCCCGTTAGTGAAGTGGATATGAGCTAATAAGAACCGGTTCGTGAAATCTTTTCGCGAAAATGGGGTGTCGCTATGTACGAGCTAAAAACTTCCATTCCATTTACCTACCGTACAACGTCAGAAACTATCACCAATACAAACAGCGTATTCTTCCTAGTGAATACCATTGGTTACTGCTCGTACATCAAAATGTTGTCATTGGTTACTGCGGATGCCATAGACCAATATAAATTATTTACGTATGTTAAATCATGTAAGTTATTACAAGGAATTATTAAGCACATCTCAGGCCAAAAATCTACTCTTTTACAACACCTGGAACTAAAAATTAATGGTTAAGTTAAGGGGTTAATGCAACAATATGTTACAGTATATTTAACAGGTTGGAAGGTTAGAATTGGTTTTCAGTGAGAAGGTCCCTGCCCCACCGCCAAAAACAAATAAATCCGTGGCTTGCTACGCTCATGGTGCACGCATGAAGTGACATGGCGAAGTTAAAACTACACTCTAAAAAGCCTCAACCAATTACAAGCGTTCTTGCGCAAAGGAGAAGAGAAGCGGCAGAATAATTGGTCCGAGAGAGCTTCTAGCTTGTTTCCACAGCGGCGGCGTGAAGTTCGTAGATATTAACTGTCCTCGACTTCTTCTCCCTCCTCCTCCAGTTTGTACCCGTAGTTCTCCAGCTCTGGAACAGAGGCAAATCCACGTGAACATTCATTGTTCGAGACCCTTTGCAACTCGCGGCGCGCTGGAATGCAATGTACAGTAGAGCGTCGATAATCCGGACTTGCTGGGGTTTGACTCCATTCGAATTATCGACTTATCGTGGTTTTTTAATTCCACAGTAAACTTTATGTAGGGTAAACTAAATACAAGCAATGTTGTACGTACAGATATTTAAATAGTTTAAGTGACCTTTACTAAAAAACTACACTCGAATAAAAGAGAACATCCGCTAAGCAATAACTTAACAAAATACATAGGTACATACGCGCTCATCACATGTACAGTACAAACGTTGCCAACAGGATTCTTTTACAACTGTACATTAAGTTTCATACTCAGTCCCTCTTTATGGATAAGCGAGAGTAAGCTGTATACTGTGTTTTAAATGAAACAATGAAACTTTTCGCTTCATGGAAGAATCTACTTTTTGTTAGGCAGTAATCCGGATTTTTGACTCTTCGGATCATTGACGTCCGGAACATCGAGGTTCTACTGTACTTGTTTTCAGAAAACGTTCTAGTTGCCAACCAGTAGAAAATGTTTCAATTTCACAATTGTAATTAAAGTGTCATTCGACTAAATTACTTCAATTGCTTTTTCAAAACACTGCATCTCAAAATACACGCGTCATATATATATATATATATATATATATATATATATATATATATATATATATATATATATATATATACAAAAATACTCAAGGCGCCTGCAATTAACATCGCAATAGACCACCCACCAATAAAATTATAGGATTAACGTTGAAATCCTATAGGGCAGACCAGGGCTGGTTCTAACAGGGGCAGGTTGTAACAGGGCGGGTAGTTCTGCAACCAAACACATGAGCGCCTCCTACGCTTAGCCACTGGAGCTTCTATCGATGCCTTCAATATGTGCAGTAACACTGAGCCGGTCGGATATGCTCGCTATCGACAAGTAGAAAATAATTGTATTTCGTTACGGTGAGTAAACAAAGACATTATTTTCTTTACTGTCATCTGTATCGTAATTTATTTTCTAATTATTTCGAAACTCTCTTTTATAGGCTGCTCACGGTAAAATGAGCACTTTAGAAAGCCTTGCTTAAGATCTACTTGTATAGATGTTGTGTATTATTCCGCCTTATGAAAAATTAACGTTGCCACGGGCCTCAGCACTTTATTCAAGCGCCAGTCAAATGAGACTGTAAAATTATTAGGAATTTTTTTTTAATCTGCTCATTTTTTAATTTCTTGCATTAAAAAACCGGGAAGGGAAAGAAATAACTTAAGTTATAACAAATGGTTAATAATTAAACATTTTGAACCTGCCTATAACACTCTTGTGTCGAAATTTGAGTGTTATATTTTAAAAACTATTATGATTTGACAACTAACAACTGAATTAAGGGGGTATTTTTCTAAACCTCTCTCAAACAACAAAATTTTTAAAAATGAGTAATATGACCTTAAGTCGTAAGAATTACAACGTTCCCATGCCAAACACCTGAAGTGACAAAGAACTTATTGGTGCAGACTGGCTCTCTTTATTTTCAAAGCATAATCTGTCAATTTAGATTAGAACTCCAGAGGCTACTATTTTAGAAAGGGCTTCTAGTTCCAACCATACGAACGTTTCCACATTATTTTATAAACATTATGAAGTTTATGATCGCCATTCTTTCACAGAAAATGACGTTTGGAATGTAGATGAGGACGGGCTCATGACAGTTCAACATTCTTAAAAATTGACAGCAAGGAAGTGAGACAAACGAGTTGGAGGGATGACGTCAACTGAAAGAGGGCAGCTGGATACCTTAACTGCAGCGGTGAATGCTGCTGCTGGAAATTCTATCCCTCCTATGGTTATTTTTCATTAGGTTGGGTATTATGATCGCTTCATCAGAGATGGTCCAACAGGATGTGTGGATTTTCCAAACATGTCTGGCTGGACAACGGAGGAAGTAGAGCTTGTGTTTTTCCTTAAACATTTTTGTCACTTGTGTTCGTTCAATCCCAGGAAAACGTGTCCTCTTAATTTCAGGCAATCATCTGTCGCGCTAGATTACATCAAACAAAACGGTATTGTTATGTTATCATTACCACCTCGCCGTACTCATCGCCTCCAGCCACTTGATCGAAGTGCATTTCCATCACTCGAACGACAGATAAACGTAGCAATGAATGAATTGTTTAGGAACGACTACACTTTAGAAGGCAAAGTTAAGCGCATGACTATCTACGATATTCCGTCAATCTTAATGACACCTTTTCCAATTGAAATAATGCCAAACAAATATACTACGCGGATTTCAGAAATGTGGAATATTTTATTATAAAGGCTGTTCAAGGTAAAATTAGCACTTTTGATAACCCTGCTTACGATCTATTTGTATGCATGTGGTGTATTCTTCCTCCGTAAGTAAAATCAACATTGCCATGGGCCTCATCACTTTATTCATACGTTGGTTAAGTAAAACTGTGAAATTATTAGAAAAGTACATCATTAAAAGAATCTGCAAATTTTTACACTTCGATGCATTAAAAAAACGAAAAAGGAATGAATCAATTTAAATTATCACAAACGATTACCTAACACGTTTTTATCCGGTGTCAATAATGGAACTATTTTCCCTCCATCGTAACCAACTTTACTGGGCGAATGTTACTCAGTGCGCTCGTTAAAATATATGCAGCCAGGTGCAGTGACTTTTGACGAAGGTTCATTTCAAAAGTGCTCACTTTATCGTGAACAGCCTTTGATAGAGAAATATTTCAACACACGGATTGTACTCCTTCGTTTGTGGCGAACAGACCAGATCCAGACTTAGCAGTAAGTTGTTCACGTGATGTGATTAGGAAATCACCTGAAACACTAACTCAGTTACGTCGTTATGGTTCCCTCGTGCCAGAAAAAAATTCCCCGGGGGTAGTTCAACCACTTCCAAAAGCCGCTCCTAGGAAAATTAATGGGGGGAGGGGCAGGGGGAAAGGCAATGAAAAGTGCAATTTTGACCGACACTCCAGAAAAGACAGCGCTGGAGGAAGATTTTGAGAAAAGAGGAAGACGAGGCTTAGAGGAAAGTGGTGAGCAGGCCTGTAAAACCAAAATTCCCTTCTGAAACAAAGAAGGTGACAACAGACAGACTGCAGCTCGTCAGAAGAACGTGAGCGTATTTGTGTAGTCTGTTTAGAACCATTTTCTTCAAGCAAACCTGGCGAGGAGCGGGTTCGTTATTTGGACTGCCAGTCGAAAATGTATGTATTTCATGACTGTCAATCAGAAAGAATATCTGAGTAAGAACTTGGTTCATACAGTTTGTTACTTGGCACAGTTAAGCAAGTGATGACAAAATAATTTCTGGATATTGTTTCTTGTATAGCTAGAAATAAATTGTAAGTTATTCCAGATGCGATTTATTACTACCATCTTTATTATGACGTTATAACCAAACCAAGTGTTTGTTACAACAAGCCACGAGGTGGGGCAGGTTGTAACAGCTTACGCCATAAAGTGCACAAAAAGGTAGTGGACACAGAAAGTTCTGTAAAAATTTGGTGCATAAGAAGGAAAAACATTTTATAAGTCTACATGGTCAAAAGGCGTTTTGTGTACTATGCACGAAGCGAAAAAAAAAATAAAAATAAATAAAAAATTAAAAAAAATTAAAAACAAGCCCCGGTCTTCCCTAAACACAGAACTACGAGAACACTGCAAGCTGGTTCAGAACCTTGCGCTTAGAGGCGATGGTGGACTGGCAGTGTTGCTCTAATCAATCACGTGCTTCTCGGAAAATGCGGAAAATAGCTCCAGGCAAAAAAAAAAACGTTGAAGAGAAATCCCCAGTAAATTGTTTTTTTAAAGACTCGAGGCAACGTGCTGTTAGAGATTGTTAACGTTAAAGTGAGCACTATGGGAATGAACCACAGAAGAAAAAAATCTGCCCCTACATGTACATATTTGAATGGGCGCGCTGAGTAACATTTGCCAAGTTAAGTTGGTAACGATAGAAGGAAAGTAGTTCCATATCTTAACGTCGAATAAAAAGTGTTTGGTAACCATTTATGATAACTTAAAATTATTTATTTCGCTTTCTGTTTCTTTTTATTGCACAGAAGTGTAAAAATTAGTAGATTTGTAAAATAATCCTTACTTAATAATTTCACATTTTAATTTGATCGACGCATGAATAAAATGATGAGGCCTATTGCACTGTTGATTTTATATGAGGCGGAGGGATACACAACGTGTATAAGAGTAGATCTTAAGCAGGGCTTTCAAAAGTGCTCATTTTACCGTGAACAGCGTATAAATCGAAACAATATGACACTCCTACGACAGCTACGTTCATTTTCGGGAAGCTAAATTGGTTTTCCAAATTTGATATGTAGCCGCGGCATATCATTCCACGCAATGAAAGCCAATATGTTAAACTATCAGTGGAACTTTGTACTCTTTATTCCTTTCCCGTAACGAAACTGGACAGGTAAGCCCTAAAAATAATCGACGTTTTGAGAGCTGCTGAGGGTGAAGCAAGGGTGGGGGGAAAGGGGAGACCCCCGAGAAAACCAGCTGTCCAGTGGCATTACCCGGCACGGTTCCCAAATGCGAAAATCCGGGAATATAAAACGTATACGTGTGCCTTGTACAATGCCTACAAAGTCCGAGGCGAAATGTTGACTTGAAATGCTTCCATGTTGCAGAGACACTTGCGTAACGCTGGCCATCCTCGGTATGTACGTACTTTTCAGCTTGAGGAAGCTATACGTCAGCACATGAACGACATGCCCTCCGCTAGTACACGTTCCATAGCGCGCCAAATTGGGCGTGCCCCATTCGACCGTGTGGGACGTGCTGTGGGTAAATCGCCGCCATCCCTACCGCTGGCAGAAATTACAAGGCATTCGGCGAAAATACATTTTCAAAACCCAATATTCACAGGCTCATACCTCCTTTTAATATTCTTTTTAAGCATATGTTGTCCTGAATATTTTCCACTTACTTTTTCACATGGAATCACCTCCAGCAGTTTAGACGTTTAATTTCCGAACATTATATATACAGTACAGTGAAATAATATTATTTCTGTACACGATTTGTGGAGTAAAATACAGTATTTAGGAATTTTTTCTCGTTCCTGAGACGTAATACAAATGCAGTTATTATCCTTATAATCCCGAATCCCTCATTTCTCAGTCTTAATATGCATTAGAAAAACAGAAAACAAAAGAAATAAATTTATGCATCCTGGAATGTCTATGCGATATTCTGGGTAATGAAAGAGGGCGTCAAGGCGAGTGTTTTGGTGAGATGAACATGGTGTAGGAACTGCACCCTTATCCTTCAAATAAATAAAAAGCAAGACGCGCGTGCTGTACGCAATAATTATTATGTAAAGGACATGTACAGAGTGTCCAATGAAATTGCAGTTTGGGATACTCTGACTTTCCCTGTTTTCCAGGTAGAACGTTGTCATTTTCCCCGGCCTAATTTTAAGCATACGAAAACCTTGAATGTCAAATTTTTCACCGCTGACAGAACAATATGATCTCAGCGAAGCCTAATAAAAAAATTGCACTGGAAAATACCAACCCCGCAGGGTCAACATTATATTCAGTCCATCAATATTTATTGTGATACACGTTATTGATTTTACATAAGTGCCCATGGAAAAAAAAACACAAATACTTAATTTTGTACGTATAGTGTCAATGTCACTTCGTAAACATATATTATTGCCTGTTCACAAACTTAAAAATTGAAATCTTGAAACATGTACGCTGATAATTACTTTATCCTAGAGGTAGCGGTGGCGCAGTGGCTAGGGCGTTCGCCTCCCACCATGGCGATCCCGGCCCGATACCCGGCGGGTTCTCGCTTGTGGGAATCGTGCTGGGCGATGCCGCTTGCCAGCGGGTTTTTTCGGGGTACTCCTAGGGTCTCACTTCATGTCGTGTCCAGGGATGACGAGCGCGTACGGGTCACCACTGGAAAGCCCGTCACTCGGCGAGTGTTGCCTCGCCCTGGGTTTTACTCCCCCACTCGAGGGTTTTTTTTTTAAATTACATTATCCCATATTAAAACGACAGAACAATTTTCGCAGCGTGAAAATTATTTGTATTTTGCCTGACCCGGGTGAAGATTCCCTGACGTTTCCCTAACTTTTCCCTGTTTCACAGGTTTCCCTTGCATGTGGACACCCTGCGCGTAGCACAGTCACTCGAAACGAGAGTTGACATCGAAACCGCAGGTACAGTAATACTGCGAGTGACTCTTGACCTGGTTGTACGGCGACATGCAGCGCCGCTGTACTCGAAGCAGCAGATGCAGCAGATGGTAGTCGTCGTCGAATCGACTTCGCCAGGTGGTCCTTGCAGAAGCGCATTACTATCCCAGACTTCCCTGCCAGTGTGTTATGGACAGGCGAGGGCATCTTCAGCAGCAACCGTGTGTCTTACGTTTTATTTCATTTTTAGCATAAGGATTCATCTCCGACACCATGTATATTACATCAAAACACATGCATTGACACCCCCCCTTTCCCACATAGCGCTTGATATCCACTAGATATCCTAATTATATCCACATCATCTAAAAGTCATCCAAGTCCTAAGATAAATCTCTTATGGATATCCAGTATTAGGTATCAGTTTCAACAACTTACTGAATATCCGTTAGATATTTCAAAACCACCAATGGTCATTACTTATCGTAAGTGACTAAATTTAAAAATGTCTATAGGAAATCCAAAACGTCTATAGCACATTTTGGATATTAAAAAGGACATTTAGATATCTTTTGGGTGTAACTTTGCTATTTCTGGATGTCCCTGGATATCTTGAACGTCTGAAAGTTATATCTATTATATATTCTTTGGATATCTATGTGCTATATGTAGAGACCTGCAAAATTCGCGTTATTTTCCTGCAGCAGACTTAACTCCAATGTATTTTGCGTGCTACTGACGTCCCTCAATGGCTGAGAGTATTTGTGGCACGACGTGAAAGACCCTTTTAACCAATAGTAACAGTTCAACGTCACAGTGACCAATCGCCTGTAACACAGTTACACAGGCACATGACCTCATACAGAAGCCATCAGCAAACGAAATCACGGGTCGTGCTGAGAAACTTTATAGGGCGGTGGCGTCTAGCTTGTCCCAAAATATGCAGGTCTCTACCCATGAGCAGTGTGCAGGTAGGGGTCAGAAGGCCGAGGAATGTAATTCGGAGAACGCACCTATGAACTTGTCCTCGTTGGCGAGCAGAGCCATCCGCCACGCTGTGTTGTCGAAGGGCGGCTTCTTGCCCCCGTAGTCAGCCGGCAGGATGTCCGGGCTGACGAAGGCATGCAGCGAGCTCAGGTCTCCGCCGTGGAAGTATATCTGCGAAACACAACCGAGCCTTCGCCTCAGCCATCGGAGAACTGGCAGTTTCGGGGAAGTGGAGTGCTTGGGATCGGAGAAGTGTTGGTCGGCCATCGGTACCTGCCTCATTCCCAGACACTCCTTCACGGCTGATAAATCACAGTCTGCTACTTTGTCACAGATATTTCCTTATCACGGGATACGCCCACGGACTAAAGATGAGGTAGACCACTTATCCGTCTTCTGCGCATGTACCCAACATTGACCTACCTCATTCCTACAAAACTCCTACACAACTGTCAAAGTCACATGCTCAAAAGTGATGAAGGTGTTTGTTTACATCTTGATTTTTAAATTACAAGCACTATTATACTAATAAAATACTTTCACCAGTTTTAATTTAATCAAACTGCATTACAAATTGGTTAGAGGAAGTATACATTCATCTCGAAGCATTTGTTTACAAATCAGTTTTCTAACCTAAAATCCAAACCATGCCGTTTTCGCTAGACGTGTTGCCAGATCAGAAGTTCAATGTTGGGTTACAGAGATTGGTTGTGCGCAGCCAGTGAGATCGGTCTACCTAATGTTTAGTCTATGGATATATCTGTGAAACAGTCACTGAAATATCTGCGACTGTGACAATTCGCTTATTTGGGCGTAGAGCGAATGTGGAGTAGAGCGATCTCGCTGGCTGCGCAGAACAAAACTCCGAGTCCCAAAATTGAACTGCTTTGTTGCCAAAGAAGAAGGGAAATGTCCCTTCGGGCATAAGGGAATTGGAGATGGGAGCCGGAGCCGACCGGCCACCATGTTGGAATTTCCTTTTCTTCCCTCGAAATTTCCCTTTTTATCTCAAAATCGACTAAATTTTCCTAGAAATTTCCATTTTTCCTTAAAAAATTCCCCTTTTTAGGGAAAAGGAAAACATTTAAGGAAATTTAGTCGATTATAAGGTAAAAAAAAGGAAATTTTGAGGGGAAAAAGGGAAATTCCAACATGGCGGCAGGTCGGCTCTGGCTACGACCCCTGATCCCCTTATGCCCGAAGGAACATTTCCCTACTACTTTCGCAATACTACTATTCTAAAAGAGGTGGATGGAGTTTGAGGTCAGAACATTGCTATTGTAAAGAAGTGCTTTGTGATATTTGTATATTTCCTCTAACTAATTTTGAATGCAGTTAGACTAAAGTCAAGTAGGTAAAAGTATTTTATTCATATAAAAGTGCTTGTCCTTTGATAATTAAGATACAAACATTTTCATCACTGTTGACCATGCGACTTTGACAGTCGTATTGATCTGGGCTAGGTAAAATGTTAAGTTACGTGCACAGAACTAACAAGATTCGGTCTACCTCATCTTTAGTCTGTGATGTTGGTCACACGTTCGTAGGTTCGTGATACATGCTTCGCCTGTCGCAGTTCCTTTCAGCTGCCTGTGACATGTCACAGCGCCAAAACCAGCCGAGGCGCGTTTACCAATAGATGGCGACCGCATGCTTGTAAGCATAATATTATTACTGAGGAACCAAAGCTTCTGTTTAAAACGATAGTAAATCTCTTCACGTAAATTGCTTTAATTTCACTTTCATTGTGTGCGATTTACATCTGTATTATCATACGGTATGTCTGTAAACCATTGCAGTATTACATACAGTACAATATTTCGTTTTGTATTAACTTTTGTGTTACTTTTTTGTGCCTAAGAAATATCAACAGAAAATCGTTTACAAAACCACAGTTTTAATTGACTGAGCTAGATATTACGTGTTCCATTTCTCAGTCACTGAGGAAACAATACCGCGAAGAACCATAAAATTCTTACGGTTAGAGACATCAAATCATCAGAATCTATTGTAAATTAACACTTTTCTTCTGATGGCTTCAAGTCAATACTGCTAGTGGTATTTATATGCATGCGACATATTCGCGGTTTCTTTATCACGGTGACAAAATAGAAAGTTAAAATTCGCAGATATTTCTTTGCCACAGTCACAGTCGTCACAGATACCCGAAAATAACGTTTAAGATCATCACTGGTCTCAAGACAGAGATAACTACCCTTAAACCTACGTCCACATAGAAAAATTTCAAATCAGCCTATTGGCAGGGAGTGGAAAAATTTTTGCGAGTACAATGACCTGTATGCTAAACTCCACAGCCCTTTGTGAACTGAAGCATTAGTTTTTTTTTTTTTTTTGCCTGCTTGATCGTATGGACGAACTGCCTGCAGGTAATTGAACTCGCAGATCATTTACGCTCTATATAAATGGTACGGTCCTTATCGACGATACACTTCAGTCTCTTAAGTTGGGTTACTATACTCCATCCACGGTAAATTCTAACTATTCTGAAGACCTGCTTAAGTTCTACTTCCAGGATATTCCTACGCCTCGTACAAACAAAGCTTTGAATATTACACCAGGGGGCTAACACACCGCAGTCGTGAGCACTTAGTGTAATAACATTTTGCATAAGAACTATTTCTTACTAGACGTTTCCAAAACGTCTATATTATCTCTGTCTCTATTCATATTAGTTATGAACGAACGATTCTATAATTTATAGATGAAATATAAGTTAAATTTACGCGAATATAAAACGCGTGTGACACATAACAAACTCAGGAAACAACCAAACCCGTCATACATGGAGGGTTATTTGAAAGGTTTGATTTCAGAAATTTCGAAGAAGCCGCGAATGTAATATAACGGTTTGTTAACTTGTTGCGAAATGGCAACACTTCTTAAGCATGTTAGTACCAGTTTCATTTAAGTCACCGCCGTTCGAATTAAGAATCAATGAAGCATGAAGGAATTTGGGCGGCTCTTAACAGCCAGGTATTGAGAGCCGATGAGGGTGATTGAGGTTAGTATGGAGCAGCGCCGGAATGAAAGGGTGTGGTAAACGGGACATTACCGAGAAAAAAAACCCCGCCGGCCAACAGCATCGTCCGGCACGATTCCCACATGCGAGAATCCGGTGATCCGGCCGGGGATTGAACCCGGTTCGCCTTGGTGGGAGGCGAGCAGCCTAACCCCTCAGCTCCTAAAATTAAAAATTAAGGTAAAAGTTAAGTGGCTCCAACGGAGCATTATTTTTGACTATCCAACTGCAGGACTCATTAGAAGTAGAACACCTATTCAAATTTGTCAGAAAAGAACGATTAATGCTGCACATTAAAGAAAAAATGTTTATACAAAACTGTATAATATATTTCTAGACGTCACATATTTTTATGTTTGTAAATTAATCACTAACGAAAATTTATTTTAATAAAAATTTGAGCGTGTTTCCAATATGGAGTATATAGAATGCATATTTTGCAAGTAAGCCTTCATCAAATAAGGCACTCTTAATAATTACCATGGTTGTATGCAAGAAAATATTGACATTATTCTTAAACAAAATTTTGTATTTTATTTTATGTGCATTTATTTTTAGTTTTAGTTTCGTGGTTGAAATGAATGTGCATAGAAACAATTATTAAAAATATATAATTCATTTTAACATTATTGATAGTATTTTATTTTATACAGCTAGAGTAATTATTATAATGGTCCTACTCAGTTAATTAATTTTTGCAAAATGTGCTGTCTGAAGTATTTAGAATCCAAGTACACGGTGTTACAACATGCACGGATTTTTCTTCAATGTGCAAACAAAATAAATCGTATTTTTCTGCACACCGTGTAGTCGGGCACAGAGGTACTCTGCTTCAGCCTTGAGTATACTGTACACACACAGTGAAGGAAATACACACCCTTTTCCTGATTTTGTCCTTGAGGAATGGTTTCAGCACAGCAAACACAGCGTCGAAGTAGAACGGCTGGTTGATCACGTGGAATCCTTTGAACCTCAGTGGGAAAGTTTCCTGAAACAAAAATAAATGCGACGATATCGTCTGCCATCCCAATAAACATTTGCAGATCCAGAAATAGTCGCGAATCAATTTCAGGGCGAATGGAGTTGCCTTCCGCCGAGGTGAACCGGGCTCGACTCCCGGCAGGTAAGTGAGTTTTCTCAGGGGTATCCCGTTTTAACCCCACCCTCGTGTCCCGGCACTGCTCCATCTCCACCTCGTTTCACCTTTCATCGGCTCTCAAGACCTCTTTGGCGAGGGCCACCCTAATCTCCAGAGACCTGCGAAATTGGCGTTATTATTTGGAGACAATAAACACGTGTACCTTACTTTGCAATAATGTTTTCATTGGACTATACTATATTTGACACGCCTTGGGTAACTCTGCGCCAATAAATGAACACTTCACAGTTGAGTGCCCCAACCACGTACAGTTCAGCCAGAAAGGGCGTGGTTTCACATCTGCGAAGCAGCCACTGGAAAAACGACGCCGGCCCCGGTATATGCAGTACTGCAAAGTTCAGCCTGATAGAAAATAATAACGCGAGTTTTGCATGTCTCTGCCAATCTCTCCACTCCGCTCAATTTAGGACAAGATAGACTTCAACTAAATGCAGTTTATTTTCAGCTGGCTCGCAGATGCTTGGACACGCTCTGGACAACTTTGAGCCAATAACGAACCCGCTAGTGAAACAAGATCCAAATCCCTTGCTTCCTAGATCGGGTTGAAGCTGGAGCAACAGCCAATTAGTAACAAAACGATGCTTAAGTACATCGAACACAAGGATTTTGGAGTCCAGCTTGTTGTCAAACGAATTCGTGAAATTTCCGAATATCTAAAATAGGTAAAGATGGAAAAATTCTTGCGGGTTCTGTGACCTATAAGCAAGAGTTCCGTTCGTTTATTTAATCGAGCCACGCGGATAGTTTTTGATTGGTTGTTGCCCCAGCGAGTGGCTAGTTTTACTTCAAGAACTAGAGGCAGGAAAATTTCGCCCACTACGCAGTATGCTCAACAATTATTATTGACTGATGCATAGGCGCAGAGTACGGAAAAGGGGGCATGGGGAACGTTCGACCCCCTCCCCCCCACCCTTCAGCAATTTTAGTCAGCAGGTGTGTGTGACATCCACCTGGGTTGACAAACATCGGTCTGTTACAGCTTCAGTTTGGAGTGAGTATTTATAACTTAAGCTATAGATAGGGGCACCTGTTTTTCGCGAAAAGATTTCAGGAAAAGTTTGGTTCCAAAACACTTCAGTTCAGAACCACTTTCGTGATTGGATCATTTGAATTGTTACACGTCTTATATGTCTGCCCGCAAATCACGGGCAGTCGGTATCGGAGAAACTTAATTCTCATTGGCTCACTCATGTAACGGAATCTCTCTCCCTCAAATACAAGCAGCCAGTTGAGAAATGAAGCCTATAAGTGTGCATATAGGATATTAAAGTCTAGTCTCCACGTGAATTTTTTCGCGAAAAACAGGTGGCCCTAGCTATGGACCCTACCACTTGGTGTTATAAAATAGCACAAATCTATATCCACAATCCTCTACATACTCAGCAGAGACCACTTATTCATTCGCTGCCGACACAGGCAGAACTCATGAATGAAGCCATCAGAGTGCTAAAATTTATTACGACATACATGAGATTAACATAAACTTGTACGCCATCTACCATCATACTGAATCATACCGCGAAATTATGGGGTATCTACTAAGGAGATGTAGTAACAAGACTGGCAAGAAGTCCACAGATGTAGGGGCGCAGCAAATACCATTGCTGACTTCGCAAGAAGAGTAGGCGTTAGACTTGAAGAGTTCGATATCTCGCTCGAAAATGCAGAAGCTACAGAGAAGTTGCATTGAATACCAAAAAAGTCTAAATCAAAGACATCCATTCCAATTGAGGCCTGCCTTATTTACAGGTGAAGCAATTTCAGGACTATGGAAGTAGTGTATCACAAGGCAGAGAGATCATTTATACAGAAAAGTATACGACATATTGTGCATGCAATGAATGAAACTAAAAGAAGGGAACAACGGAATGGAACTGGAGAGAGCAGTATCCAGGATGAAATTGTGGACTTGTGAACCAGAGTCAGACGAACTGAAGATGGAATGATTACACTTCTCTTGGGGGAAGAGGACATGAAATCCCAAGAAATAAGCTTAGTGTGTGGGCCAAGAATATCAGTGGGCAAGAAAAGGGTGTAGGTGGATCTGGTTCACTACTATAAAACTGAAGAAAGAGGAAAAACGCTACGAAAGTGAGAGTAAATGCCTTTACTATCTGCAGCAATGACAAAAGCTGTCATAAATGCTGAAGGGCAAGTCGAATATTATTTCCATCTAAAAACAAGATGACATGGTGTTGTTAGCTACTAACAATATCCCGAGAAAACAAGAGGGTCTTCGAACTGCTCATGAAAGTCTTTAGGAAAAGAGGTGAGAAGTTCTGCTTGAAAGCAGATAGGAATAAAACCATTAGGGCATATGGAAATGTGAGTTTAGACTATCAGAAACCATTTACTGGAGCAAAGTTGTGAGACACTGGAGATATCCACAGTTATAGTAGGAAAATCCAAGGGAACAGCCTGGATGGCTGACCAGAAGGTTTTTGAACGCACCTCCTCCACTGCCCAGATCCATACGTTCAACAGGGGAGAACCAAAATGGCATCGTCGGAATGATAAGATCAGTATCGGTAACAAAGTTAAACTTCCAACTGGAAAATACAGACAAACTGGCTGTGAAAAGATAACAACTGGACGATGACTGACGGTATGGAAGAACAATGCCCTCAGATAAAATAAAAATCAAAAAAGAGAAGGAGGGTAAAAGCATAAAATCCCATGCCTTTCTCGAACTAAGTACATTTGCATTGGGAGGAGGGGGAAGATGGAGTAACTCGGGAGGGCATATATCTACTGAAAACCGTCTATATTGCGTTGACGGAACAGTGGTTTCCGGTCCCTTAAACAGATCGTTCGGGATATTCCAGGGATGTCGTGTGCTATGATAGGGTACGTGTCTGGTGAAGTTGATCTGTATGACCTCGACATGGCAGCATTTACCGGTCCTTAAAATTATATTTACAGGATGCTACTTGTTATGCAAGCCAGGCGAGAAGGAGGACTGACATGTGTGAGCTCAACAGAGCGTTGGTTTCCGGTCCCCTATAAAGAATTTTCGGTATTTTCCAAGGATGTAGAGAGCTGTATGTAGTAGGTGGATCGTGTATGAGCTCGGCGGAGTGGCGTTTTCTGGTCTATAGAAGAGGGTGTGGGGGGGGGGGGTTTCCAAGTATGCCGTGTGTTGTGCAGGGCAGACGGGAAGATTGGCTGACTTGTGTGAATTCGGTGGAGCAGAAGTTTCCGGTCCCTTGAAAAGAATGTTTGGGATATTTCTGGGATGGCGTGTGCTGGGGGTCGTGGCGTTTGTCCTCAAATCGTTTGTGCTAAAGCCATTTTTCGAGGTTTCTTCGCTCTTAATTCGTTCGTCCTTAAATCGTTTGTCCTGAAGTACCTTTCCTTTAAGATTGTTTGTCGTAAGCTCATTTGTCGTAAAGTCATTTGTCCTAAAATATGTTTTCTCTAAAATCGTTAGTCCTAAATTTGTTTGTCCTAAAGTGGTGTACCTAAAGTCGTTTGTCCTACAACTACCATGACCGATTTTAGGACAAACGACGTATATTCGTGTGCAGTACTGGTAACGTGGGAAGTTCGGTTTGACCCTTACGACTTGGAACGTGTGATGGCTCATGCTCGCTGCGAGGTAGAACGGCATTAGCATTAGACACATATGTCCTCGAGGACATATGTTAGTAGTAAGTAATTTGGATTAGGTTAATTTTCTTTTTTCTACACAGGCTCTTACCGTCTTCTTCTGGTCATGTAAAAACACCAGTACATGTTGACTATGCTGGCATGTACTGGCAGCTCACTCCATTTCTTTTTAATTTACAGGTTCTACTGGGGAATCGGGGGGGAAGAGGCCAACTAGCGCCACTTCCCTCAAGCACATCACTCTGGTTAAAGCCAGCGCCACATCGTGCCATGCCAAAAACAGCGCCCTCTTCTCTGCTAGTTTTTTTCATCTCTACTAACAAAGAATAATATCCAACACTCTTTCTGTCTTAGCATTTCTATTTAATGCATGCAATAATTTTGAACTCTTTCCCGTCAGCTGGGTTTTTACGTTGTCTATGACGGTTTTTTCCAGTCTCATCTTAGTTATAGATTAACTATAGGTACACCTAGGAAGGTAGCCATGGCCCCAATCGCTCGCCAAGGCTGCCCAATCCCTCTCTGCCGCGATGCATGTCTCCTTGCATGATTTCCCTTTCTTGTAGGCGCAAGGGGTTCGCCCTGAGATGCAATTAGCTCCCTCCCCACCTTCGGGATACACTTAACAATTAATAATAGGTAGGGTTAGGAAAATTTCGCGAGTTCAGTGACCTATTGGCTAGACTCCACAGTCTTGTGTGTGCTCGAGCCTCAGATGTTTTTTCATTGGCTGATGGCACAGAGAATAGCCAATGTTATTCCACACCTGCCAGCATGACACTCGCTACTTGTTTCTTTGCAAGTCTGCTATTGGCTCAGAGTCGTCCAGGGCGTGCCTCGTAAACTGGTATCGAATTACAAATGCGACTACAGCGTGCACGTGTGTGACGTCTATCTTGTCCTCGAATGAACTCGCGAAATTTTCCTATCCCTGGTAATGGGGTGGTTAGGAAACAATCGAGTGATGGTTTCCGCATTACGTCCAAGGTATGGAGTGCTGTTTGTAGGGTCGAAGGTAGGCTGGCCTGACCTGTATGACCTCGACAGTGCGGCGGGCGTAGTAGGGCGACAGGAACTTGGCGTGCTGCAGGCCGAAGCCGTTCATGTCGACGATGACGGTGAGTCCAGCCACCTGCGTCTCTGGCTCCTCGACGATCTGCTCCAGCGCCAGCACGTTCGTGCGGAAGATGTCCTCGATGCTGACGTTCGCCGCGTCGCACCGGTCTGCAACCAGCGCCCACTTGGATGTCGCACCGAACACACTATAGTTACAGACGATGGATAATCGAGAAAAATTTTCCATCAAAAAGTACCTTTTGGTACAAGGCGCACCTAGCAACAGAAACTTACCCTGTGCCCAAACAAGCTATAATTAATGACGATGGTTTACCGCGGAAAATGTTGACCGTTTGCTAGGATTCAACATCCTGTACACATGTCCGACAGTTTTCTTTCCTTATTGTCTGTCATGCATGTATGAAGATACTACCCCATTCCAATTGGACCAATGAGGAGTCTGATACTATAAAGCATAAAGTTCGTGATTGGTATGTGAACAATTAAGCCGGGTCAAAACCTTGTTCATCTGATCATGAAAGAATAAACTAGTTACGGTGTTATATAAGGTGTTGCAAAACTGCATGTCAATACTTCGGGGAAACATTCCTCACGTCTGGAGGATGAAAAAAAAATGTTACATCAACATAGGTCCGCAAAACGCTTCGTATCTTTACTACAGCCCGTCATGCATAACTAGGGATAGGAAAATTTCCCGAGTTCATTTCAGGACAAGCTAGACGTCTAACATGTGTACACTGAAGTCATCTTTTCAATTGGATCGCAATTCATTAGACACACCCTGGACAGCTCTGAACAAATAGCAGACTTGCAAGGAAACAAGTAGCGAGTGACATACTGCCAGGTGTGTTTTAACACTGGCTATTCCCTGGAGCAGCAGCCAATGAACAAACATCAGAGGCTCGAGTGTACACAGGACTGTGGAGTCTAGCCTCTAGGTCATCGAACTCGCGAAATTTTCCTATCTCTGTACATAATGTACAGCTTATGGCCTGCGGGCTGGACCATGTTACTGTGGAATGCCATCGCAGCGTTCCTTTGCATGATAAACGAAACGTAACACTACGACTCTACTCCTAGAACAGAAGGAACTGCACAGGAATTAGTTACACACGTGTGTGAAGTCTTATCGTCGTCGGCGCTAAAGGAAATGTTCAAAATGTCCTCCATCAGTCCGGACAGATGCGCCTACACGCCGTTGCATGGACAGACGGATACGTTGATGAATCCCTGGAAAATTCCTGATAGTTTCGCAACCTACCTCAATACGGTTACAGAGGGTGCCCCACATCGTACGCTGGGGCTGCATACACAAGTGCTTTTAAATGTCCCCACAAATAAACGTCTTGTGGATTCAAATCAGGGATCATCGGGGGCTGGTATGGAGCTGCCAATTACAGCTGCAATGGCATTCCACGGTAACATGATCCATCCTGTGGGCCATACACTGTACGTTACGTATTACGGGCTGTAGTAAATGAACGAAGCGTTTGCGTAC
This sequence comes from Dryococelus australis, assembly GCA_029891345.1. Classification (NCBI taxonomy): domain Eukaryota; kingdom Metazoa; phylum Arthropoda; class Insecta; order Phasmatodea; family Phasmatidae; genus Dryococelus; species Dryococelus australis. The sequence goes on along the minus strand of CM057008.1, from coordinate 45,320,786 downwards.
CTATGTTCATATAAAAAAATTTTCCATCCTCCAGATGTGAGGAATGTTTCCCCGAATTGCAGTCATGCAATTTTGTAACATTCTATATAACACTCTAACTAGTTTATTCTTCCATTATTGGGAGAACAAGGTTTAGACCCAGCTAAGTTTTTGCATGCCAATCACGAACTTTCTGCTTTGTAGTACCAGACTCCTCGTTGGTCCAATTGGAATGGGGTAGTATCTTCATACATGCACGACAGCCAATAAGGAAAGAAAACTGTCGGACAATCCTAGCAAACAGTCAACTTTTTTCGCGATAAACCATCATCTCTAATTACAATTACTTCTGCGCAGGTAACGAACAAAGCACGTATCTTACGGGAGAGTTGCGCACAGGGTAAGTTTCCGCTGCTGAGGGCACCTTTGTACTTATCTTTTAATTAAAATTTTTCGGTATCTTAATCATAAAAAGAAACATTTGACTTAGTTACAAAGTTATTTTTAATTTTATTTACGATTAAGGCAATTATCCTGTTTTTAAGAGTGGAATGGAGCTGCGCGTCCAAGGTCAAGAAGCGAAGGAGCGATACGGGCGACACTAACACGCACGCCCAGCGCCTCATCGCTCCTACGCGCAAGGCGTGCAGTGTTTCCGTCGTGACGCTGTACTGTGCAAATTAGATCTGTAACAGTGGTGTTTTATTACAAGCTATGAAAGACCACAGATTAAACTACGCCTGCATGGTCGTAGTTTTCGCTTACCACTTGAGAAAACTACATACACAAGCTTTAAAAATGCTATATTTGACCATTCTAACGATTTTTTTTCCCCGGGAATATACTTAGTATGAAAAAAAAAAAATAGGCTCATGGATAATTTTTTTATAATGGATAAGTTTATTATCTTTTCTGACATAAAGTCGTATTTGCAGAACATGTATTTACCGAGATACGCGTATTCGCGCAAACAACTATGTCACATAAAATGTTTCAGTACATCCTCCTTTTTAAAGTAATTTGTAATAAAGAGAGAAGTAAGAAATATTTCAAAATATTACTCACAAAAAGACTAGGTCGGATCCGAGATTCGAAACCCACCCACCTTGTGTTATCAGTCTACCGCCCTGCACCGCATTTTTACCCCATTCATCTGACGTTGTTGAGACATTTGACTTTAACGAAGCTCTACAGAGACCGACTTGCAGACAAATTCTCAGAGCGAGAGGGGAGCTAAAGATCCGCCGCAGATGGGCGGGGCACGAGCCCGCGACCCCTCGACTACATGTAGGCCACCCTACCCCTGAGCTACGGAGGCAGGGCTCCACATGACCACTTTGTCTTACTACATTTGAATTACTTTTGATAGGTACAAAGAAGCAGTAACATGGGTCAGAATACAATGCTACCTCTTGAGAAGAATTGAGATTAGTGGTAATGACATTAAACGTATGCAAGAGGACTTTAAATTTGCTCAGATGCAGTTTCGCAACTGCAGAATATACTTGCTAGTTTATGGACGTTCGCTTTGGGACGAACAGTGACGTACTGAAAACTGCAATGTACTACATGAAACGAAACCGTATAAAGAAAACATTTATTAGCAGCAAATGTATGTTTTCGTAAATTTTTCTTCTGAATTAAACCTAATTGTGTTACTGTAAATTAACCATTTGAGGAGTATGCACGTTTATACTCATGGAAATTTATATGGAAAATTATTTGCTCTCGAAAAAAAAAGTGCACACTTTTATAGTTTTACAATTTTTCCCTAGACTTTCTCGGAATCTAAGTAAAAAATGAGAACTAGTTAACATTTCAGTTTGCAAGAATAAAACTGTCCTTATTAATAATTTTTCAAACGAACACGATGGATTGTAAAACTTCTTGTTTCTATCGCGATAAATCAATTGGTACACAGCCAACACGTGAATTCATAGGTCGACGGCCAACCAATAATAAACGTTGCGGAGTACAGTAGGCGTGTCCGGTGTAGCCAGCACCAATAGGACGATGGTAAGTGGAAATACAGAGACCAACCATAGTGTAGAACACAGGCAGCTCGCTTCAAATTTGTCGTCGGTGATAGTGAATGTGTGCCGTCCTCAAAGTGTTAAAACAACAGCACCAAAGGAATGGTGGTGTTGTTATATTTTTTTTTTTTGCGAGCTTACCGACTCGGAATATGTAGACGCGGCGGCCGAATGTGTCTCGGTCGTGGAGCATATTCTGGGCCTGCATCTCCAAGATGCACTTCTTCTCCGAAGGCCGCGGCACTTTGAACAACTCCGGGCAGCGCAGCTTCATCACGTAGTATCGCTGCAGCTGTAACAACAAACGCCGCTGCATCGCTCGCGATCACGAAAAAAATCTATACACAGTAAAAAAAAAAAAAAAATTCCACTGTTTTTTACTGAGAAATTGTTTGTAATTTTACAAATTGTTGTGACAATACGAAGATTCCTCTTTGTAAAACTACACTCTAAAAAACTATTAGGAAATTTACCATACCAGTCTATACTCTTAAAGGATGTTCACGATAGATTGAGCACTTTTGAAATCAACCTTAGAAAAAAGTCACTATCCCTGCCTACATATATTTTAACGAGCGCACTGAGTGACATGCGCCCAGTAAAGTTGGTAACGATGGATGGAAAGTAGTTCCGTATCTTACCGTCGGATAAAAAGTGTTAAGTGACCATTTGTGATAATTTAAATTATTTCTTTCACGGTCTGTTATTTTTTTTACGGCTTCGAAATGTAAAAATAGCCAGATTTTTCTAAATAATTATTTTTCTAATATTTTCAGAATTTTGCTTGACCGACGCATGAATAAAGTTATAAATCCCATGACAATGTTAATTTTACATAATGCGGAATACTACACAACGTGCATATAAACAGATCTTAAGCCGGGCTTTCAAAAGTGCTCATTTTACCGTGAACAGCCAATAGTGAGAAAGCATGAATAGTAATGTCTTCCCCTGTACAATCATTGTAGCGTTCCTACATTTGCTCAGGAAACAGTCAAATGCGTAGGGAATTCCCAACTTTGTATAGTAGGGCTGCTAAATATTCCTATCTCTGCAGCTTAACGCGTGGTATTGTTACCACACAGTGTATAGGTTAAAAACTTCCATTACAGTTCAGGAAGTTTACCAGAAAATTTTTATAGCGTATACTCCTTCCGAAAACTACGAGGGCCGTGTTTGTAATAGACCTTAAGAAATTATTTTACTTTACTGACACGTATCAACGAGCTTCAGCGAAATGGCGGACACTCAACAACGCAAAACCGTGTATAGCTGTTTTTGCAAAAAAAAAAAAAAAAAAAGAGGGTGCGAAATGAAATGTATCGCAAGTTTTGAGTAACGGAAAAAAAAAAAAACACTTAAAACCACTCAAATAATAATAATTAAACGACAATTTCAATAAAATGTGGCCGTATTACTCATTAACTGTTAATTTCTTCTACTGCCCCAGAACTCTTAAAATGAAATTAATGTATTCTTCTTAATCAAATAACTTCTTAAATATTTTGTACGTACTTCCAGATATATTTACTATAAAAGTAAGTGCTAAGCTCGTAAGTTAAGTTTGTCCTGTGGTTAAGGTTTAGGGCTAATAATACAAGGGCTGTAGGGTTAATTCCCGTGCTGACAAAGTGTTATTTTTTTCCCCTTAAATTATATTTTGAAATAAATTTTTTTAGTTATTCGCCGTTGTTAATTCGTCACATTTGTTTTCTAGAAGGAAAAAAGATAATTTTATGTACTGAACTTATCAATGGTGTAGGATGTAATATAAGGGATTTGCTTGTAAAAGTACAAAAAAAATTTTTGGTGTGTATGATTGTAAGTGCCATCTAGACTTTTTAGGTACAACCATCTGGTAGGCTTAGGTACCACCTAAATATTGTTGACGTACATAGTAATATCATAGTAATCCTGACTATGATCGTATTAGCTACTGTGCGTATAGTTACCATAACAGAGCACTGCGTTCCTGCTGCAAAAAAGGTATAATATCTCCAACAGAACAAATTCGACGATATTTTAATTGTCCCCACAACAATCAGAGCTGTAATAATCTCACGGAATATTATGTTGCTGCTATCCTCAAACCCGATGACAGAACTGTTCAGAATATTATGTTGAATTATTACTATTCTGAATGTTGTGGTGACAATCCAAACATCGTGAAGTTGTTCTGTTTGTAGTTCCTATCTGTTTTGTAACAGGTATGCAGTAGGTCTTCTCTTTTGTAGCAAAAACGTACCGCAGTAACAAATAAAATCACGAACACGCATACAAAAAGCAGTTCTGCTGGCAAAGGCTGTTCACGATAAAGCGAGCACTTTTGAAATCAACCTTAGAGAAAAGTCACTGCTCCTACCTGCATATATTTTAACGGGCGCACTGAGTGACATGCGCCAATTGAAGTTGCTAACAATGGATGGAAAGTAGTGTCATATATTAACGTGTTAGTTAACCATTTGTGATAACTTAAATTATTTATTTCGCTTTCTGTTTTATTAATGCCTCTAAGTGTAAAAAATACCAGATTTGTAAGATATTTACATTTCTAATAATTCCATATTTTCACCTGACCGAAGCATGAATAAAGTAATGACACTCGTTGCAAGGTTAATTTTACATAACACGGAAGAACACGCAACGTGCATACAAGTAGATCTTAAGCAGGGCTTTCAAAAGTGCTCATTTTACCGTGGGGAAACCTATATCACTATGTTAACAATACTTAAGTGATACCTAAAACCCATCAGGATGGCTGCACCTATTTTAACAGTTTTGATGGTCCCTGCAACAATACTTATAGACCAGAAATATATACATGACATTTAACCTAACTCGCTTCCAAAGGATGGCACGAGACCGTAATGGGGGAAACGAGTGACAGGTTAATTAAAGTAATATCACGCTACCAAATTTACTCAGACCGCTGAAATACGTGCGCATTGAACCAGTAAATGAGGTACCACACACACACACACACACACACACACACACACACACACACACACACACACACAGTCGGGAGGCATCCCATTTTTCTCCAATGCGACTGGATACATCTGGTTGGCAACAACCACATTTTCCCATAACCTATTACCTATGTACACATACAGCATTCTCTGTATATGTGTATGTTCATTCAGCGGTACCTTGCACGTGCTTTCAGAGGACGAAGTAAATAGATTTGGAAGTGTGCAATTCGCAATAAACCTGTCGCTCGTCTCCTCATTTATAGGCTGTTCAAGGTAAAATGAGCACTTTTGAAAGCACTTGTATACACGTTGTATATTCTTCCGCCTTATGTAAAATTAACGTTCCCATGGACCTCATCCCTTTATTCATGCCTCGGTCAAATTAAACTGTGAAATTATTCAGAAAGCAAATACTTTACAAATCTGCTCATTTTTACACTTTGAATACATTATAGAAATAGAAAACGAAAGAAATAATTTTAAGTTATCACAAATGGTTACCTAACACTTTTTATTCGACGTTAAAATATGGAACTACTTTACATCCATCGTTACTATCTTTACTGGGCGAATGTCACTCAGTGAGCCCATTAACATACGTGCATGCAGGGGCGGTGACTTTTTTATAAGGTTCATTTCTAAAGTGCTCACTTTATGGTGGACAGCCTTTACGAGCGTGTACCATCCTTAGGTAGCGATTTAAACTTAGTGTCTTGTATGTATATTTCTTCTATATTGATGTGAGGGATTACTTTAACGGAGTTTGTCGGCAATTTTTGTGAACAACCTGTATAAGGCTGCAAATATATAAATGCTACTATACACAGCTGGCCAGACGCCATGTAAGCCATTCGACTTGAATTTTCCTTGCCGAGCAAATTTGTCACGCCATTTGTGATCAAGCTTGGTTCAAGCCAGCTTTCTAACGACTTGCACATATTTGCTAAAGGCAGGCTTGCAGATAGCTATAATCATACTTGCAGCTTGCAGCCACTGTAGCTTATCAAGCTAGCTAAATGCTTGATACGTGCAAGCTAGTTAGCCTGATTCAAGCTGGCTGGCTTGCGCAACAAGCTTGTTGCAAACTTACAGACTTGTCATGACAAGTATGTTATGCTATTGGAGATAGGAACTTCACTTCGCATTTGGCTTTGTCCTGAACATATGTAGTAAAACTGATATGAACGTATGGGGAAAATACTTAATTCAAGACAGCTTGGTACGCACATATAATGGTATGGTAAATTTGTGGAAAAACGTACTATAGGCTATTCACGGTAAAGTGAGCATTTTTTGGAGCACTCTTCATTTGGTATAATATTCAATAAATATATTTTATTGTAGCCTTGGACGTTAATTTTCCGGTCAGCTGAAATATATACACTGCGTTTATTACTTGCATGGCAATATTTATTTTAAGAAGGGGTGGATGGATAAAAAATGGCAGACAGAAAAAAAGTAACTATGGCCTCAAAAGTGCTCGCTTTACGGTGAACAGCCTATACAATTGATTTAGTCCCGCACCAACTACTCAGTGAGACCATCGCATGGAAGGAACGGGGATCACGGCATTAACCCTTTGAGGATTATGCACGTACATACTCGGGTCTACTCTTATATGAAAATTTATTTGTTCTCGAAGACAAAGCTCTTACTTTCATAGTTTTATTATTTCGCTAGACATTATCGAAATATAAGGAAAAAATGGCAACTAGTCAGCATTTCAGTTTGTATGAATAAAACTGTTATTTTTAGTTATTTTCCAAACGTACACGATTCATTGTAAAACCTGTTACTTCTATCGCGACACATTATTTGGTAAACAGCCAACGCGTGATTTCATTGGTCGAAGGACATCCAATAATAAACGTTGCAGAGTACAGTAGGCGTGTCCGGTGCAGCCAGGACCAATAGGACAGTGGTAAGTGGAAACACAGAGACCAACCAAAATCATATTGCTGTAGTGTGGAACATAGGCAGCTCACTTCAAATTATTCCTCAGTGCTAGTAAATTTGTGCCGTCCTCAAAGGGTTAACTGACCTCAAAGTCACTTCACTAAACCTTTTAAGCTTGGCCAGAAAGAAATTTTTTAAGTAAAAAAAAAAATAACATAACAATATTTTATATTTTTTATTAGAAGGAAAACAAGTAATTATCAAAAGAACTGTTTAGGAAAAATTGCATTCGAATACAAATACACGTTCTTTTGTCAAATGAAACTTACATGATTAGTTAAAACATTATGTCAAGTGGGATCTGTCATAGCTTTCAACAACCCTGTTTGTCTGATCTGTAAACTCAGCGGTGTTAGCGAAAAAAAAAAAAAAAAAAAATTGGGAAGGAATGTAGCGATTGTAAGCCCTGGTGTCATTCCCCTCACCTCCCCCCCTCCCATCACTTCGCAAACGGAGATGAGCATCGGTCATAATCTTCAAGTGCTGGGACACAAACACAAGACTGCTGCCCAGTCACACGAGTGAAGTTTCTTGAAACACACCAAACACTACAAATGACTTACAGACTGAAGACGATGTAGACCGCTTATTTGTCCTGCCACAGACACTGACCTACCCCAAAGGAACACAACTGACAAAGGGTCATTGTCAACGGCGATGGACGTGTTTGCTCAGATCAAAAATTTTTAAAATGCAAGCACTCTCACGCGAATAAATTAATTCTAATAATTTGAATTTAATCAAACTGCATTACATATTGGTTAGCGCGAGTATGCAAATGTCTCAGAAAACTTGTTTGCTAAATAGTGTTCTAACCTCGAATCCAACCCACGCCGTTTTTGCAAGTCGCTGATGGCAGAAAAGGCAGTTCAGTGTTGGGACACGGAGACTGGTCGTGCGCAGCCAGAGAGATCTGCCTAGCTAATCTTTAGTCTATGCTGTAACTCACCATGTGAAAGGCCTTACGAACGTCGAACTTCCTCGCTCGTAAAAACCTCAGTAGAAAGGCATCGTCCGTCCTGGTGTGAAGATCCTTCTCCGCTGGAACCAATAACAAAGCACCAATATTTTTGATTAAAAAAGCTGTTCGCGATAAAGCGAGCACTTTTGAAATGAACCTTAGAAAAACGTCACTGCCCCTGAATGCATATATTTTGATGGGCGCACTGAGTGACATTCGCCCAGTAAGGTTGGTAAACATTGATGGAAAATAGTTCCATATATTAACGTCGAATAAAAAGTGTTAGCTAACAATTTGTGATAACTTAAATTATTTCCTTCGCTTTCAGTTCTTTTGATGCAGTAAAGTGTAAAAGTGAGCATATTCGTATAATATTTACTTTCCTAATAATTTCACAGTTTTACCTGACCGAAGCATGAACGAACTGACGAGGTCCATGGCAATGCTAATCCTACATAAGGCGGAAGAATACACAATCAGGGCATTCAAAAGTGATCATTTTACCGTGAACAGCTTATACGCCTTTTTAACATTTTCGCTTTACACGAGTGAACTCCTTGAGGTATGACTTACATTCTCAACCAACGTAAACCTACAATGCAAACTAATTTTTTTAAAATAAACTTCGTAAACTCTGACGGAAGCTCTTAACCTGTACATCGGATGGGAAAGTTACTAAATAGTCAGTTCGAGGTGTCTTCACACTTTTTTTTTTTTTTTATTAAAACTTTGAACAATCACCCTACGCATCACAAGACTTTTATACTTCTGTTATGGTCCATTCACGATTGTTTCCATCAACTTTTTCTGAAGCACTGCTGAAGTTCCTCTTTCAAGACACTTCTCCGCCTCGTGCATGTAGCTGCGCGTCCAAGCTCGAGAAGCGAGGGGAGCGATACGGGCGACTCTAACACGCACGCCTAGCGCCTCGTCGCTCCTACGCGCAATTTGTGCAGTGTTTCCGTCCTAACGCTTTACTGAGTAAACTAGATCTGTAACTGTGGGGTTTTATTACACGCGATGAAAGTACACAGATCAAACTACCTGAGTATTATCGTACTTTTCTCTTACCGCTTAAAGAAACTTCATAGGCGGGCTTTGAAAATACTATATTTGACCACTTTCACGATTTTTTTCTTCTCCATTAATACACTTAATTTGATAAAAGTAAAAAGATAGCGACCTTTCTCGTAAAACATCGTATTTCCAGAACATTTATTTACAGACACGCGTTTAGGCGCAAACAACGATTTCACAGAAAACGTTTCAGTACATAGGACCCTTATAGTAAATTACACGAAAGGGACAAATGGGGCCCGCGGAGGCTGAGCGGTTAGCCTGCTCGCCTCCCACCAAGGCGAACCGGGTTCGATCCCCGGGCGGCTCTGTCCCGGATTCTCGCGAGAGGAAATCTGCCGGACGATGGCGCTGGTCGGCGGGTTTTCTCGGGGATCTCCCATTTTCCCCCGCCGTGACATTCCGGCGGTGCTCCATTCTCGCCTCATTTCAACCCGCATCTGCTCTCAATACCTCGTTGTTCAGAATCGTCCAAATTACTCAACTCATCCAAACCAACAACACACTATTTTCCCACGGTTTTTGTTCATATTAATTATAAATGAAATATTATAACTTACAGATAAAATATAAGTAAAATTTAAGTATGACCAAAAATTAGGCCATTTTACGTTAACATATACACATTGTATATATCGGAAACAACCAAACATTATACTAGATCTGATATTTCAAAGGTTTCATTCAAAAAGTGTGAAGAAGTCGCAAACAGATTATAAAAAAAAAAAAAAAATGTTATATCAGCACTTGAACTCAGAAATTGATGTGTGACCAAATGGGTTAATGTATTACACAGTTCAGTAAACGTGCCCGGTGTGGTATAAATAAATAAAACTGCGGTGAGTTCTACTGTGGAGGACACCACAGTTTGTGTTCTTGCCGTATTAGTTGTAAGCAATTAAATTTTAGTATGTCTTCTATGTCAGTAAATCCATACAGGCATCAGAGTGTTGAAATATTCTTTGGCCTGCGAGCTGTTCGCTGATAAATTGAGCTCTTTTGAAAGCCCTAATCAGGATATAATTTCATATTTATTTTGTGGTAGCAACACCAAATAAATCTAAATAAAAAATTTGTATGGCCGCTTTTTGAAAAGAAGTGCCTAAGTATAATTAATAACTTACGTTTGTACCTGGCCAATCATAGTGCTTGTTACCTACGTGCCAAGTGTGGCGGAAATAAGCTGAGTAGTTTTCGAAATATAGTGTAAAAAGATATTCTTTCATGTGGTGCTATCTTCCAAAATGGCGGACCAACAACAATATGGACCTCTGAATTTAATCCTTACTACTTGCGCTGTCAGCATTTTAAAGTGGCCGTCATTTTTAAAGTAAGCGCCCGGCGTGGTCGAAAACTATGTATGTATGATGTGGTGAAATTCGGTTCACATGTTCAAAAATTGAAGGGGGAACACATATTTATACATTTCGGTTGTTAAATAAATAAAACTCTCTTCAGGTTGGGAAGCTGAATGAATGCTGGATGGAGCAAGCAAGCAAGCAAGCAAGCGTCGTCTTACTACGTACGGCCGCGCTCTTCCAGTCTGCGGCAGCTATTGAAAAATTGTAACAGGGTAACATATCAATTAAAGAGGTGTCCAAAAAACAAACTTCCTTCAAGCGCTCACTTAGTTCACTTGCCGTCCGAGAGAGCGTGCTAGAATGCACCGATACAGCACGATCTCTCGGACGGCAGGCAAACTAAGTGAGCGCGCGAAGGAAGCTCGTGTTGGACACCGTTAGCCGGATTACATAAAATTTTTGGATTTTTCCCAGCAGCCACCGCAGACTCAAAGAGCGCGCCCGTTTCCTCGCGTACGTAGCGCTGTGGTATTAGGAGAGCATGCGACGAACAGAGGTTGCGTAATAGTGCTAGAAGTTGGCCTCTACATACAATAGAAATCTTTAGCATTAAAAGCTGGTTTTATTGGCGGGAAAATTGTTATTTACAGTAATGTAGGCATAAAAAATATTAAAACGGCGTGTGAGTGTGCACATGTTTACGATTATATTTGTCCACAAAAAATAAACTTATCCGATAAAAAAAAGTCGACTTTTAAAATGTAATTTGACAGTAAGCAGTAACCTCGCAGACATTTAGGCTGTATCAAAATTCCGTTCAAGTATATACATGTCCATACTTTGCCCCGCCTGTGAAATTACCAGGTATATACTAGCGCCATCCCAATTCCTAGTATAGTCAGTACACACAGCGTCTGTACTAGCCAAGTACTTGCGGAGTTGCTATTCACTTCCGGGCATGACTGTCATGTGACGGGCATAAAGGTCATGTGACTGCTGAAAAATTTTAAGTAGTAGCCGCAATAAATATCTAGATGTAAATAAAAATCTTTAATATATTTAACTGTAAATTAACACACACACACTAGTAGAGCAATTCAATATTCATATTTATTTTAAAAATAAATTTCTTCTAATGAAATGCACGGAACGGATCAAGGTGTTATTTTGTAAAAACGGTTCGTGAAAATCACTGCATGCGTAAATATTACATTTATGTGTTAAAAACGAGACTTTTCGCAGGACACTTGGCTAAAGAAGGACATTTCGTGAATTTATTTTCCCTTTTGCGCATTCCCCAGTACGGGCCTGCGAAAAGTAGGACGTCTGATCACAACCCTAGCTTACTGCTTAAGTTATAAATTTTGTAAATCCTTTAAGTTTTAGTAAGTCAGGACATATTTTCTGTCTAATCGTTGTTTGCGCGTTTAACGCGTTTCTCAGCAAAAAAAAAAAATCTTGGAATACGACTTTTTACCAGAAAAGATAAAAACAAATTATCTACGCGTGTACGCTTTTCTTTTTTATCATATCAGGTGGGTTCGTCCACTGCGATTGTTCATTGCGTCTATTGAAAAAAAAAAAAAAGTAAATGCTTTTATTTACAGTTTTGAAGCGTTTGCTTACAACTGTTTGAATAAAACTTAAGTGTGTACTTCAAGTTATGTGTTTACTTATACAAATAAGTAAACCCCTAAATTTTCCAGTAAATACTGCCATGCACGAAGCGAAAGAAAAAATTGTCACAGAAATTCCAAATACCCACAGTTATTGGAGCTTTGGACTGTACTCACAAAAAAAAAAAAAAAAAAAAAAAACGCAGCTTATGGAAACAGGAAACGAAAACAGGAAAGGAATCCCAAGTATAAATGCGCAGTCAACCTGCAATGAACATGAAATTATAACAAGTGTAGGTTCACGATGGCCTGGGAGCGTGCATGATCCCAGAATTTGGAAACAGGACACAATTTACAGTGCTGTTTCCAGATTTAATGGCGACTTCTGCTTGTTGGGAGACCGCGGCTATGGAATTACGCCATGGCTACTTACCCCATTCAAGAACCCCCCCCCCCCCCCCCAAAAAAAAAAAAAACAGAAACGAAGAACTATTTAATAAACTTCATTCGAAGGACATGGTGATAATTGAAAGCGTATTCGGCCAACTGAAACAGAGGTTTCAAATTTTAGGTAACATAGTAAGAGTACGCTTGGAAAATATACCCAGAATTATTATATACTGTGCTGTTTTACACAACATCAGTAAATATTTAAATGAGAGTTATGAGTTCACCTTTCCATGAAACACATTTCCCGGAGGTGTCGAAAATACAGGCGAAGATGAGAACGAGGACATTCGCCAAGAAGGCATCAAGTAACGTAATGGAATATTGGCCACCTTATTTACTTAATTGTTTACTGTTGTTTGAATCACTTTGTAGAAACTGTTATGTAGTCACGTATATCTATTGATGTACATTTTAGAGTTATTAATATATTTAACAGTAAATAAAGATGAAGTCTAACAGAAATAGTGCAAAATTATTACACATAAGAGTAAATTACGACAAAGCGAGTGAAGAGAGTAGCTATGTGTATCGCTCTTGTTTGCTCCATGACACACGTACACACACACACACACACTCTCTCTCTCTCTCTCTCTATCTCTCTCTCTCTCTTTCTCTCTCTCTCTCATACACGCATTGTAAAACCTGTTATTTTGTGAAGTGGAATGTTATGTATTTATTTGTTTTAGCTCGTGATTTATGTTAGCAAATTAAGGTCATATTTCTCTTTTTTTTAATTAGGTCATCTGAGAGAGGTTTCGATAAAAGCCCCCTGAACGCAGTTGTTAGTTGTCAAATCATTATAGTTTTCAAAATATAACACTCTAATTGCGACACAAGAGTTTTATAGGCAGGGTTGAATCAGAGTCTAAGCGCAGCATACTGCATTTGTGTTACAAGCTACGGAAGGAACAAATACATCTTTTCCACTAAAGTTTATGGTTTAAACTATTTATTAAATGAATGTTAACAGTTTCGCTTGAATGAACAAAAATATATTTACGACAAGCCTGCCCCATATTTTCAACAAAATTCAGAATGCGAATACTCGCTCACATGTTTATAAATCGCACTCATACTGAATCAGTATGTTCTGCACGCCATACAGATTGTATTAAATGCAATTTGATTGGGAAAAAATATCTAGGAGCAAAGCCTAGTATACTGCAGAATTTCGGGAAATTGAGATTTTGAGTGTTATATTTTGAAAACTATAATGATTTGACAACTAATGATTGCATTAAGGGAGCATTTTTCGAAAGGTCTTTCGGATAAACAAATAAAATAAAAGTGAAATATGATCTTAAACGTACTTGTGACAACAAACGACTGGGTGCTACTGGATGTGAAGTGAAGTGTGGAGGGTGGAAGGTTTGTCGGTGGCGCGGCGGGTGGATGGGACGAGAGTTAATCTCGCACGAGGGTAGTGTACTGCACGTGACCGTGTTGTGATTTGCTGCACTAAATGTTCCTCTTGAGCCCTCACAGATAATACATCACGTAGCAATACAAACGATAATATGCAGGATATCGATGTCGAACTTCCCACACGGACATCAACGATACAGATACACACGATAACAAATAAACTGAAGAAACAACACTTACACTGTACAACACCCTACACAAACAACATTACACTGACACCAACACAACACAGACACACGACGGACACCTCACGAAACGACAACAACCGTCAGCCCCTCTGTCTCCGGAGAGGATGGCGGGCCGAGGGTTCAAGGCTGGAGGCAGAGGAATTTTAACTTTTGACATTTTAAAATTATAACTTAATCTTTTCTTTTAAATTTTAACAAAATTATTTTTATCCTCTGTTTTAAAATCTAACTTGTTTTTTTAAAGTTACAAAAAGTCTAATTTTATGTTTCGACTATTTTACAAATTTATTTCTAATTCAAGTTACGGAGACCAGTTATGGCCTTCGGCTGGGTATTGGTGCCTTTTTAATATCTTGTGTTCTGTTTTGTGTGAGTAGAGTAGCAACTTAACCCTTTCAGACCCATTTTAATTTACGATTCCAGATGTTGCAAACAAAAAAAAAATATGATGCGTGTTGTACTTAAGTCGACACAACACTTGTTTCATCGTCACAGCCAATGAGCGGTAAGCTGTATGTTCGGCTGCAGTTATACGAACCAATATTGACCTAAGACCTGTTAAACGGTTTGCGAATTATTTACCCACAGGTGAGATCATTGGTCATTGCGCTTCTCAGAGTGCAGTACACGCCAAAAATTACCTACACGTGCGTAATGTATACAAATGTGTACACTGGGTCTGAATGGGTTAATCTTTCGGACATCATGACAGATTTCAAATTTCCGAAGTTCCCAGCCGAAACCTGAGACGGAAAAGAGCAGATTTAGTTAGCTTTTCTTTTTGAATGGGGCGGATAACGTAATGCTTAGTGCTGTAGGTATAAATAACCTCTTTATAGGCATCGGTCACCTAGAGCCGAGGTCTGGAGAGACCAGAGCTGATTCCACGGGGAATGTGAAGAGCGAGTGGAGAGATTTGGGCTGCTCTTAACAGCGAGGTCTTCAGAGCCGATGAGGGTGATTGATGATGAGGATGAAAGGGGCCCGGAGAAACGGGAGAACCCCGAGAAACCCGCCGAACGAAGGCATCGTCCGGCGAAAATCCTGTGAGTTCCACCGGGAACTTTGTTGGTTTTTGTTACCTACCACGCTGCGCGTTTACCTTTCAGCGTCTCTGTTTTGATCGACAGTGTCGTACTGACGCTGGAATGTGGGCAAAGTTAGTTGGCTGGTTGTTACTTAAATAAAAATGTTATTTGAATAAAAATGAAACGTGCATACCCTAGTGGTGCCCAAATAAGACAAGAAAAGAAGAGAAAATCAGCAGGCAGCTAAAAACTCAAGGAGCTTAACTTATTGACCTCCCAACTCAAGTTCTGAGCTGCTCCTGGGCAAACCGAGGCCAGGAGAAGAAATCACGATACAGGCATTGTCATAGGTAGAGACCTGCAGAATTCGCGTTATTATTCGGGGACACATTAAACTTTAAACACGCCTACCTATGTAACACGTCTGTCATTGGACAGTCCTGTATCTGACACGCCCTAGGTAACGCTGCGCTAATCATCGAACACTTCACAACTGCGTACGCCAACCACGCGCAGTTCAGTTAAAAAGGGCGTGGCTTGACATCTATGCCCCGCAGCCAACGGGCACAGTACTGTGAAGTTCATCCTGATGCCAAAGCGACAACGCGAATTATCTATGCGACCCTTCGCGATACTACCCATCTAGCAAAACATCGATCGTGGCAGAACGTGCGCGTTGATACGTTGTCGTCGGCACAGCAAGCCGTGAGCGGATGGTATTATGCAGGCGATGCGTGGAGAAGCATTCGCGTTTCAAAGACTGCACGTCCGTTTACTGTGTTGAAACGGATTATCGCGATGTTTACCTAGTACGTCGCTACGTGACGATTGCGTCCTTGGGAACACACACATCTGACTCGCTTCGAGCCATTGTGTTTCTTCACGTGCCATCAAATTACAGTGTCCGCTTACTCTATTCATGGAAAAGATCCGACGCACACGTGCCGTTGAGTAGTGATTCTTTATTTCCGCGCCTCTGATTGGCGCGGGCTGACAACGGCGTCGAATGTTCCGCTAACAGACGAGGCGCCGCAACGAGTACATACACGGCATAGGACTCCGCTACACGAGAGACTATTATTTTACAGCGGAGATGTTTTTTTTTTTATTGGTAGTACTGTCTGCAGGTTGCATAGATACGGAAAAAATATGCGTGGGCGACTCGCCCGGTATATATTTTTACAATATCTTTTGCATGTAGCTATGAACGAAATGGATATTAGTGTATAGTTTGTGATTTTACAATAATTGTATAGATTACAATATACGTCTAATAGATAAACATTTTTTTATTTAAATCCTTAATTTTTATTTTTACATCTTAATAAAAAAATTTATTTCACTATTATCATGAAATTGTGCTCGGTTTATCCAAAATTTCGGATTCCCGGAGTTTTGCTTTACAAGTATAAAAAACAATAATGTTCTCTTCAAATCACTTAAATATAAAAATTATAGATTTGGCACTATCCCAAACATTAAGGGATATTAACCCATTCAGACCCAGTGTACACAATTATGTACATTACATACGTGTAGGTAATTTTTGGTCTGTACTACACACTGCGAGGCTCAGTGACCTATGAATATACTTGTGAGTAAAGGATTCGCGAACCGACTTACTGGTCTGGGTCATAATTGGACCATATAACTGTAGCCAAACATATAGCCTACAGTTCATTGGCTGTGACAGCGAAACAAGTGTTGTGTCGAGTTAAGTATAGCACACGTCATAATTTTTTTTGTTTGTAACACCCAAATCCGTGAATTAAAGTCGGTCTGAAAGGGTTAAGTAGGGCTTTCTAAAATGGTTTTTTTAAGTAAATACTGGGTGTAGCATTTACAGTGTGGGTTGATGCTCCCCAAAGATCAATCAGAGGAGTGCTCTGCTGCAACGCCAGGGATGGACACTCACCGACCACCAGGCCGTCTCTGCAGTATTTCAGAGGCTTGCGGCGTCGTATAGCTCTCTGCAGCAGTTGGCGAGAGACTTCTCCTGCGCTTTTAACAAAACTTGTTTTGAATATTTCATTCCACTTAAAACACAAAACGTGCCCGGGTTAGCTTACATTGATTCCCTATTTCATAAGGATTTTAAATAGGAACTAATACAACATCAACAACGAACTCCGTTAATGAACGACACATTTTCGTATAGTTACGGAAATCAACACGATGGGATATTACATCTCGTTAGATACGAAAGAACATTTGGTTGTAAAACTGTAAACTCGGCACTCCATTGGTTGGCAGCCGGCCAATACGGGAAGACTGGTGTCGTTTTGACCAGTAGAATGGCGTTAAGTGACAATGGGTACCAATATAACACGGTGTCCCTGCAGTGGTATGGATATATGTGACTAACATCTAGCTTGTCTTTAAAGCCGGTGAAAGTGTACTGACCTCAAAGTGTTAATTAATCTATCCCCCGTATTAGGATAGTAGTTAAGTTAGCTGTAGACTCTCATCTCAGCCAACTGTATGTATGTATGGTCCGTGTGCCACTGCCGACTCCAAGGCAGCCTCTGGTCAGAATACCAGCAACTTCTGAGGAGTCTGTGGTGCTCTCTGTAGCAGCTGGTGAGAGTCTCCAAGCAAAAAGATAAGAAGAAGAGGCCCCTTCCTTTAGAAGTTTCGTGCACTTGCAGCATCATGGCCTCAGATATGCTCTGTCCCAGCCTATGGCAACAGAGATTGGCCGCTGCGAGGTAGCACAGCACTAGATTGAACATATATGTCCTCGAAGACATATGTTACTCAAGGTCATTTAAGTTAATCTAATCTAATCTTTGCTTCAACAGGTTTATACCGTCTCTTCCGGATCGCGTAAAAGCCTGTGGGTGTTGGCATACTAAATACTAATACATACTGGCAGTCCACTCTCTCTTCCTTTAGTTTTCAGGTTCCGCTGAGGAATCGGAGGGAAGATGCCCAGGTGCGCAGCTTCCCTCACCAGAGAGATGTTCAAGCATCACTCTGGTTAGTCCAGAACACACTCAACAAACCAAGGACCCGCCACCTCTCTACTAAACGTTCATCCCTTCTAATAAATAACATGATTTTCCAACATCTGTTTCCCGTAGCATTTCTTTAGACTAAGTAATGCATGAATTATTTTGAATTCTTTCCTGTCGACTGGGTTTTTTACGGTGTATTTGCCGGTATTTCCCAGTCTCTTCTTAGTTACATGTTAGCTATAGGTAAATTTAGGGAGGTAGTCATGGCCCCAATTGTTGGTCATGGCTGCCCAATCCCTCTCTGCTGCACGATTCCCTCCCCTCTTAGGCGTACGGGGTTAGCTCTGGCCCGCAATGAAATCCCGTCCTACCTTTGGGCTTCCACTCCATCAAACACTTAGATATAAGTAGGGATAGGAAACATCCGTGACTTCATTTCAGGACAAGATAGTTTTCAAACGCGTGTACACTGAAGTCACCTTTGTAATACGATCAGAGTTTATTAGACACGCCCTGGACGACTCTGCGCCAATAGCCGACGTGCAAGGGAACAAGAAGCGAATCCTGCACTGTCAAATGTGGGGTAACACTGGGGCAACAGCCAATGAACAAACATCTGAGGGTCGACTATACAAAGGATTGTGGAGTCTAGCATACATTTTCCTATCCCTAGATGTAAGGTAGAGTAGAAAAAAAAACTCACCGAGCGCCATACTGCGCAGCTTGTCGAGGTCCTCGTGGACCGTGGCGGGGTTCTCGTTGAGCTCGTCGGCGGCGCGGCGCGCCCACTCAGGAGGCAGCAGCGGCTGCCTTGGAGGCGGCGGGGGCGGCTCCTTGAGCAAGGCGGCGGACACCTCCTTCTGGAAGCCCTCGGCCTCGGCGGCGGTGGGCAACACGCTGTCCCCAGCCAGCCCGAGCAGCTGCGGGCTCTGAGGCATCCCGGCAAACATGTCCGCGGGCATCGTCACTGCATTCTGCCGGCAAACACACAAACACAAACAAAACACCATTAAGTGCTGTTCAAGGGTAACACTCACTTGGTATAAAATTAATGTAACCTAAAATTTCAGAAAGAAATTTCCTTTCGCTGAACGTTATTTGGCTTAAAACTAATTTTGCCTGAAAGTACCTTGGTCTAAAAGTCACTATGCCTAAAAGCCATTTAGACTTCAAGTACCTTGGCCTAAGGCCGTTGTCCTAAAAGTCACGTTGCTTAAAGTCATTTAGTTCAAAAGTCACTTGGCCTAAAAAATACTCGTCTAAAATGTCACTTAGTGTAAAACTCATTTGGCCTAAAATCACTTGTTACAAAAGGTATTTGGCTTAAAAGTCACTTCGCCTACATGTTATCTAGCCTAAAAGTCATTTGGCCTAAAAATTACTTGACCTAAAAGTCACATGCCCTAGATCTCACTTAACCTAAAATAATTTTATGCCAAATTACTTTTAGGCCAATGTGTACTCATAGTGTGAACCGACTAGACGGCCAATGGGTTCGACTTAGTCGCTGGCAATGTCTAGCTCCGCTGACACCTTGGAGTATGAAGCGTACAGCTGGGATAAAATTCTTGCACAAGGGCGGGAGCACGTTAGTTTCACGCTCGAAAGTGGACCTTATTGCTGGGATGATGGAAGGAGGAAGGGAGGATAGGGGGGGAGTGGCGCCACCACACGCGGAGGCAGACAGCTGGCGCTGTCGCCGAGTCAATTCCCGGGCGAGAGTGGTCGAACCACCCCTTGACACGCAATTTGCTGCTGGCCTCGATCGATGAAGAGAGGCTTCGGAGGGTTGTCGAGGGAGGCAGGGTGGAATTTTCCCTTCGCTACCTCCCTTCGTCGCCGGGCCGTCCCTAGTAATTCCATCACGCCTCCGGCCATGTGAGCTGTATGGGTGACTAAAACACACACACATATAGTGTACTCGCGGTTTCTTCAAAATATTTATAATCCGCCCTTTGAAGTGTTTGGTTATTTCCTAAATATCTCCTCATTCACAGCACAAATTTACTAGCACTGCGGACAAGTTTGAAGTGACCTGCCTATATTCCACACTACAGCAATATCAGTTTGGTTGGTCTCTGTACTTCCACTTACTGCTGTCCTATTGGTCCTGGCTACACCGGGCACGCCTACTGTACTCTGCAACATTTATTATTGGCTTGCCGTGGACCAATTAAGTCAAGCGTGGGGCGTGTACCAATTAATGTAGCGCGACAGAAGTAACAAGTTTTACAATCCATCGTCTTCTTTTGAAAAATTATTAAGAACGACAGTTTTATTTTTGCAAATTGAAATGTCGACTAGTTGTCATTTTTTGCTTGGATTCCATCAAAATCTAGCGAAATAGTAAAACTATAATAGTGTGATATTTGTCTTCAAGAGCAAATAAATTCCCATATAAACGCACCCGCGAGTATATACGTGCGTACTCGAAAGGTTAAAAGCGTTTCATATTTGTCTTTACGTGAAAGTACCTTATGTTTAGCTATGTTGAACTTTTACTCATAAGGAGCACGCCCATTAATATCGTCTGTCGTAAGCAGAAGTCTGTAAATTTTGCCAATTCAATGGGCATCAGTGTAGACTTCCCATTTCTTCATCCATTGGCTGCTGCCGTGGCGACATGTCCTATGTATTACTGCTGATTCAGAAGGTATCCAGGTGGCCGAGCTTGGCGATATATCAGTAGAGACCTGCAAAATTCGCGTTATTATTTCGGGACACATTAAACTTGAAACAAACGTACCTTTACTATATGTTTTTCATTGGACCGTACCTTATTTGAACCCCCCCCCCCCCCCCCCGGGTAACTCTGCGCCAATAAATGAACACTTCACAATAGTGTGCTACAATCACGTGCAGTTTAGTCAGAAAGGAAGTGATTTAACATCTAGGCGGCAACCTATGGAGAAATGACGCCCACTTGAGTATATAGAGTATTGTGAAGTTCACCCTGATGCCAAATAATAACGCGAATTTCGCATGTCTCTACACTCTAAATCTGAATCAGTGAGAATTTCAATATTTTAATCAGTCGAACGTATCTGACTGATAACAGTCACTTCAGTGAATTTAACTGCTGAACCAGTGATAAAATGCCGTATTTCCTTCACTGATTGATTCAGTAACATTTCCCGTTGATTCGCCAGTCATTTTTTCACACTGTTTTCTCAGTGGTTTATTTTTTTTATTGGTGGACCAGTGAAACATCTGAACAACTTGCTCCGTCTCTAATTATTTTTGACTGATGTATCAGTGAAACTGCGTGTAAAAATCGCCGGCGAACATCGTTTAAAAATGACCGTTAAATGACGTGTGTCAAGTGAAGTACCATAACAACGAATAAACGAATAAACGAATAAAACAAATGAAAAATACTTTCTAAAATGCGTTTCGTCTTTCAAAACGCGATTTTACGCGGTGATATGAACACACAGCCTTTCATTCCGTTTTTACGTTTTTTCATTTCGTTTGCATGTAATCGTCACAGCTCTCTGTGTGAAGGTTTAAAATGCATCTAACGTGGCGGAGAGAGTGCACTCACATCTACTATTCGTTTTAACAATCGTAAAGGTACCAATCAAACCAAAAACTAAAAGTACGAGCAAAGAATTACAAACTATACGATTTCGCAGCGATACCATAAAACTTTCCTCTAACAAATTTCTACTTGGCGTGGTAGCTGAGATCGTAAGGCAACGGCGAGTTCATTCCCGGCCACCTGCAAAATTTTTTTCACTTTTTAAATTTACGGTAAATTGCACAATATAAATGGAAAACTATCCTAAACATGTTTATTTAATGTAATTATTTGCCTACATTCAATAAAAGCAATATTTAATTCGCCATTGCAGTCAACCGTAATTTATTCAACCAGTGAAATTGTTTCACGTCACTAATTCAACCAGTGAAATTTTTCACTGAAACAATCGGTGGTTTTCCACTGATTCTAAGTGGAGCCAGTTTCACTGATTAAAGTAGTTGAATTTCACTGCGAATCTGTGGTTTTCCACTGATTCTAAGTGGAGCCATTTTCACTGATTAAAGTAGTTGAATTTCACTGCGAATCTGTGGTTTTCCACTGATTCTAAGTGGAGCCATTTTCACTGATTGTAGTAGTTGAGTTTCACTGATTCGAATTTGGAGTGTACATATGAGGTAAGATGTGAATAGAGCTGGAGGAGCAACACAATTAGGAATCGCGAATGACCTGAGGAATATGTGGCAACGCGGTAGCGTCCACGACATTTTCCCACGTGAAAACACCATGGGCCTAAGATCATACCAGAGACTTCAATGCAGTGAAGCTGGCATCTAATCGATGACTGGAGATCTGCATAATTCGCGGAATTACTTTGGGACAGGCTAGACGCCATCGCTCAACAAGTTTCTGAGCACGACCCGTGATTTCGTTGGCTGATGGCTTCTGTATGAGGTCATGTGCCTGTGTAACTGTGTTACAGGCGATTGGTCACTCTGTCGTTGAACTGTTACTATTGGCGGACGTCAGTAGCACGCATAACATATTGGAGTTTGGTCTGCTGCAAGAAAATAACGCGAATTTTGCAAGTCTCTAGCAATGAATCATCCGCGTACGCGCTTCTTACGGCGCCACGTCTGTTAGCGGAACATTCGAAGCCGTTGAAATAAAGAATCGCTACAAAACAGAACGAGCGCGTTGATGAATTTTCGTGAATACAGTAAGCGGTGACAGCTTCCTTATGTCTAGGGATGGGAAAAATTCACGAGTTCAGTGACCTGTTGGCTAGACTCCACAGTCTTGTGTGTGGTCGGGCCTCGGATGTTTGTTCATTGGCTGCTGCTCCAGATAGTAGCCAGTGTTACTTCACGCCTGGAAGTATGGCACTCGCTACATGTTTCCTTGCAAGTCTGCTATTGGCTCAGAGTCGTCCAGGGCGTGTCTAACAAACTGTTATCCAAATGTGACCAGCGTACACGTGTTTGACGTCCATCTTGTCTTCAAACGAACTCGAGAAATTTTCCTATCTGCACTTATGTCACACGAAGAAACACAATGGCTCGAAGCGGGGCAGATGTGTGATTACCAAGGACGCAATCGTCACGTTGACCAACGTATCCGGCAAACATCGCGATAATCAGTTTTAACGCAATAAACGGGCGTGCATTCTTTGAAACGTGACTGCTTCTCAACGCACTGCTGACATAACACCGTCCATTTGCTGCTTACTGTGCCGACCACAACGAATCAACGCGCACGTTGCGTTCTGCTACGATCGATGTCTTGTTGGATGGGTAGTATTGTGTGCGTGTTGCATAGATACGGAGATATAGGCACGGGCGACTTACCCGTATATATTACCTGAACTGAACTGAACATAACGAAAGGTGTACAATACAGGCAGTTCCTTTGCCGTACGTAACGTGATTTGTGGACTTTTTATACATCTCTGGCTTGTGACCACGAGCGCGACCGAGTGCGAGAACGGAGCAGTTTTTTTTTTTGTGTCAGCAGAAATGTAACTAACTCTCAATTTCTTACCTTCAAAATGTGAAACCATTGCGAACTTGAAAGGTTCCATTTTTATCCGCAACACAGGTAAAACAGTTTTACAATTTTACACTGTAAAAAAAAAAAAATTGGCTGAACTTCTTAAACTGTAATGAAAGTTTTTGACCTGTAGATAGGGATAGGAAAATTTCGCGAATTTATTTCAGGACAAGATAGACGTCAAACACGTGTTCACTGAAGTCAACTCGGATCACAATTTATTAGGCACGCCCTGAGCGACTCTGAACCAGTCGCAAACTTGCAAGGGAACAAACAGCGAATCCCATACTGCCAAGTCTGACCAATCATTGGAGCAGCAGCCAATCAACAGTCAGCTGATCCTCGAGTACATATATGACTATGGAGTCTAGCCTACAGGACATTGAACTCACGAAATTCTCCTATCCGTATGTATAGAGTATATGGAAATAGTACTACGTATCAGGTAGAAAATATAGGAATGTTTAGCATCGCTACTATACAAAGTTGGGAACTTCCTTACACATTCGACTGTTTCCTGAGCAACTTTAGGAACTTTACCATGCATGTATTGGAAAATAATATACCATTCACGTTTTGTCACTGTACGTATACACTGATATGGTAAATTTGCATATAGTGTCTTAGAGTGTACTATGAACGCTCTTAAATGGATAATCCTGGGTTCATTTCCCATCCCAAAGGTAAACCAAGATGGTCGTCCTGGAAATTCTTAAAAATTCATGACCAAAGATGAGGTAGACCGATCTCGCTGGCTGCGCACAACCAATCCCCGTGTCCCAACATTGAACTGCTTTTCTGCCAACACGTCTAGAGAAAACGACATAGTTTGTATTTTAGGTTAGAAAACTGGTTTTGTAAACAAGTGTTTAGGGATTTTTTTTTGTACTTCCTATGACCAATTTGCAACGCAGTTTGGTTACATTCAAAATGATGAAATTATTTTACTTTTTTACTACTATTATAGTACTTGCCATTAAAAAAAATTAGCTATAAACAATCGCGTTCATCAGTGTTGACCATGTGACTTTGAAAGTTGTGTTCGTCTGGAGTAGGTCAATGTTGGGTACATGTGTAGAAGCTGAATAAGCGGTCTACCTCATCTTTAGCCTATGTAAAAATGCAGTATCATATGTTTAGGGATAGGAAAATTTCACTAATTCATTTCAGGACAAGATAGACGTCAAATACGTGTACTCTGAAGTCACCTTTTCAATAGGTTCACAGTTCTTTTGACACACCCCGGACGACTCTGAGCCAATAGCAGACTTGCGAGGAAAACAAGTAGCGAGTGCCATACTGGTAGGTGTGCAGTAACACTGGATACTGCGTGGGTCAACAGCCAACGAACAGGCGAGTCTCGAGGACTGTGGATACCAGCCAACAGGTCATTGAACTCGCGAAATTTTCCTATCCCTACGTGTGCGACGTGATACTGCGTGATGGTTGTAACACAAACTCGCCAACTCAGGCTATGCCGACAGGAGTAGGATCGAGTTCATATTTTCCGCAACAACGACGCAACGACGCAACGCGTAATTTACGCAAGGAAATCACGGTCGTGTACAGCCACCGCACGACGCCATGTATTACTGACATTCCAAAGCTAAAACGTGACTACGATCGAGCTAAGTTCGAGCAACGCCAGTTTCAAAATTTCTTCGTCCTTGAAAATTAAACTCGCGTGGTTATAAAGCCATTGTTCCGCTAGTGTTTAACAGGATCTTACAAGAACAATACAACCCAGCAGCCATAGTTTTCCTGCAGAAAATGTATTTTTTTCCCCCTGGTAAAAAGGACACGATTGACTGTAAACTGTAAACCTCTTACACAGTAAGATACATTTTATTGGATCATATAAGCTCTGTGACCCCAGTGGCTGATGACCAGCACAATTCCCACATGCGAAAATCCGGAGTGACCCGGTCGGAGATTGAGCCCGGATCGCCTTGACGGGAGGCGAGCAGGCTAACCGCTCAGCCACCATGGCCTCCGTCAAATATGAAAAAGCCTTCTCAAGTATACAGCAACAAATAGCAGTAGCCGAAATGTTTTTTAAGCAAAAAATATTTTATACTTATTATTATCTTTGTTTCCTTAACTAACCATTGGGCATAGCCTAGCCCTTTAGGACGGCACAAATTGACTGACACTGAAGACAGGGTAGAAGTGAGGTTCCTATATTCTCAACTACAGCAATGTCAGTTGTATTTGTCTGTGTATTTACACTTACCTTCGTCCTGTTGGTCCTGGCCACACCGGACACGCCTATTATTGGCTGGTCGTCGACCAATGGAGTCGCGTTTTGACTGTGTACCAATTAATATGTCGCGATAGATGTAATAGGTTTTACAGTCCACCGTGTTCATTTGAGAACTCATTAAGAAGAACAGTTTTATTCTTATGATAAGAAATTTCGACTAATTGTCATTTTTTTACTTAGACGCCGATAAAGTCCAGCGAAACAGTAAAACTATAAAAGTGTTTGACTTGCCTTCAAGGGCAAATAAATTTCCACATAAACGTAGCCCCCAGTATATACGTGCATACTCCTCGAAGGGCTATATTATGTTTGTGAATGAGAGTATGATCCACCGAAGCATATTTAAGTTCATTCTCACAGAAAAGTAGTGTCTATTCAAGTCCCGACACGTGCAAGATTCTTCCAAGTCACAGCTCGAACTGAGTTTCATTTGCACAGACAACGAACTACAAGGTTCGCTTTTAAATAGAAGGGAACAATACAATTCGGTCATCGCTGAAATTATCCAGAGAATCTGTATTAAGAGCAAACATTCACGGTCCAGGTGTTTGCAAATAACTGCCTTGTCGTTTATTGGCAATTGGAATACTTCTCATACTTTCAGTACTAAGATTACTCTTTCAGGAGTAATTAACACTTTGAGGACGGCACAAATGTAATAGCACCGAGGAGAAGTGTGAAGTGAGCTGCCTATATTCTACACTACAGCAATATCATTTTGGTTGGTCACTGTATTTCCACTTACCATTGTCCTATTGGTCCTGGCTACACCGGACACGCCTACTGTACTCTGCAACATTTATTATTGGCTGGCCGTCGACCAATGAAGTCCTGCGTTGGCCGTGTACCAATTAATGTATAGCGATACAAGTAACAAGTTTTACAATCCGTCGTGTTCGTTTGAAAAATTATTAAAAAGAACAGTTTTATTCTTACAAACTGAAATGTTGAGTAGTTGTCATGTTTTACTTAGATTCCAATAAATTCTAGCAAAATAGTAAAGCTATAAAAGTGTGGGCTTTGTCTTGAAGAGCAAATAAATCTCCACATAAACGTAGCCCTGAGTATATACGTGCATACTCCTCGAAGGGTTAAACTTCTAATATACATTTTATTTTAAGCAGGAAGCGGATCAGTATTGAAAATGTATTTGATTGTAAAAAAGCATGTCAGTTTTGATAACCTGAAAATTAAATTCATTACGTTAATAGGCCGTGGTTCATAAATAAACACCAATAGCATTGCCACCAAAAGTGTACAGGTTGTTGGAAGCGAGCATAGAAAAACTGAAAAGGGTAACCCCAGACAACATCTTCCAATAACTTTGTAAGCTAATTTTTCACCAGCGTTATGCATTACTGTCGAGCTATTTCTTACGCCACAAATTTTACACGTTTTACTGAGGCGTAAGATATCACGCCGAAGGAATGTATCATTTTGTGAAGCTCTTCGCACGCAAAGTATTTAGCATTGCCCTTTCTTAATTTTTCTACGTTAGCTTCCACAAACCTGCGAACTTCAATTGACGGTGTTCAGCGCCAATTTATGTATCACGGCTTTATTAAACGATATGACTGAGCGAAAAAAAAAAAAGAAATGTTCTCAAGCTTTGTTGCATGCATAGCTGAAGCAGGAAGAAATGAGTGAAACCTTTATAGCCATCAGCAAGAAAGTAAGCTCTACAAGACGGTAAATGTTTTTCGCTTACCCAGCACTACCAACGTCACGATCACAGTTCGCTATATATACATTAAATATCATAATATTTATTGCCATCGTGTCACTAACCACCTCCAACACTGCCCCATATTGCCGCAGCGGGTTATCGATTGACGACGATGGCGCCGGAAGGAGGGTCAAATGCGGATCGCTTCTACGCTAGAGGTGCCTAGCGACCATGAAGAGAACTTATAGGACCCTTATTTCCAGCCTCGCGAGATAGAAAGGTAAATTAAACAGTTCCGTTGAAATTGTAAACAATACAGCGTACTACGAATGTAAGGACACTAAAGAACCAGGTTTCAATAAAGATATAATTTTCAATCAGAAAATATTCATAAGGAAGTTATGATATTAATTTTTTAAAATGTTAACTAAGTGTCGTATTTTGAATCAAGGATAATAATAAAATAATGAATTAAATTGATTCAACTGTTACACTAGATTCCAACTTCTTACACGCAGGATTGCAAATTTCCGTTGGCTATTTGCTGCGTGTTTCTGTAAGAAGAATTTTTTCTACTCTACTGGACCAATCGGAATTAAGTCGCCTCGACATTGGACGTCCGTGATTGGCTGGCAGACACTAAACCCTGTGAGGAGGGCTCAAATTTACTAACACCGAGGGCAAGTTACAAGTGAACTGCCTATATTCTACACTACAGCAAGTGTCATTTTATCTTGTCTCTGCATTTCCACTTGCCATTGTCCTATTGGTCCTGGCCACACCGGACACGCCTACAGTACTCCGCAACGTTTATTATTGGCTGGCCGTCGACCAATGAAGTCACGCGTTGGCAGTACACCAATTAATGTATCGCGATAGAAGTAACAATATTTACAATCCATCGTGTTCGTTTTAAAAATTATTAAAAAGAACAGTTTTATTCTTACGAACTGAAATGTTGACTAGTTGTCACTTTTTACTTAGATTCCGATAAATTCTAGCGAAGTAATAAAGCTATAAAAGTGTGAGTTTTGTCTTCAAGAGCATATAAATTTCCATATAAACGTAGCCCCCGAGTATATACGTGAATACTCCTCAAAGGGTTAACACATTCAGGACTGCACATATTTACTATAATTTAAGACAAGCTAGAAGTGAATCACCTATATACCACAGAAGAAACGTATATTCTATTGGTTTCTGTATCCCCACTTACCACTCTTCTATTGGTCCACACCACACTGGGAGTGCTTACTGTGCTCTACGACGTTCACCATTGGCTGGTCATCAGCCACTGGGGTCGCAGAGCTGATATGCTCCAATCAAATGTCGCTTACTGTGTAAAAGGTTTACAGTCAATCGTGTCCTTTTCCCAGGGCATAACAAAAAAAAAAAAAAAAATACATTTTCTGCAGGAAAATTATGGCTGCTGGGTTGCATTGTTCTTGTAATATCCTGTTAAATACTAACGTAACAATGGCGGATGTATAACCCTGCGAGTTTTATTTTCAAGGACGAAGAAATTTTTAAACTGGCGGTGATCGAACTCAGCTCGAGTGTAGTCCAGAATGTGTTAAGACACGTGCGAGTTAAAATGATACAATCGCGACATTGGTTCTAAACTAACGTGTTTTGGAGTACAACTTGCCGCAAGTCTTTTCGCGAAAAATAGGTGGCCCTAGAGAGTGTTCTTCCACAAGGATAGTACTAAAACTTAATAAAGTTTTGTTTGTGACGGTATTTACATGGTTTGAGTCATCTTCAGGGTTACACTGGCCAAACAATACAAATAGCACAACTTACAGGTGTAATTATATTGTTACATGCGGACGCCTGAGGGGCGTATCTGAGTTCGTGGGGGGGGGAGGGGATGGAGGTCCTAATTAGCCCCACTACAGCATCTCCGGAAAACTTAATTGGCAGTCAGCCCACAGACGACCAATGAGAACGACCTACGATCCCAGGTACGTGGTACGAGGACCTTTATGAAGGGGGCCGCCTACGAGGTGCTTGAAATATCTTGCCGTGTTTTGGAAGATCCGGTTTTTTTTTTGACGAAACTATTCAACGTGCACCCAATATGCTAATTTACGAAAAGAAAACAAACTTAAAACGATGACG
Organism: Dryococelus australis; assembly: GCA_029891345.1. Classification (NCBI taxonomy): domain Eukaryota; kingdom Metazoa; phylum Arthropoda; class Insecta; order Phasmatodea; family Phasmatidae; genus Dryococelus; species Dryococelus australis. The sequence goes on along the minus strand of CM057008.1, from coordinate 45,291,260 downwards.
GAATATCGCTTTCATGACACTACACATGTTAGAAGCACAATTTCGAGGCCCTCCAAAGTAGCTAAAAACAGCCTTTTCAGACTGCCGTATGTCTAGAGACCTGAAAAATTCGCGAGTTCAGTGACCTCTAAGCTATATTCCATTGCCATAAGTAAAATCACGCAAATATCACTGTTCATTGGTTGCTTGTTGAACTAGCGTAAGACGGTGATTGGGCCTGCATTTTATTGTATGTTTATTATTGTCCCAGTGTGTGTCACGAGATGCAATCTAACGGGTATGCCAATAGCATAAGCAATACAAATGTATGAGGTTTTGAATTCTAGCTTCTCCCGAAATGAAAACCCGAATTTTTCAGGTCTCTACGTATGTCAAGATGTGCTGCCAGGATCTACGTGAAACTCAGATACAATCCTGCATTGAGCTTTGCAACAGACTTTTCATCATTAAAATAATATGGTCACCGCTTAAAGTCCCATAGAAAAAACGGTTCGACGAAAAGCTTGCGCGCTAGTTTAGTGCTTCACTCATAGTGGCGATGTGGCACTTGATGTGCGTGCAAGTGTCGCCCTTAGCGTTCGCTCGCTCTTGTGCCATGTCGCGTAAGGCAGGCGGCACCCTTAACCCTTTGAGGAGTTTGTATGGAAATTTGTTTGCTTTTGAAGACAAAGCTCACACTTTTTATAGTTCTACTATTTCGCTAGGCTTATAAGAATCTGAGTAAAAAATGACAACTAGTCAACATTTCAGTTCGCAAGAATAAAACTGTTCTTTTAAATAATTGTTCAAACTAAAACGATGTGTTGTAAAACTTGTTACTTCTATCGCGATACATTAATTGGTGCACACCCAACGCGTGACTTCATTGGTCGACGTTCAGCCAATAATAAACATTGCAGAGTACAGTAAGTGTGTCCTGTGTAACCTGGACCAAAGGACAATGGTAAGTGGAAATACAGGGACGAACCAAAATGATATATTGCCGTAGTGTAGAATATAGGCAGCTCACTTCAAACTTGTACCCAGGGCTGGTAAAGTGGTGCAGTCCTCGAAGGGTAAAGACACACAAGGGAATGGGTGTTGGAACTCATGCGCCCACGCCGTATTTTCAGAGGAATTAAAATACCGGCAAGCTGATGTATGTATACCCATGAGAGGCCAATGCCTTTAATCCACAGAGGCCAGCCAGCCAATAGCAGTGCACTGTTCAAGATGCTGTAAGTGCCAGTTCTCCCTCTCCTGTCTGCCCTCCGAAGCTGGGACTATCGCGACAGCATGGCGACCCAGAATGTGACGATACTTCCACTTCAGCCCTTTTCTGCTCTAGTCCAAGAGCCCACGAAATTACAGTAGTAATAAATCACTAACTACCCGCGGTGGGCTGAGCGGTTAGCCTGCTCCCCTCCCACCAAGGCGAACCGGCTCAATCCCCGGCCGGGTCACTCCCGGATTTTCGCATGTGGGAATCGTGCCGGACAATGTCGATGGTCGGCGGGTTTTCTCGGGGATCTCCCGTATCCTCCGCCCTTTCATTCCGGCCCTGCTCCATACTCAACTCAATCTCCCCCATCGGCTCGCAAGACCTCGCTGTTAGGAGCCGCCCAAATCTCTTCATTCGCTCACTAACATGTATGGTTTTTAGACCCGCAATACTGATAACCAGAAAAAATACGAAGAAATTAAATTATTATATACTATCATAAATGTACAACAAACTAAATAAATTAGAATTTTCCGATAACGATTATTAACTTGCTCAATCAATTTAAAAGGATTTTATCTTTAAATGCTGTGAGAATACCATGCATTGTAATTAAAATATATGTTTTATTATAAGCTAATAGCATTAAAAATCTTGGGAGACATATGCAATATATTAATTGTGCGGTTCTTGGAACTTTATAGCTGCAGGTTTACCTCAAGATGCAGTGTTAATGAAAACAAAAACCTGAAATAGTTTTGTCGAGTGATTATGATCCCAATGGTTGATAAAGATGATTGCGCAGTGTCTAAACAAAGAAATGCTTGGAAGATTTTTATAAAAATCAAGAATCTAACTACTTGGATGCTAAAAATCTGTATTCGTGAGAGATGTTTCATTATTTACCATATGGAGACTTCCTGCCGGTTAGTTACCAGAAATTTAAAATAGAGTTCCCGCAAAATTGCTTGTTAAACATGATATAGGCTGTTCACGGTAAAGTGAGCACTTTTGAAAGCCCTCTCATTTGAATTAATAGAAAATAAAAATATTTAATTGTAACTTTAGATGTTAACTTACGAGTGCGGTGGAATAAACGCACTGAGTTTATTACTTATGTGCAATATTGATTTTAAATGATGGTTAAAAGATAAAATATGGCTAAAAGGAAATAGTAACTAGGGGTCTCAAAAGTACTCACTTTACTGTGAACAGCCTATATACGATTTTAATTATGGATAGTGTTCTGGCCATGTGTCAGTTTGTACTAGTTTAAATTTCCCGCCACATTGTGGCAACACTGTCGATGGTGGCGCCATTGGCCTGGAGCGGCGATGCCAAAATCTACAACATCAATTCGGCTTTGTTTTCGTGTCGATATGTCGTAACTCGAAATGTTTTTCGTTAAAATACAATCCACATTGTTCTCGAGCCCAAACAGATAGGCTAAATCTTGGTAGTTGATTTAGAGAATTCGAAAGAATTAAATGTTTAAAATAAACATTTTCTTTTGGCTCTAGAAAATAAATAATTCTGGGTACAAACTAATTAGAATTGTTAACTACACTTCATGTTATGAAAAATAACTAAAGATGGTGGTTTATCGAGGGAAAAGTTGACTTGTTTGCTAGGATTCAGCATACTGTACACAAGTCCGACAGTTTTCTTTCCTTATTGGTTGTAAAGCATGTATGAAGCTACTACCCCATTTTACTGGGCCAATGAGGATTCTGATACTATAAGTCAAAACGTTCGTCATTGGTATGCAAACAACTTAGCCGAGTCAAAACCTTGTTCATCCATTCATAAATGAAGAAACTACCCAAAGTGTTATGAAATATATGTTGACTCCAAAAATTTTCGCGATTTTCCATAATCTCTAAAAATAACCTTACTTTATCGGAATTAAAAACAGTACTAGTCTTTTAGAGTAGCTAAAGCTAAAAAAAAAAGTCAATTTAATATTAAAGTATAATCACATAAATTGATTTTAAAAGCAGTTTATATATATATATATTATATATATATAATCCCATAAATTAGAGCAAAAGGAAATAGTGATTTCCGAAGATGTTTACAAATTAATGAATAGTTGTATAGGCTGTTCACGGTAAAGTGAGCACTTTTGAGGCCCTAGTTACTTTTTTTTTAATTCAGCCATTTTTTATTGACTATTATTCAGAGTTAGAGAACTTTCAAAAGTGCTCACTTTACAGTGAATAGCATATACAATCGGGAACACTATAGAGATTATAAGACACAGTTGTTACGCAATTATTTACAAGAAAAAAGTGTAAAACCAATAGCTAAAGAATAATATTGGATGAGAATCTGGCTTCGTTCCACATTAAGTCTAACAAACTAATTTAGGTGGTAAAGAGCATCTTAGCGTAACCAAGATTATAATTATAATCGATGAGTTTAATGCTAGCATGTGTTCTAAAGATAAAAGGCAATGTGGGCATTTTACTGGTGTTTTTATTTTTTTTATTTTACTACTAAATACAAATTTCTGGTTTTGAGCGCTCGCCAAAACAGAGTGTGGAGTGGAGAGGTTTGTGAGGCTCTTGAACAGCGATGTCTCGAGAGCCGATGAGGGTGAAGCGAGGTGGGTATGGGGCAGCTCCGGAATGCAAAGGCGGGGGAAACGGGAGATCCCGGAGAAAACCCGCCGACCATTGACATCGTCCGGAACGACCCCATTGGGAATCGAACCCGGTTTGCGTTGGTGGAGGAGGGTTGTGGAGGTGGGGGGGGGGGGGGCGTTCTAGCCACCGCGCCGCCGCATATCTAGCACAATTATTTAATTCGATTTCAAACTGACACCTTAATTTTGTAGGACCGACTAAGTAATACCCATACGGAATCAAAATTTTCTTCAAACGTGCTTAAATGAGGAGTGACTTTGTGATAGGCTTGTGTTTGCACTAAAAGATTTAAATTGTATAACGACATGAATCTAAATCAGCGATTAATGATAGTCCAGAACAGTAATTATTCTTGCCAGTAAAATTCACGATTTACAAGCTACAAAAGTCATTGCTTGATGCTGCGAGGTGTTTTGAAATGCCGACAACATTTCGAACATAAATGAAGGTCACGAAAATTCAAGTGAAATCATGTTGAAAATAGCAATTAATTATGCATGGAACATACTTTTCCAAAAACAAGTTCATCACTTATCTCTTTGGGGCCGCGGTGTTATAGCAGTCAGAATACTCGCCTCCTACCTAGCCGAACCTGGTTCGGTTTTTTGCTGCAGTTCGCGTTATCGATGCTTCCAGCACCATATCGACGTAAATGCTGTGTAAAGAAGGCATAATGAGGAGACGGTTAACCATTTAGGACGGCACAAATTGACTGACACTGAAGACAGGGTAGAAGTGAGGTTCCTATATTCTCAACTACAGCAATATCAGTTTGTATTTGTCTGTGTATTTACACTTAACTTCGTCCTGTTGGTCCTGGCTACACCGGACACGCCTACTGTGGTCTGCAACGTTTATCATTGGCTGGTCGTCGACCAATGGAGTCGCGTGTTGACTGTGTACCAATTAATATGTCGCGACAGATGTAATAGGTTTTACAGTCCACCGTGTTCATTTGAGAACTCATTAAGAAGAACAGTTCTATTCCTATGAAATTAAATTTTGACTAATTGTCATTTTTTTACGTAGACACCGATAAAGTCCAGCGTGTTTTAATTTTGTCTTCAATGGCATACATAAACAGAGTAACCTACATAGATGTAAAGAATCGTGGCGGACGATGCCGGTGGTCGGCGGGTTTTCTCGGTGATCTCCCGTTTTCCCCACCCTTTCATTCAGACGCTGTTCCATATTCACCTCAATCACCCTCATCAGCTCTCAAGACCTCGTTTTTTCAGAGCAGCCCAAATATCTCCACTTCATTCACTTGGTGCTATTGTAATTGTCTCGGTTCTGTCTCATACGTTTCTGGTTTCATCTACAATGAGATTGCCGTCAATGAGACATTTAACGACTTCCTACCATGCTTTCAATAACTTTACTAAAATTTATTTGCTTCCATGTAGAGGAAAGTAGGCTCATTAACGATCCGTAACTTCTCGTCGGCTTTCTGGAAACTATTAAGATCACATTTGATAGAGTAGCAAAGTGAAAATGAAACTTATAAACAAACCTCTTCACTGGGTAGCTAGCTATGTCAGTCTTCATCAGAGCATATGAAAAACCACCTGTTTCATATGCAGCTCGATCATGATAAAGAATCGCATTTTTTTGGTAAATGGCAAAAAAAAAAAAAAAAAAAAAAATCTGAGAACTGCATTTTCGAGCCTACGGATGATGACGCAATGCGCTTTTTTGTATTGCGTTGATGAATCACAGTTTTTAGTCAGCTGGTAGTAGATGGACCCAGTATATTTATGATCACTTTTTACTCTGTTACTTTCTGTTTCCCCCTCCCCCCCCCCCCCCCCCCCCATTAATACTTTAAGAACTAAACCCGAGTGTAGCTAAAACACGCGCAGTTAGGTTTTCGTTTTTTTTCCTAAATTTTTTTTTTGCTGTAATAACATCGAAATCTATTAAAAAATAAATTTCTTAAATAAGGAAAATAATCATTGCAAATCACTATATATTTATTGTATGTAGTACATCTCGCCACGACTGTATCGATCGATCGATTACATCCACAACAACACAGCAGCAGCGCAGCGTGCGCCGTGCGATTAGGAAAGGCGAATTTGGTCGGTGGCAGCGGCTCGACTATCAGGCGTACATGAATGCCACAGAGGTGTACACGATTGTCGCCCACGTTCCTACCTCTGCACCTTTCATGCCCGCCTAATACTACAAGCTGCGATCACCTGTCTAGCCAGACGCACCCGTACAAAAAAAATCACCTATGTTGCCTACGTCTCAGGCGTAGTCACTGCTTACCAGCTCATAATTTCTCACATATTCAGAGGGTCAAATTTTGTCAAGCACCAAAAAAAAGGGTGCCAGCCCTTATCATTGAAGGGTTTGAAAATGGCAAACCAAATTATCATCTTTGTTTGGTAACACATTATATTGGAATATAAGAAGATACTACATGGTTTATTTGCAATAAATATGGATTTTACCACCACTTTTAAGGGTGCGTGCCGCATATACTCTTAAGGAAAAGTCTTAGGCTATATGTAATATTGACTTACCTATTTTCTTCCTTCCTGAGTTTCTCAGTGATTTTTAGTTACACGCATAGTATGGAATTAGAATTGTGTAACAGGTATTATGTTCAGTTATATTTTCTGCTTAAGGTGATTGTAAACAGTGTTTACACACATATGCATAAATCAGTAAATAAATGTTCTGAAAGTACACATGTTTCCCAGGAAAAAAAAAAACTATAATCTACAGCATCCACTTTTTACTTTTATCCTATCTATAATAATATTATAAATAGGTTATGTGGGTTTTTTTTATACGTCTCGGATAATCTCGGAAACTACACGGTCGATTCTTATAATTCTTCCAGATGGACAAAGGTTATGTTTTTATTCTAAAAAAAAAAAAAAAAATTACCTTGAGAAATTTCAAAATTTGTAAACCAAGCCAGAGAAAAATGAGCTACTTGGAGGCTTTGTAAGCGTGCACTAACAAAACCATTATTTAAGAAGATAAATTGAAACAATGTTACAAGAAATTGTAGAAGGGTTAGGGGCTTTTCTCTGCACACCCTTGGACCTTTGGCTATCGAATTACCCCCTCCCCCATTCACCACCCCTTCTCTCGATCCCCTGGGAGGAGTTTCTGAGACCGGAGCTGTGTTTTTTCCCCCTTCTTTTTGGCCTGGAAGGTGCATTTTCCTACCGGTTTTCTTGGGACTTGGGCAAGGGGTTTTCTTTTTATGCCCCTCCCTCCCCCAATAGAAAGTTAAGGCCCTTCGGGGCAAGTCTTAAGTGTTAAGCCTTACATCTTAAGTGTTAAGTCTTATGTATCTTATGTAGCTGCCTATCTGTTTCCAACATTTATAATTTCTTTCACTCACGCGTTTAGTCCAGTAGGTCCAGCCTGCCAACTGCGAAACCCACTTCTTGATTCAGTCGCCGACTTCCCTTCCTCACTACTGGTCACGCTGCTCGTTCATTCATCATCTCCGACTCAACTCCAATAAAAACTACCGGCCCGGAGGCCCGCCGCAATTTTTTTTTTTATAGTCTCTGTGCCACCATCTGGGAAGTTCACCGCACCCGAGACGCACCGAGAGTGCGAGGTCAGTAATCCAGGGCATTCTTTAGACATCGGCAGGAAACAAAAACAACAACAGTCCGCAGCAATGCATCTGTATTCGATAAGCGCCGTTGCCGCCTCCACCTCCCTGCCCCCGCCACCTTCGCTATGCTATCATATTACAACTCCCCCGTTCTTTACTCCCTCGCCGGCGCACTGCTGGTGAAGAAGCGAGCACGCAACAATGTCCTACTGTTACAGAGATTTGACTTGCGAGAAATTCAACTAGCCTGGAATGCACGGTATCACATGTTGCTGCTCTGTATCGCTACCCCCTAGCCTATGTCCCCTTCGATCGTGCGAAGAAATGTGTCAGAGACGTTACTGGTGATTCACAAAGGTGTGTCGCCACGTGTGCCCGATAAGGCTATCGGGACTCGGGTGCTCCCGTCCTTTGGCGGATTTAATTTCTGGGGTTATCGTTTCAAGACTGTTCTGGTCATCGTCATATCCTCCCTCAGCACGACTTGGAGCGTGGGGAACCTCCTGGATCAGGTCAGCCAGTCTGTTTAAGCCACGTTGGGTCTCAAATTGAACAGTTTAGAGTTTGCAGCATAGTACAGCCTTAAGCGCCAGGTGTGCAAAGGCAGAAAGGCAATGAGCCGGCGACGATAGTGACCAGCAAGAGTTAAGTCTGCGGACTGCAAGCAATTAGTGCAGCGGAGAGTAAGGCTGATGGGCGGAAATATTAAAGTGGATGTACGAGTGACGGACATTTGGAATGACCGCTAAATGTGTGTAAATAATGTTTGTGAATTAAATGACTGTAGCAGATACGAAAACAGCGATACGGATTTGGGGGCAGGTATTAACTGTCACTGATAACAGATATAATATACTCATCAATCTCTATTTTACAAGTCATCTTTATTCTCTACCTGCGACATGATGCACCAAGGCCAAATTGTAGAGACTGGGTAAAAATTTCCTTGGTATTCCTTTTTACAAAGCCACAACCTGTGTTCTGAAGACTGGGACATGTTTACCAAGAGTCCATAATTCAAACATCTCGTTGGTAGTGGGAAAAATTATTTGAATTTTGCACGTAATTCCTTTCATTGTAGGGAGAAGGTAACACAAAAATGTCTCAAACTTGAAACATGTGTAGGTTTAGGCTTTCTCTGGAACACAACACTTTCGATTTTTTTTTTTGGGAAAACCAAGGCTGTGATAACCACAAGTTCCAGTGCACATACATATTAGAATTGTGACATTGGACTGTAACTAATCTTTCATCTCCTTAAACAGTTATTAACACAATAATAAAATTTATAAAAAAAAACCTCGCTATCTTGAAGCTTAAAGCAAGAATTTTCAATGGCGAAGTTCAAGTGCGTCTCGAGTCTTTTATTCCACAGCAGAGTATTGCATTGTACTATAAGGCAGCTTGTTTACAGACTGCTCTGTCACTGAGAAAAAAAACACTTTAGATAATTAAGGTATATTGATAGTGTAGTGCTACTGTTGATAAAGCAGCCAAAAGCACACGTGTAAACGAGGAGATAAGTATAAGGACAACCGAGTGCAACTTGCAAATTATTTCATGTTAAAGATGTTCTACAACAGAAAAACTTTTGCTAAGGGAACTCACATGTGTAACACATTGATTCATAGATTACTTGTGCAGGGACCGCAGTGGCTGAGCAGTTTAGCCTACTCGCCTCTCGCCAATGTGAATTGGGTTCAATGCCTGGCCGGGTCACTACCGGATTTTCCCGTGTGGGAATTGTGCCGGACGATGCTGCTGGTAGGCGGGTTTCCTCAGGGATCTCCTGTTTCCCGTGCCCCTTTATTCCGGCGCTGCTCCATACTCACCTCGACCACCCTCATTGGCACTCACGACCTTGCTGTTAAGAGCTGCCCAAATCTCTTCACTCATTCACAGACTTGCAATAGCACCCTTATGATAAATTGATTGATAAATGTTTTTATTAAAATGAACCATAAATATAAGAGTAAAAAGAACAATAATGAAACAGTATTAATATTCCAGTATGCCAGCATTGTTACTCTTCTGCAAGTAAGTGATAAGTGAATGTAATAATAATCGGGAAAAAAAATAGAAGGAAGTGTATAGTAGTAGAGGAGGGAAACTAACCAAACCCCACCCCCCCTCCCCCCACCGAATTGAGTACCATATGCAAAACTGTAAAAGAGAATAAAATGGATAAAAAAGGAAAGGAAGGAAACAACAGAAACGACAATAAAACAAAACTACTTTGGAAAGCGGGGCAGGGGCGCAACAACCAAACATATAAAACGTGTAAAAACAAGTATTAACTTTGGGAGATGTAAATATGTATACAGATGTTTAAAAAACGTGCAGGCGTCAGCCCCTGCAATGCGTAGTTAAAGACCAAAACGAACACGTAGAACAAGTAACAACTAGAGGCCTGAAAAAGTAAGTGTTATTTGTTTCAAAAATATGTTATTTTTATTGGGGGGGGGGGGGAAGTGTTATTTTTTTCTCAAAAATAGCTGTTATTTTCTTGTTACAAAAGTGCAGGTTTCTGCATGAGAATCGCTCCAATTATTAATCTGCTCTTTATAAAGACATACATAATTTGAGATGTGTCACTATATTCATAAAACCTGAAATAGGCAATGTTATTCCTATTGAAAAGCTATGTTTTCTATCTATTGTTATTTCCGTAACTCCCAGAGAAATATACAGTTATGGTTTATCAACAGACAACATTGAAAACAAGTTCAGATTTTACTTAAGATTTTGTATTCTGCCTGTCACCTGGAACAAATGGTCACAATGCACTGCCGAGGGCATAATGTTTCATGAAAAGAATAATGTAAACAATTTATACACATATATAAATACACTGGAAAAAAATTATAAAAGTGCCTGGTACCAAGAGCAGGTGGGAAAAAAAATACATTTTTGAACTATCGAAACTTTCAACAGATTTTTTTCGTTAGACCCACTGACAAAATTTTCCTTTCTTCAAAACATCTCATTTTTACCGCGTATATTTACAGAGAACGTGTACGTTAAAATACAGTTTACTGGACAAATACAAATTTACAATACGTGATAAATTGGTTTACAAATATATTCTACGTAAGAGAATGCATATAAACATTTTTTTCAATGCCGCATTGCTCGCTTTGTAAAAAAAAAAAAAAAAAAAAAAAAAAAAAAAAAAAAAAAAAAAAATTGTTGGTTAAAACGTGATGATGATACGAAATGAATGTAAACAACGTGTGGATTCCATAGATAACATGGTGTGTGGTGGACGTGAGCACTACAACGGCGTGTTTTCCTAATGAACAATCTTTTGCAGGGCTGCAAGTAGGATGTTCACTGAAAGTGACATCATCATCACTTGCGCTTATGATCTATGGTCGTAAATACATGAGATGGAGGGGGAAAAAAAACATATTTTCGTTAAAGGTGATAAATCGAAGAAATCTACTGGCCAACTTATGCATGCATTTGTATTCGAATATCCAAAAACACACACAAAATACGTATTAAGAAGCAACTACGTGCCACAAAACAATAATAATTCGCGAAAATACTACAGGCTTTTGTACAATTAGTGAATTACAGCTGAAATTCTCAAAAATCGCAATTTTTCGTTTTATGTCAAAATTCGCGTTATTTTTCGCTTTATCGCATTTGCTAATTTTTCAGGTCTCTAGTAATAACAGTTAGTAAAATAAGTAGATAAATGAAAGCAAAAAACAGATAATTATGCATATGAATGTTTAAAAAACGTACGGGCGTCATTCCCCGCAATGAGTAAATAAAGATAAAAACTAACACAGTGAGCAAGTGTTAACAGTTAGAAAATAATTGTGTGAATAAACGTGTAAAAGCAAATACATATACTATGAATGTTTAATGAACGTGCGGGCGTCAGCCCCCGCAATGCATAAAGACAAAACTAACACGTAGAACTGTCAACAATTATAAAAATAAGTACATATATCAGTCTGCACAGACCAAATAGTTGTGTATATAAATGTTTAAAAACAGTGCGGGCATCTGCCCCACAAGTGGATGAAGGTGCAAATTTTGTCAAGGCTGGATCAAAGGAGCTACAGATATGGTTTTGTGTAGGGAGGTTGTCAAAAAAAAGTCGGAGATTGCGTATGCAGCTTAGAACATCTTTAACAGTGGCGAAGTGCTCTAACTTTTTGAGGGGGGGGGGGGGGGGGGGGAAATCTTTTCATAAGATATTGTTCTCAGGACGCTACTAACATGCATGACACAACTGTGAAGGTGCTCACGCTGGCGTAGCGGGATTTGGGGGCTCGCCAGAAAAAAAATTGACGCCCGCAAGTTAACTTTTCCAGTAGCTCGCCTCAACACTTCTGTGCTGGAGCTATCTACCGCACCTTAGGCCCTCACGGTCATCTTAAGCATCCACCAGTGGCTGCTGTCGGCAACGACCAGCGGCTCCAAAGGCTTCAGCCAAGCCTACCAGCAGCTCCGGTAGCTCCTACCACCAGCCAGCAGCAGCCCCAGAGGCTGCCGTCAATGGCTACCACCAACTCCAAAGGTTCTGCAGCATCTACCACCAGCTATTCGACAGCAAGCCTGCAGACACCACTACCACACTCTTCGTTGTCATTCCTCCAGGTTCGACAACCACCACTACTTTTTGGTAGTAGCAAATACACCCACTGCCATTAAAAGTAATAGCACCTTTTTTCTTTAAGTCTCTTCAAGACATCCCGAGTTAGAGTAGCTGCAACCGAGTTGTTTTTACAGCCGTCAAAGTCATTTTATACCGAGTTAGATTAGGAGAAGGTCTCCTCCACCTGCTTTACCGTAGGTTACTTCTGACCACGTTTTGCTTGGTAAGAGATAGTACGAGTCACTATGTTTAATACTACGTATTGTTGCTATCCGAGTGTTGTTTAATCAAGAGGTATATTTCCAACTCGCACCACGCGTCCACAAGCAGCCAGCCTGCCTAGTGCAGAACCCAGCAGTCCAGCACCCGACAGCAGCAGTACAACACCAGGGCTTGGTGCGAGCACCAGTGGAAACCAACCACCCCTGCAGTTGGAGAAACAGGTTACGAGTCAGGTGGGCAAGGTAAGGAAGCCAGACTGAGTAAGTAAGGTATGCTCGCAGTCCCAGACTTTGTGTCGAGCCAAAGGCCAACTCGACCTACTTCACAAAAACGAAGGCTCCAGTATTCTGACAGTAACCTATAACCTTGAACCAGCGCGCCTTACCTAGCACAACCAAAACCACATGCAAAATGTCTCAGATCAGGATTTAGAAAGCGACATGTGTCAATATTGACCCGAAGAGCCTGAACGACAAAAGAATTAAAATAATTGAGATGCCTTATGGCTGTTTGACATGGGTTACCCTTATTTAAATAAAACTTCGGTTCAGAAGTAGGAGCGTTCTTTATTAAAAGCTAAGCAAACAATGGGGCAGCAGCAAAATATATAAAATTTTGTAAAAAAGAAAGAGGATGAAGTTATTTCAGGAGAAGGCTTCCTGAACACAGTTAAGTGAATTAGGGTGTTATGTGATGAGAATAAGCCACTCTGATATTATAATTAAATTTACCTTTTAATATAGGGATGTGTTCTTAAGGAACCTAAGTCACGCAGCACCAGAAGGGCACTGAATAAGTGTGGTGGCTGTTACGGTAGTTACCAGAGGAACAATGTCAATGGCGAGGTTACCAAAGGTAGGTCAAAGGAATGGTTGACTGACTTTGGCAGACCCTCTGGTGCGCCGGTGTTCGGAAGACCTCTGGAGATGGACAATCACCTGAAGAGGTGGAAGACCCTCTGGACTGCTGGCAGGATCCCCAAAACTGCAGTGGATGTCGAAGTCAAGGACCCTCTGGAACTGTTTGTCATGGCGGACGCTGCGCGAAGGATTCTGGCCCTTCAGCGGGAGTCAGGGAGGCTTGTGCTTATCCTTGCGGGCTGACACCTTCCAGTGGCCTTTTACAGCAGTGGTTGGTGCAGCAGACTGCTCTGAGGCCAGATCCTAGTGCCTCTTCTTTTTGTACTAATCATATCAGCTCGGTGGGGCTCTGAAGGGTGAGGGGGAAGCACGCTCCACCCTCTTGGGGGTTGGCCTGATGATGTCATACATAGGCGACTGGATACTTATCTCTGCGGCGCTCGCTGTGAGGGCTGCGAGGTGATTGTGTGATCTGGCCAGCCAGCGCATTTCGGAGGCTGTGAGAGCTTCGGCGGCTGGTGCTAGGCTATCCAGCGGGCGGAATTGTGAAGTATCAGTCGTCCTGGAGTACCGGGCAATTTACTGTAGCGGAGGATTGACGCAACTGACGTACATTATTCTTTGCTTCGCGGGGAGCAGCACGTGTTCTAGAATTAATAAGGGGGCTGTTCCCCAGGCGCTTGAGCAGACATGTGTCTTCTCTTCTTGTTCCACCGGGGTTGCGGACTGGCCCATAACGATGGTTGTGTTTCCAAGGTAGGTGCAAGTAGTGTTTGCTATATAAATGTGCAGAACACGTCATGTGTCCGAGTGTTTGACGACTTCTACAAGGATAGGTTCCAGAGGTTTATATGGAAGGTGTAGAAGACGTCTGTGAAGGAGTTGGCGAGCTTCTGGTATATTTGGATGACATGGATGGCAGAAGAGGGCACCAGCACATGAGGTTGTGGAGCGAGCTGCTGCTGACGGTTCCTTCGGCACCAGACGGTGCGGTGAAGGAACAGAGACATCCGATCAAGGGCGATGCACAGGTATTCATATGCTGCTGGCTTACCCTTGTCCGGGCGGTGGGAGGTGGGGCGTCCTCAGAGCGTGACGTCGTCGGCCGGCCAGAGTTTCAGCTGAGGTGGGGTAAGTCAGCGTTTTCACTTGCGATGCCATCCTCTGGCACGCTGTATTACTATGTGGCTTTGAACTGCCGTCTCTGCAGCTTGGCCGACATCTCATTCATGCTTCAGGGTTATAAGCGTGTATCTTTTACCATTGGGTGACCAGTACAAATTATTGGCATCTGTAATAGTCCCCGCAACCAGGAGCGTATCCTGTAAACAATCTGGAATATTGTACTGCTTTTCTAATTTTGTTGCGTGCAACAGGGAGATGGCATTGATAAGGCGAAGTCATAGTAGTAGTTTGAAAAAGACCTCACTCGTCAAATTAATGAAGTTTCACTGATGTAATGATGTTTGTCTTTCCTAATATTTGTAACATGTTACAACTTACGCAAGGATAGGAAAATAATTTCTTTGACCAAAGTGTGAGCACATTTTTAAACTGTTTTTCATGGCTGCACTTTATATCCACTCAATTATACCATTTTTTTTAGTTTACTGCAACACCTTTAACCCTGATACTGTAAAATTTTATTCACTCAGTTTGAAAAGACATCTAATTAATTTGGACATGTGACTTCGCCAAACCAATTCTCAACTTACGTTTTGCATTGCACAGTATTTTACACAATTTTTAAAGTACAGCTTTGTGTTTAACCAAGTCATCATAAAATGTATTCGACGACAAACAAAATAGCTTGTTGAATAGAAAATGTTGTACATAATGGGTTGGCAGAAAAGGTCCATATGAAGCATAGTACTGACCTACAGAAAAAACTATGAGAGAAAATAATGAACAGCAAAGCAGAAAACACAAACTTCTAATAGATGTGAAGTTTCACACACGGCATGAACATCTGAATATAAAATTACAAATGTTTGCTTCCAATATAATGCTATTTGGAAGTCTGACAAAAAAAGATTTCCACTGTCTGAAAGAGAATCCAAATTTGAACTTGAGCTCTGATAGTTGCCTGGACAAATGCATACCCAATAACTATTAAAGGCTGTTCACGACAAAGTGAGCACTTTTGAAGACGACCTTAGAAAAAGTCACTGCTCTTACTCGCATACAGTAATATTTAAACAGGCATACTAAGTGACATGCACCTAGTAAAATTGGTAACGATGGACGGAAAGTAGTTCCATATATTAAAGTTGAATAAAAAGTGTTTGTTACATAACCATTTGTAACGACTTAATTTTTTTTTTTTTAAGTGCATTGGAGTGCAAAATTAGGAGATTTGTAAAATATTTACTTTTATAATTATTTCACAGTTTCACTTAACCGATGCATAAATAAAGCGATAAGGTCAATGACAATGTTAATTTTACATAAGGCGGAAGATTACATAACTTGTATATAAGTAGATCTCAAGCAGGGCTTTCAAAAGTGCTCATTTTACCGTGAATAGCCTATATCAACTCCAATTTAGTATGTAATACCAAAAATATTTCATTTCTTTAAAAGTGAATTAAACATTTATTCTAAATCACAAACAATTTTTAAATAAACAAACAAGTTATTCTATACAGTACAAAAACATTTAATTGCATAAAACATAATTTGGTGTACGTCAGACTTTTTCTATCATTCTTCTCACAGTATACATACAACTAAATTTTTTGCGTCTTACTCAAATGTCATTAACTTTATACATATTTTCCACTAAAGTACAAAAGCCAATACATTGAAGTCATTGCTGACAATACAACCATTTTTGTATTTCCTATGTTCTCTGTAGAGAACACTGGAGTTCATACATGAACAATACACCTTGGAAATTCCCAACGACAGTCTTGCCTGGTAAGAACACAGGAGAAAAGACATACCAATCAATGAAAGGTACTTAAAATTTTTAAATTATAAATAAAACAACATGGGAGCTGTTTAAAACAACTCAAACTCACAAGCCTAAAGAACTTATCAACCACACATTAAATAGTTCTTTTCAATACATAAATTTTTTTTTGTCATCCTCTTGGTTGATCGTCAAGCACACAGCTCTGTGAGTGTGTCTGATCAAACAGCAGTCTCAACTCTATCAACCTGAAACACAGGCGCAGAACTACAGCTAGAGAAAACAAGATAGTCTATTATAAACTGTAAGTACCTTACAATGTTTGAGAGGTACAACATAAACAACCTCTGAAAATCTACCCGCAAATAATATCCCCCATGAGTAACAAAATATGTTAGGGCTGCAATTATCACATCATACTACATATAGTATTACTCCAGGATAAAACGTTTAATCTTAATGTGATGAAATAATTGCGACCCCTGTGCATTTTGTTACTGATATGTTATTTGCACTTATATTATTTTAGAGGATGCTTTTCTTATTTCAGTGATACACTGTACACATTAAGCTGGACTTGCAAACATCTGTTGCACCCGTCAGTCAGTCATCCGTCTACTTTTTTGTCTGTTAAATGAAAGTGATTCACAACAATCCGTTGTCCATCACTCCTGTATAGCAAAATTTCACTGTGACATCTTAATATTGTGATCTTTCTTTCATAGAAGGTACACAATTGACGCACGACGTCTTTTACAAAAATGGAAATTAGACGACTTCCCCTCCATCCTCAGGTCAGTTTGTAGGAGTCTGAAGTTAGGATTTCAATTTGTCCCAACGTAAGATGAGATTGTACTCACTGGCCCACGATAACAATGCCTAAAGGCAACGAGTTCTTTTATTCCCCGCTAGATAGCACTAGTAGTAGGACTATAGTTTGCTTTTGCTTTTCTTCCCTTCCAGCCGGCTGGTGACATCAGAAAGGCAAGTCATGCATTCGTTAACTCCCGCTCTGAGACCTCCCCTCGCCTTAGTGGCACCAGCCAATTAGCGTCAGGCAGCGGCCCAAATTAGTATAAAATGAGAGACAGCCAGTGTCTTTAGACCAGTCTTCACTTCTAGCGCCAGTCGCTCAGAAATGACTAGATTGTACAGTCTCAGCCAACCATTACCCGTTGCTCGGACAATGACCACTGCACCCCGTTAAGCTTAACTTGAAGAAGCTTTTGTTCCCAGCGCTAGCCGGTCGGATTCTGACCACTCGACCATTATTCAAGCTCCGCTTACGTTAGGGTTTGCTTCCAACGCTAGCCGCTCGGAATTTAATGTTACATTAGTTGGATTTCTACCTGCTTCGTACCTCGCAAAACCCGCTCAACCTACAGTGCATGGACGTGTGTGTAGGTGATCATATCCTCGAGTCCTTCTCACGACTCATCCTGACACCACCTTGCTTAGTATTCCTAGCTACGTGTCAGTTTCTGTACGTAATATCGTTCTACACTGTCTACACATCCAACACTGCAAGAGGTGATTGCTTGACGTTCAGCGCATTACACCCCACATAGTCACCAGTTGCCTCTACCGGCCTGTTTAGTATTGTATTCTAAGCTCCCTGGCCAATACTCGTGCTGTCGACAAGGAGTTAGAGTGCATTAACCATGTGAATTTCCTTACGGAAATAAAACATGGGTTCACTTCAAGTTCGCTCCTGTAGACATAGCACCTTACCATAGTTACCCTCAATTAACAATACCGCAGATGATCCCAGGTTATGTGTTCAAACGAGCCAACACACTGAACTTTTACCCACACGCACTCGATCAGGCCGCCCTTCCTGTCAACCGCTGGTTGGTGGAAAGGTGGAGCCACGCAGGTACTCTATCCTGAACCAGCTTGTTGGCTCGGTGTCCATCTGTCTCTCCACTGCGGTAAATGCCAAGAGAGACAGGCGTTCCCTAAGTTGGAAAAACTCAAACAGATTCACACACCTGTGTGCGACCTTGGACAGGTGAGGCCTGACTTCCATCATGGACTGCATTACGTGTCAGACGTTGGAATAGGGTGTCTGTCTGTTCCCAGCCCGCATGTAAGTTTGTGCACACGGAGCCTGCCGTCTTGTTATAGTAGCATAACAACATTAAGTAAAACTTCAGTTTTGTTAAACTGAACTTTTACTTAATGTTTATCTACAAATTATAAAATTTCATTTTTTATTTATAACAAATGAAAGCAGAGAGAAAATAGTTGTGGTTATTAAGCGCAGAAAGAAATGCTCATGCAAAATAATGTTAAATTGAGAGCGCACAAATGCAATGTGTTATTCCTTTAGCGTAATTTCCTAGACTTGGTGAAGCTTCGTTTGCACGAGGTGGGGGAATATACTGAGAGCAGATCTACGGCAGGTATATATTCAGATAAGCTGGCAGTAACCACGAGTGGACCACAGCAGCACATCGCAATGAAAGTAGTGGCAAAGAAAGAGCATAAGCAAACGTACATGTCGTTGAACATCTTCCTCATCTGCGAACTTTGCCTGGTGGGGGCATCAGATCATTATCTTCATGCCACCTGTGATGTTCAATGTAATCAAACAGTTTCTCCTTAGTAACAGGATCACGGATGCTGTTGCAGACACCTGGACCACAAACACACACAAATGCTAAAACAGTATTTTATCTTGCTTGATACAGTGCAGTCTTTGATTTTCGGGAACAGCTCAAGCAATTACTATCTGGCATCGAGGCGTACGAGTTTGATCCTCGGAGGGGCCGCTCCCGGATTTTCACACATGGGAATTGTACCGAACAATGCAGCTGGTCGGCAGGATTTCTCACGGATCTCCCATTTCCCCCACCATTGCAATTCAGTGCTGCTCCACAATCACCTCACTTCACCCTCATTGGCTCCCAAGACCTCATTAAGAGCCGCAGAAACCTATCCATTCAAGTGGCTAAAATCACTAACCCGAGTACAGCTATATGCTCCTTTGTGGAAGGAAAAAAAGCACTGACTACTTATTATTACCTGTAGAAAGTGGTCCCAAATTTTTTTTTTCCCTAGTAAACCACTATGAAAAAACAGGATGGAATTATACAGAAGCAGGTAAACCAATCAAAATGGTACACCATACATGCTTAAACACAACTGAGGCATTCTTTTGTTGTTTTAGCTTGCTTAGAGATACTCGGTGCAAGCAACTATATGACAAAAACATCTGTAACAACACTTACTCATAACTCTGTGTAAGATCCCTCTATATGGCTGTCTTTGTCATGCATACGGTTAACAACACTGTGGACTGTCTTTTGAAATCAACTAGTGTAATATGTTTGCTGAATTAAAATTTTGGTAATTACAAAATTTCTTGTGTTACATATTACGTTAATATTATATAGTAAATTTCCAATTGTAAATTACATTAGTGTCTTAATACACTTACTTACAAATAACTTTTTGAACAAGCTTACAGATTGTCTTAGTGCATTTTAGGCAATATGCAACACTAACCATTGGCCAAATTCATCATCTGTATTGTGGTCACATTAGAGCAAAGCATTCTGAAGTACCACTTGCAAAAAATTAAATAATTTAATTTTTTCTCCTTTTCGCGGCATATTAATGTACAGTATATGTTTCTTTCTGTAGCGAGTTTACTTGAATCAAACTCAATATATCTGCCATTTTTTTACACTGTGATTCACAAAGACACCTGACTGGTCTGTCTTTACATAGAGACCTTCAAAAAGCTGTCATCCTGACGTTATGGGTTACAGAACACCACGAATTCACCACCTAGACAGCTGCGTGGCAACTGTCCTTACATAAAGACAATAATGGTAAAGGTACACAATAGAGTAGTCGTCCAGAGTTGAGTTACCTTACCCATGGCAGTGTCGTAACTGTTCGGGAAGGACTTGTCCGTGCGCTCGCGCATGAACACCCACTGGTTGTTCTCAAACTTGCACTCCACTATCTTGTTGTCCAGTTCCTTGATCATTTTATTGACCTTCAAGGTGGCGAACGGTCGATCCAGCACACCCACAAACAACTGGCCAACCTTCCGCGACACAATTCTGCACAAAACAATATCAACAATTTTTGGGGCCGTGGTGGCATAGCAGCTAGAGCTCTCGCCCCTCATCGTCACGAACCAGGTTCGATTCCTGGTGGAATTACTCTTGGATTTTCCTAAATCTCTCCCCGCATTAACTTCTATAGGTTTTGTATCAGTGTATTTATTCCTTCATTAAGAATTACACACAATAATTTACTTATTGAATGTTTTAATATTTTCTTATAATATGTATTTTCTCTATGGTATTTACAGTTATTAATCATAATTTAAATATAAATATGTTGCTCCCACCTCTCATGCAGGTTATCATTTATACAATGAGAAGAGGGTGTAGCAGACTTCCTTACCCCTATCCTACACATATCACTCCCAGAAGGCCTTGACAACAGGTATCGTGAAGAAGAAAGAAAGAAAGAAAAAACATGCCTATTAATATTACATTTCACTCCAGAAAATGCACTAAAATGGTACCTACGACCAACTACGTTTAAAGAAAGAAAATAAAAAATTAATTAACTACCGATTAAATATTCCGACAACACCAACAAGATACTCGTTTAAACACAATGAGAGAAAAGCACATGCACATCTGTGTTCACCAGGCTGGAAACTGGAAATATAGAAATGGCTAGCCATTGGCAGGAAACATTAACTGTTCATACATGTCGACATCCTCTGTCATAACTGCTAAACATGTTTTTTAAAGTTCATTCCTAGAAGCAAAAAAATAATAATAATATTGCTTTAAAACATAATTTAAGCCATAAATGTTGTTAAGTATAATTAAAATTTTAAATTACAACTTTTAGTTCTGAGCAGTATTTTCTTCCAAAGCCATCACCAAAATCGCCAACTTAACAATATAAATCCGGTAGCAATTCATCAGCTGATACAGTACTATACATACGAGAACATTTACTGTTTACATTGTTCGTAAGTTGATCACATTGTCTGTCAGATTTTACCCCACTTATATAAAATGGACAATACTGTGGTATCAGCATCCCATTGGCCCAGCACTATACATCTAAAATTTGTTACGCCAATGACAATTTCAACTAGTCATCATAAAAACTCTTGATGGATATCTCGACGTTATCGCATTGCGAGTGCTCACATTTGTGGTCACAAATTGGATACTCAAGATTCACGCAGTAAAACATGTGCACGCGAGTAAAACTTCACTGCTATTTCGATATTCATTGTTCCGCTCTAGTTCACTACACTAAGTATCCACACATCTATTGCGTTCCAACGTTTCTAAGTTGTGGACTACAAGCCTCCTTTTGTTCTGAACCGATTATTCTTAACATGTGTGTAGAAGCACGTCGTTTGCAATTTCAGGTAGTAAATGTAATATTTGTCTATAATAAAGAAGTAATGTGAATCTGTAATATTTCAAATAAATTTTTTGAACACACATGTTTGTTAGTGTACACTTACTATCAAAGTAAGGTAATTTCACTAATTTCCTTTGTTATTTAAACAACATTTTGTAACATTATAATGCTCTCTTGGGCATGGCGTTACTTCTGTAATGTCTGGCTCAAATCAACTCAGCTTGACATAATATTTTGAAGTTCGGCTTGACTTAGCTTGAGAGCAGAGAATTAAGGTTTGCCCATCTGTAATACAATGCTGGTAAGAGTGGTTCCTATAATACTCACCCCTGACCTTCCTCCATGACGATCTTCAGCTTGAAGTCGACAGAGTTCAGACTCAAGGGCTTCCACTTGAGTACGGAGGTGCACCTGTCAGGCATGTAGGGCTGCCAATACAAGCACACCACACTCACTTATAGTCCATTGACAGTATCTTCACACTTTTTGAATCAAATCTTGGAAAAATAACCCCATGCATGATGTCTAATATGTCATGTATCACAAGCATTTATAACATAAAAGTAACTCATTTTTGTTTACATCAAAATTGTACTTATATTTTATCTATAAATTATTATATTTCATTTATAACAAATATAGATAAAAACAGAGAAAATAGGTGTGTAGGTAATGCCAAGTAAGAAATAGTTCTCATACGAAGTATGATTAAACTAAGTGCGCAAAAATGTGGT
The DNA here is from genome assembly GCA_029891345.1 of Dryococelus australis. Classification (NCBI taxonomy): domain Eukaryota; kingdom Metazoa; phylum Arthropoda; class Insecta; order Phasmatodea; family Phasmatidae; genus Dryococelus; species Dryococelus australis. The sequence continues at coordinate 45,269,056 of CM057008.1, read as the reverse complement.
GAGTTGTCACTTAGGTGTAATATTTTAGATTTGGTTATATGTATTTTGCTTGCACGAGGTGGAGGAATACCCTGAAAGTAGAATTTAAGCAGGGCTTCACGAAAGTTGGAAATAAACACAAATGGACTATAGAGGCATAGAGGTAGATTCAACCAAATTAAGATGGTGCTCGGTGATACCTTTGTGTCAACTCTAAGTCAACATTTTCTAACAAAATTGTACCTGTGTTCACATAATATTTATGAAAGGCTCATTTTTGCTAAGTTGTATTTATACAGTATACTGTACCTGAGATCTGAAAAACAGCTTGTGTACACCTGTCTACTTGACACATGCCAACATGCTGCGCTGTGAGGATGCGCTCTCTACGGACAATTTCACCCCATCTACGAGCCACATGCGCTCAGGGGTGAAATATATAAGCGGAAAACCAAATCAAATGTATCGAGCTAGAAAAGCCTAAAAGCCTGGGTAGCTAATTACATCATTGTCAATTACGTGTGTAATTACAATCCCCTTTGCCAGTCCAGATTTATGCATGTAAAAGGCACCCCCGCAATATAAATAAATATTACTAGAATTCTACTGAAAGAAGTTCCTCCGACCTTGAGAGATGGCAGCACCTCCCGTGGCTTTGTGATGTCATGGCCAGGGCTGCCTCAGGAACAGGGGTTTTAATTTGTCGTCGCCTCCACGTGGGACGATAAAAAACGAGCAGCACACCTGATAATCCGCCCCTGTGTTGGAAGGCTATGCTACTCCCGCACCCTGGAGAACTGCTGATATGAGAAAAATTCGTATGAAGTCCAGCAGCCAGCACCAGCAGATGTGCCGGGCTTGGCAGCTGAAGAGGATGCGAGCCACCTCCAGTCTGCAAAGACTTCCTGCTCCTCAAGTCTGCCCAAGACTCTTTCCGCTCCCTTAATCTGTCAAGACTCTCCGCTACCTCAGTATGACCAAGACTTTCCTGTCTAGTTCGACCAAGGACTCTCCAATCCTACCTTAACCAAACCTATCTCGAGTCTGTCCAAAAAAATCCTCTTAAAAGCACCTATGAAGTCTGCGAAGGACTCTCCTTCCTCTCCGCGGCCTCCACTGAAGATCAGCGTACTTCAGCAGTGCAAGAGACAACTACGCCTTTGTCAGGTAATCCTCACCTTAACCCCAGTCAACTTCCTGTGACTCCACTGTAACGTGACGGCGCATTGTTGAGTACATTTCCTGAGTAACTTCAGATTACGTGAGCATGCTGTAAGTTGTTTTGCTATATCTTTCAACAGATTTCTATAGACACTGTAAAATTGCATTCCTATACATTCATTAACCCGAGGATTTTATTCCTCTCTTTTCCAGGCTCGCCTTCACGTGAAATATTATTTTACATTCATGTAATTTACATAATTATCAAAGTGTTTAGTCAGGCAGAATTAAGCGACTACTATTTTGAAATTTTTCTTGGAATAGCCAGGACTCACCAGGGCAAATCCTCATAATAAAACATCACGTCCAATTTAACTGTTTGTGTTCCGCTATTCTGAGTTAGTCATACTGTATCCCTTCTATTTTAGTATTGTATAAAAGTGTGTGAACCTAGTGGTCAGATGTACAGTAGAAGGGGAGGTGTGCAACGCAAAGAACGTCGCACCTTAGCTCGAACTACGGCAAGTTCTACGTCCGAGGACGAACCCCGCCCAGCCGATCTCCCCCTTCACTCCTCTCAAAATAACCCCTAACTTACCCTTCCCAATTGATCATCTTCTTGGTGCTCACTGGCCAGGGTGTCCGACAACTGAATACTGGAGAATAGTACTACTCTCTGTGACACCCCAGCTAGGCAACCACCCGAGACATCTAGTAATGTCAAACTTCAGTCGGGTAGATTAATTAGTGTTTCACACCCGGAATGTAGTGTACTCCCGAAGTTCTGTTCAATAAAGATAGCGTCTGGAAAAGTTGTATGGGTTCCACTCTTGGCCCAACCAGATAACAGACCCCGAGTAGTACCTCCTTCTCCTGATTTGGTTCCTACCCGACAACCTGCACGCCCTACCAAGATCTCATTTACCTGAGCACACACCCCCACCTCTACGACCAACTAATAATCACCTCAATCCATTCACCAGGGATCGCTGGCATCCCGCATATTGGCGACCCTTACAGTGAGGAGGATAGAGTTCCCTGGACAGGCAACAACCTCCATCCGCCTCACTCTGGGGTTTGACTCCCTTCAAGCCCGGAGTACTTCTACCTACAAACAGCGTAATATTGTTTACCACCCCATCCGGACACGTGGGTTAGTAAACCCAGTATTAACCGCCAAGGTAGACCCAGCTATGCTCCGAGAATGAGTCAATGGTCCCCTACCAGGTAGACACCCCAAGTAGAACATGCATCAACTTGCAATTAAATATTTGAAACATTTTCCTTTATGTGCTAAGAACCTTATCTCTCACATAAAATAAAGTCAATTTGCATCCAAATTTTTTCCTTTACTTCCAGAGTTATATCAAATAACACAAACAAAATTGGATATAAACACTTGTGACTGACTTCAGCAGGTGATTCCTCATCAAAAAATATGTCAAAAATTGAAAATATATACACGACACACAGCCTAAGTGTATTCCGAAGGGATGAAAACCTCCCTTGAAAGTGTAGTTGAAGCAGATGTAGTTTGCTAGTACCACAGTCAGAATGAATTATAATGTCAGAGTTTCTGAATACTGCATTATTAAACCAAGAAGTACAAAGCACAAAACTATGGGCTCCAATATCAACTCCCCTCTACGAAAAGTGAGGGATTAGCAACACATTTGTGCAAATAGAACAGTAATGGTTTCACTTCGTTTGTTGTTTCCTGTGGATTTGAAATCTACCGTACATGTTGAACAAAACATCCATCCTGTAATTTTAAGCTAAATGCAGCCATTTTCGAGAAATTAATACATAATTTTCTAACAATGAATCCTCAACGTCTGGCACATAGAAACACATTTGTTGCTGGTGCTAGGTGTCGGTGTTGCTGTTTTAAGTGACACCATGTATTGTTGGAACAAGTCTTGCGTCACGTGTTATCCACACATACCCCAAAAAACTATCGCTGATATGCAAGTAGGCCCGTGGTGGTGCAGAGGATAGACTGCTCACCTCCCACCACGGCGAACCAGACTCGATTCCCAGTGGGGTTGACATGAATATTAGTGTCTGAGAAACACGACAGACATTCATTATCATTGGCTAGGGTTTTCTTTTTCAGGGAAAAACCCGTTTCACTACCATGCAATTATGCCATTGCTCCATCAGCACCCCACGTGACCATCTGCATGAATTAATTTCTTGAAAATGGCAGCATTTAGCTTAAAAACAAAACAGATCTTTTGTTCACCATGTACGGTAGATTGCAAATCCACAGTAAAGAACAAAGGGAAACAGTTACACTGAAAAAATGTGCTGACAACCCCTCACTTTTCATGGATGGGAGTTGACAGCGCAGCTCATATTTTTGTGTTTATAATTCTTTATTTAGCAATGCAGTATCCAGAAACTGAGACATTTATAGTTCATTCTGGTTGTGTTACTAGCAAATTACATACGCTTCAACTACCCTTTCAAGGACGAATATGACCCGTTTGAAATAGACTTAACCTATATGCTGTGTATATATTTGCAACCTAATTTTTGATGAAGAATTACCTCCCGAAGTTTGTCCGTAGAATTCATATCTGACATTTAAATGAATTCCTTGATTCTAATTGGGCAAAACATGTTTCCTATATGTTATGACGTGTCGTGGGAAAATTAACTTTGAATCACCGATAACTCAATGTGAATGCACTATTGTGCGACCTATACCCGAACACTTATGATGACATTCTGCAAGGACACCGAACCCAGATGCAACGTTTAGAAAATGTTCACACTAATGCCAGCAGACACAACGTAGATAACTCCATAAATAAAAATGCACAGATGTAAAATTAAGTGGAAAAAAAATGATATTGTACTGTATTTGTGTATCTGCAATTGCAACCTGGTGTATTTCAACTTCCAAAAGCATACATATGATAAGGAATTATGCTGTTTATAAAATCACAGCCACCTAAGGTAAACATGTAATTCAGAATACAGAAGGTAATGGCAACAGGTAACACATTTTCCTTCCTTCAACTCCTCCTATGATGACAATGTTTTTCTCCAAAAAAAATTTAAATAGATAAATGCAAAACTGTTATGGATGGACAATTAACAATGCCTATGTCCCCCTCCCCCATCAGAATTTTCACCAACAGTTAAAAATCACTAAGTGATAACATGTTAAGAGAAAAAAATAGTTACCACTGGGGAATGGAAAAAAACAATACAGTAAAAATCTATCGGGAATAACAGGAACCAAAAGTAATTTGGATAATCAAAAATCCTCCGAACAGAAATATGTTGAAAATGAAGCTAAAAGAATTTGTGAAAAATAATTTTCACACAACAGAAAAAGTATTACACACGCATAGACCATAGTAGGCTTATCCAAAACAGAAATTGTATACCAGTAAACAAGTATCCACCTTCCTCCCGGACGTGTTTACGGTGAACAACGCGTAAAAGGACACATCACAAAAGCCGACACATGTGCTTGTCTCTTCTCCGCGGGTAAGGGAAAAACTGTGACGAAGAGACTTTCATGATTTTTTTCTGTTCTCTTTGTTTTTAAAAAGAGTCAGGATAACTCGCTGTCCGTGTAACTGACCTTCAGATGATCAACTTTCTACTGTATTATGATTTTAGAAAAATTTTGTTTTCCCACCAACACTAAAACTCAGTAGCATACATACACTGCACTTATTTTTAGGGTTGTACAAATATTCTGTATAACAAAATGAAAACGAAAAATTACAGCTTTCATTTTCATTACGGTAAGAAATTTGGTTATCGAAAGTTGTAACAAAATGAGAATTCTCTATTTCAATTAATTTTCGGGTGTTTAATGAATATTCATTTAGTACACCAGAAAAGAAAATTTTTGCCTGTAAATAATCGTCTTTGTTTTCATTATTTTATAATTGAAATAACTACATAAAATGAAAATTTAAATGTAGAAAAAAACCCCTTTGGTAAATACATCATATCCTACATATTTTTGGTTTGATTTTCCAACGAATTTGTTTAATGAATAACCTGGTATAATGTTAGGAAATTCGTTAATCTTGCATTAAGCCTGAGCCTTAATGATATTATTTTTCATTTTCGTTTCAGTTTCACCAAAGTTCATAACATATCTTTCATTTTTGTTTCGTGAGAAAAAAGTCACATTCGCACAACCCTACTTATTTTGTCAATAATTTCAATGCACTGACGCGTGACGCTTTCAGGAACAGTCTGAAGCTACGTCACTGCAAGAGCTAGCTTATTGTATGCAGGCCCGTCACACATGGGGTCAATACTGGCTGGTTTAAGTTCACTTGCTTGGAGGGGCCTGACCAGTGTGTACAGAGTGGATCAAGTCGCGTGGTGGCTAGAGTCCTGGATTGGCTACGTACACTGGTGCTCAAACGGCTTAGCTGGTGGATCACCAGATGCAGCTGTGGTTGGAACCGCCAAAGGACGTCCGGGCTGGGCCGTTGCTCCCGTGGAAACCAGGGGCAGGCCCAGTGGAACATCTCCACTGCGAAAGGCAGGAACCACGGGACACAGTGCTCCTGGCATCTTCTTGGGGGCTGAAAAGTGAGAAGGGGAGGGAGCCGGGGGTTGAAGCCCCACCTGCTGTCGGGTGGCTTGAGCTCGGTCCTAGGAGTTATTGTGGCAGAATGCCTTATCGGATTGGGTGCAGCCCCAGGTAGCTATATACCGTATTTTGGAATGTATAGGCCGCACATTTTTGCAAAAAAAAAAAGACTGCAAAAGTGGGGTGCGGCTTATATATGAAATATTGCGATTTAAAATATTTCTCCCCAAAACATGTTTAGAAATTCGTCAACATACAGTACATTTTAATGTTGTTTTAACTTAAAGGGAGGAAGGAAGAAAGGAAGAGACAGGGGAAGAAAGAAGAAAAAGTGGAGAAAAAAAATCACTTGTGCAATTATTTAAATTATTTGTTCACTCGCATTCATAAACCAAATGAACTTCATTCCGCATGTGTGAAATTTAAATATGTATGGTTTTGCTTTCTCAAGTCAAATTACCATATATGGAATGAGTAATTGCATCATGTATATTTGCAAAATTTGCAACATTATACAAATTTTCTGTCAGAAATGTTTTTAGGGGCGAAATTAATACGGAATTTACTATGTTTGTATAGAATCATAACTTGACAATATTTACAGGAATACAAAAATTCAGTGCGGCCTATACTCAAAAGATTAATTATCCCTAATTTTTCATCTAAAATTTAAGGTGCAGCCTTTATAAGCATGTAGCCTATGCATGCCAAAATACGTAAATGACCGAAGTCTTTCTCTCCTGCAGATCCTTACCACCCCTTTTGGTGTACGGCATTGAGAGATGCTACGAATTACCTCACAAGAGGGGAGCAGGTTACTATTGGTCCTTAGCTAGGCGTGTTCTGCTGCAGCTTCCGACGTCAAGCCGTACCTTTACCCCAACTGGCAACACAAGAGGTGCGGTGGAGTCTGAGTCGCCCAACAACAACTCCGGGTGTAGGCCCTAAGGTGGTCAGGCCGCCCAGAACCGATCGAACACTCCCTCCGGCAACTCAAACATTGTGGTGGAAGGAGTGCAAACTGGCCTGGCTGTCTAGCTTCCTCAGGGACTGTATGACTAGTGTTTCGGGCTCTGCCATTCGGTACACCGGGGTGCACCGAATGGGTGGCTGTCCCTGAAGGGGAGCCCGTAGTCCTGCATTACACAGGAAATCAGGTGGTTTAAAATCCTGGTCTCCTGCTCCACTCTGACAGGCGTGGCGTTTACATGGACTCTCACACTCACCTAAGGAAATAAAAGTCAAAGTAGGTGAGAACACGTGTTTTATTCTGGGGAGGAATAAACACGGTGGCCTGAACTACCTCCTAACTACCTTGAGCTGACCGGAAAAATAAACTATGCAGATTCCAGGTGAAGGGGACTTGGTTCTAAACTACGGGGTGGTAGATTCGACTAGGTAGCTATTAACTTTCCCTATCTACTCTGTGCTGTGTACTGAAGAGACTTACGGGGCCCACTTCCTGAAGGGTTGTGGGGTCTGCAAGGGGAGATCCTCTGGAAGGTCTATGGTAGATGCTGGCGAGAGTGCTGAAGAGCTTCTGGGCTGTCTAGGAGACGAAGAGCGATTACTGAGCTCTAGTGCACAAGGCGATGGAGATAGCTGCGGGGCTAATGTGGCTCTAAATTAGCCAACGAACTAACGATCCTCGGCCCCGCATAGGTACTTATACCGGCCAGCCCTCACCAGGGCTGCATGGTGGGGGCGCCCAGTCACTTGTCCTTGGGTGAAGCTAAGGGCTATCTGCTGCTGACTGGAGCGCAGGTGGCGCTATCCCTCGGTGCACCCTTGAACTACTTGACCATTCAGGGGTGGTAGCAGCCGCTCGACCGTTGGCTCACTCAAACTTCATCTTCTGAGGGGACGGCGTGGGAAAGTTAACTGATAGCGAGTTATGAACAGTACAACACTAACGCGTCTGAGATATACTGGTCTTGACCCCATCCGGTGCGCCACGGATATTACGCAAGGACGAAGCAAAGTCGTAGTTGCATGGGCCAGTAAGCGTCACGCATCAGCACTTAAGAGATACATGGGAAATTTCACATTACATAGGTATTTGTTTTCTCTTCCATCTTAAAGCTTTTTGAAATGTTGTGGTAATGGTCTGGATGAGTTACAACTCAAGAAATTTGTTGTGACTTTCTGCATTGCAAAAGCTGATTACAAGGAGGAGGAGAAGAAGGGGGAAAATAAACTTTACAAAAAATAACCACAAACATTAAAAGCCAAAATGGTTTCAAAAAGTTGGAAAAAAAAAAGTAGTATGCACAAAATATGCAAAAAAAATAATTCAAAATTAAAAAGAAGTATCATAAAAAAATATAATTAAAATATTTATAACAGATAAAAATCCACATGGAAAATTTTATAAAATTAATAAATTAAAACTTTACCAAAGACAAAAAAGTCAAGAAGCAACAAAGTGAGAGTGAATGAAAAGTCGAAAAAAAGGAAAGATACACAAGAGACTTGAAAAATGAGCTTGAATCACCAAAAGAAAAACACAAAACGCAAATGGTACAAAATATTTGAGGATCAGGAAAAATTAACCAGTTGGAAACAACATAAATACAGAAATTGCACATATTTACTGTAATCAGCTCCAGCAATGGAGAAAGTCAGACGTATTTCTTGATTTAATTCGTCGCACAGTTGTCCAGATATGATGTGTTTCCACAAAAAAAAAAAAAATACAGTGTGTGTCTTACATCCTTGGAGGGCTGGAAGATGAGCCCGTCCGGCTCGTGGGACAGTTGCTCGCTGAACTTATCCTCCAGCAGCCTGTGTGCCTGTGTGATGCTCCAGAATGGCTTGCTGCGCACGCCGAACGGCTCTTTGTTGCGGTCGATCCGCTGCTCAATCATGGCCGCGTGCCTTGGACCCACTATTTCCTTCTGCAGGCATGCCAACCCCACACACTGCTCACACATGTCTCCTTGCAGACCTTACAGCTCAGTCTCAGCTCAATTCAATTATACACATTTGCTATAAATACAGTAAAACCTCATTGTTAAAATCCCTAAAGATTTCCAGGAATAGGGTTGTTAGTGAGGGAGTCTTACTAGAGGGTTTGGAAAATTTTACACATTTTGACACACCCCAACCCCTACACATCCAAATTGAGGTAGTATCTATTTTTAGATATGCACTGGTGTAGTAGTGTTAAAACAAAATGTGTAACAACTTTCTTTAGGCTGACTTCTCACAAATTTCAAACTTCTATTTTACAGAATTTGACGGGTGTCCGATTACTCGGACACGTTAATTGAGGATTTTATCTGCTTGACCAAAAGCGGCTTAGGTAGCTGGGATGGGACGAGGGGTGTTGGCTAGTCCTTGTACACTCTTACTTCTAGTTGCGTATTCTAGGTAGATATGCCCTTAGGCAGGACAAATTATGTCGATGCTGGAATGGATGTTCCACAGGCGAGCTTCTTTAGACCAGAAGATGTGATTGTCCTAGTCTAGGTACACCTCAGTGCCAGTCAGAAGCCCGGTGACACTTGGTGTGGATGACGGACACACAGTGGAAAGTTAATGAACACAACCGGAGCAGGCACGACAGCTCGTCACCTGAGTTTCGCAGCACAGTCCCATTCCACCTATCTATCCTGCCTAGGATAGAATGATGCTATCCTCGGCCTGAGAGTAGGGTGAGCCAGGTGATGCCCCCTGCATTTTCTGTCACTCGTGAGGCAGAGGGTAACAGCTCTATAGTTCGCGCAGCACACTGAGACAGAAATACTAACAGTGACTTGCCAGCTCGAGCTCAATAAGAGTCCTCGCTGATCCCCCACCATGGCGGGCTGATCAGGGACATGGAGCCGTGTGGACCACCAAGCCTCTACTGCTTGTGTGTTTGCATTAGGATGCCCGGCAACACTGCAGGCCACAGTCACCGTGCACTATTCAGTATGGATGGTGAGAAGCAACCTGAGTCCCTCGTTTCTCCTGGTGTGAAGGTGTTGCTAGTGGTTGTAGTGTCACCTTTTTTCCCCCCACGGTCACTGACAGTGCTGATGTGCAGCTGGGAAGAAACAGGTAGCCATCTAATAATATGAATGTCTTAATTAGGTTTAATAAAATTCCCGATTTCCGTCGACAGCGCACAGCGTGATCTACCTTCAACTATGGATACAAAGAAATACCCTGGAAATTAAAGCAGAAAGGTAGAGAGCAATGTGTGTTTATTGTGAGCTCCATAAACACGTGACCTGTGCTACCTCCTACCAAGTGGAGGATAGATGAAGGTAACTCCGTGGTTCCAGTTGTAGGTGACCTGGTCATAAGTAAAAGGGAAATACAGGTTCCAGACGGAAAATAAAGAGTAAAAGTTAAACTGCTAAATAAAGGTGTGTAGAGGAGACAAAGTGAAGTTAAAAGAAAATGTTAGTGTTCGTATGTCGTCGGGTTGATTGGTTGACGACATACGTAGTAAGTAGCCGCGAGGGCGTACTCGAAGGTTGGTAACTTCTCCGAAGATCCTGAGCTCTGGTAGTGCTGTGAGAGGTTTCTAGAGATGCGAAAGAATGACTCCCGAGCACGGCTGCGGCTGGACTTACATAGTGGTAGCTTGTAGGCTGCCAGTGCAGGGAGTGCGGGAGACGTAACGTCCTCCGGCCCTGGGTGGCATGAGAATCCTCTCGTCAGAGATTTTGGCTACCGGCCTCGTCGGGTGTGCTCAGCCTTGCCCGAGGTCCAGGCAGCTTGTAGGCGTTAAGCGTGGAGTAGGGGGAGCGGCATGCCTGCCGAGTTGCGTATTCTCCAGGTGAGAAGGAAAAACACAGAAGTTCCCATTGCCTGTAGGGTGGGCAACGTGTTGTTCATGCCTGTAGAGATGGAAGATGTGCTCTAGGTGATGATTCGTAATTGTATTTGAATAGATGTAGAAAAGGCACGCGTAAAACTTTTACAGTTCCCAAAAATATGTTTTTAAAAAATGCTCTTAATAAATGAAGTTGCAACAGTGAGATTCTACTGTACTAAAAACTAATGTTTGAGAAAAAAATTATCTCTAATCGTAACTACATATATTTTAACTAGCGTAGGCCAATGCCGATACAGATTAACTGACCGATACCACGACCATCTGCATCATCTGAACATTATTTGCTGATTGTTATTATTCACCTATTAGTTGCATTAATTTATTTAACACAATGTTAAATGAAGCAGCATGCTACATCATAAAAAGCATTAATTACATATTCTGTCCAAAACCCAAACTATATTGGGAAATAATTGTTTTTCGTTTTGTTCCAGTTGTTTACGTTTTACTGTATTTCCTGTTGGTGCATTCCCCAAAGGTCGTTTTTGGACACTATGTGAATGGAAAAAAACGCAGATGATTCACAACTAGTGCTATCGATAGTATGGAATACATCCTGCACGAGTTTTTTGTGTCTATTTTCTTCTTACCTTTTTTACTGCATTCGTAGGTTGGCAACAATGAGAAAGCAACCTGTATTCTAACGCACATCACACTCCCGCGCACTGCACATGAGAACTCAAATATTTTACTTCCCCCCACCCCCTTCATCAAGTGTTTGATAATATAGGGCCAAGTCACACGCTGGCAGGCAATAAATCTCATGCCTATAGGGTTGATCCAAGCATTACGGACAACTAAAGACACATGTATAAAATATTAAAATTGTACTGCCCACTCTAAAGACTACATGCAGCCATCCATCCATGCAGAATAAATTGTTTTACCCACCGAGCCACTGACATGCCGGAAGTGTAAAATGAGGGAAAAGCAGTAAAGTGTTTCACCATATGGGGGGGGGGGGGAGAGAGGGCGGGGGGGGGGAGGCGGGGGGAGGGAGGCGGGGGGGGGGAGGCGGGGGGAGGGAGGCGGGGGGGGGGGGGGAGAAGAAGAAGAAAAAAGAAATGCTCTACCGAAATATAATCCAGTACATTTACAAACTGAATATGCACAGCAAGAAAAAGTATGTAACATTGGCAAATATTGAAGATAGAACAAATAAACTAACAAATATAGGCATATTTACAAACTTCGCCTAGATCTTCTGTCATAACTTGGAATTTTTGTAATAAAGCACATAAAAATAAGAATGAAAGTAATACAAATTAAGAATGATTATTTACTAATGCACTACAACAGTTCATACTTTCCATTTACTTATACTTTGGAAAGAAGTGTGAGATTTTCGTCTGCTTCAGCTGCTGATTGAAAATACTGTCCTCACATTCGAATCCCGAGCAGTAGGTCCTCACAGTTTATACAGCTGGTAATGCCTCCTGCTTGGTGTGCATTCTCTCTTCTTCACAAGCTTCGTCATCTTCTTGGTCTTGACTTTCCATGACATGGGAACTCACAATATCTTAAAACTGACTGTTCTTCAGTAATAATCATGTCGGAGTCAATGTTGACTAAATAAGTGAGTGATACATTTGGCTCAATTGGTTTCATCTTCGTTGCCAACCACTGAACACGAAAAACCATCTTTCTTGAAGCAGTTCGCAATTGTTTTCTGTGTAACATATCCTTCCATGCATAAGAAATAATGTGGTCTGCATCCAGCGTGCTTATCCTCTTGTCGTGTGGATTTTGTCCAGTGTCAATAACGTAAAGAAAAAGTGTAAATAGCGGGAAATGAAAATATTGTGCATTATAATTAGAAGGAAAGATGTACATAGAATCATATGGAGATAAAACAGGACCAATAATAAATGGTGCAATTTGCGGGAACATGTAAAAAGCGGTAATGCAAGAATGGGGTTCTACTGTAGTTGGCAGGGTTATTGCAGGAGAGTAGCACCCTTCGCACAATGTCGTCACTGCCGCCCGAGCTTCATGGAGAGGCTGTAAATATGTCGTCAGCCTCGAGATAGGGAGATAAGAAATGATGACGTGGTCCACTATACTACTTTAAACAACCCCTGTGAAGCGAGGCTACCAACCCCCGCACCCCTGGGGTAGCCTACAAATAAAACTTTTCTGTATATAAGGAGATGCGAAACCGCAGCTCGGAAGTTCCGTCGACCTGCCGATCTGAATAAGGTCGGAGGGCTCCAGTCTGCATAAGACTCTTCTTCCAGTCTATGGAAGAAGTAACCACCACTTGAAGAGACTGCATAAGCTCTTATCTAAGACCAAGGAACTCAGGAGAAAACCAGCCAGAGATTTGAACAATCTCTCACGACACCAACACAGTCAGGCACTTACCACGACTCCAGCAGCCAGAGGTATACCGATGTCCCACACCTGTTACGTTTACCCCGAGTTACTCCTTCATACTCCGCAGTAGCAGGCCGTACCGTTGTCCCTTCTGGACTGCCACCCCTCTACGAACAAATTAATTTTTTTCATTTTAAGAAATTTGAATTTTATTAATTTTATTCTCACAGTCTGCATGTTCGCCTTCACCTGGCACATCTTAAAATAAATTTAAATTATTGTTGATGTACAGAGCTATACATCCCCCATGCATTTCTACAGTAGTAAAATCAATATTTTTGTGTTAAATTGAACCTCATGTTATTTTTTCCCCAATTCATAAATCATTTAGAATATAAAGATATTGAAATTTATTACTGTGGCTCTTTTAGTAAAATGACAGTTCCCGGTTAGACGCGAGTGGGCCGAACGTGCTTGGACTCCTGGCGTCTGAAGAAGGCTATAGTCTGAATAAGACGAGAGAGCACCTGAGTATTGTCTGGAACGCCTGAGCCTCCTAAGAGATCTGCTCTTGACTATATGGATTTTCCGAACGCTCATTACCTCTGATTGCCCGAAGAAGACCGAACCCAGGAGGGCTTGAGCGGCACTGGATAAACCAAGAGTGCACCATTTTCTTTGAGATTAATAATTGTGAGCCATTTGTATTTTGGTTTGTTTTGCTTAATTACCAGTGTTTCTAATGTCACGAAAGAGTAAGGATGCTGTAGCCAGATTCGCAGTTTGGCCCAACAAGCAATACAAAGAAAGTTAGTCCCATATGTAAAAACAGTAACTTTCAACGTGTCTATCGAAATATTACAGGACCTACAACCTACTGAACTCCGTAGTGAACCTCACAATGAACCATCCCGTATAACAGTGGAATGTAGTTCATATATTGAGCATTTACTGGGTATATGTTGGCCTTGGTATGACAACTAGAGAATCGAGATCAGACCACAAACCTAACACCCCTCCACAGCAGTGTACGACCCAGATTGAACCAACCTATACACGTACAATATGTACCGCATCCAGAAACTTATAGTTCTCCAGGTCCCATCTGAAACAGCCCAGCCACATAAGGTGGCGAATACTATCCTGAACTTTGTCCCCAATAGAAGTCAATTAGGCCTGCCCCTTATAAACACAAGAGAAACCCTTGAAAAAGCAAATAAGGATTGTCGGGAGCATTTAAATTACCTCATTTCTTTGGTCACAGCATACCCATTATTTCACCCCTTTTTCTTTTTATTTAGTGATAGCTGGCATCACACAATTTGGCAGCCTTCACGGTGAACTTCCTGGGAGGGAGGTTTATGTGGTCAGACTCCCCCTCGGGTTTGATTCCCCTCCCACAATTTAAGATCCTCCGACGAGAAAGTGTCCCCCAAGATCTCCCAACGAGGGCAGATCTGCGACCTGGCCAGGCATTACAAATTCCAAACACGACGACACTTCAGGAGAAAGTTAACTTAATCCAGTATAGATGAGGGGATCAGCACTTAAACACACCTGATATAATTTACCTCGACTTATTACCTCAACTCAGCTATATCAATTCCCCCTCCGCTTCCGTTCCTAAGTAGTAGAGAGTTCAACGAGGCTTCTTAATCTTGGTAGAGGGCACTTGGAGGTAAGGAGAATTAGTAAACTAGCGCCAACGTGGGGCGAAAGCATCTTGTAGCCGGAGGTAGAAACAAGTGTGAGTCTATTCTTATTCTTCTTACGCGTTCACTGCACTTGTAAGTTGGCGACAATGAAAACGAATCACACATTCTATTGTATTGTAAATGGAAAGTTAATGCAAATATACTAGATTTTGACAGAAGTACATAGTTCTTAAATGGAAACTGTCGAGTGCGGTTTTGGTTAGAATGTTAAAGGTCTGAATCAGACTCTGCAAGTAATAATTAGCAAAAATTTTCGCAAATAAATCAGGAGTAGTCATTTTAACCAAGGGATTGAGAATTGCTCTGGCAATGAAGGAATACTAAGCGAATTATTAATATAAGTAGAAAATATTTTGCTGAATTTCAAGTGAATAATTATTTTTAATGAAATCTCATGTCAACATTCCCAACAAAATCCACAAATTGTCACCTAAGTTACTGACAAAACAAACATGCAATTTTAATCTAGTTTCTCTTTTTTAACTTACGTAGAAATTACTGTCATGTCGGTTGTTTCACTTTATCTTAAAAACTTTCATAATAAAATAAGATTGCAGTAACAGATCAAGAGAGGATATCTGATGTCTTAAACTCAGTTCAATTTTTTTTTTTACCACACTAAATATGCATTCACACTCAACTCAGTAGTACTGTGCGCCAACAAAAAATTTTTCTGAGACAACTATATATATTCTGTCAAACAATTTGTTGTAAACAACCACGAAACACTGCAAAGATATACACAATGACAGCATTTGCAGCAACCTAATCACACAGACAAACTCTCAAGATATTCATACTTTCCCTACACACAGTTTTTCTTGAATAATGTTACCTTTGCTGAAATATACCAGGCAAATATGGTAGGAAGTTTGTACCAGCCATAGAGTCAGCGAAGGCAAATAAAATCACAAAATCTGTAATTTGGCATTTGTCAGATATGCTCAGCCATGCTTGCAAGAAGTACAGAAAATATGGTACATACTCTGTAACCATTAATGAAACTTTGTACTAAAAAAGGTGTTTTTTATTGCTGTAACTTGTATTGCTCTAAAACTCACCTCAATGCAGGACAACCTTACAGGGTAGAACGGTGTCTGTCCTACATCTTGACCTTCAAACTTGATTATGTCATACGCGAGGTATCTTGGGATATTCTTGCCGTTAACTTTGTCAATCACCATTTCCTGACAACATATAAATTGTATCCTGCATTCACAAATAAAATGGACAGGGGGTGAAACAAAATTGTTAGGACTGTGTGAATGTAATTTTTTTTTTCCACAAAACAAAAATGAAAAACATGTTATGAACGTTCACGAGGCAGAAACAAATATGAAAAAATATTTTCATAAGAGCCGAGTCTTAATGAAAATAAAATGAATTCCGTAACACTTTATCATGAATTTTTTGCAAAACCAAACAAAAAAATTGGAAGAAAGGAAATATTTACCAGAGGTTTAAATGTTCATATTATGTAGTTATTTTAGTTACAAAATAATGAATACAAGCAAGATGATTTACAGATTAAAATTTCAATTGCTAGTGCACTAAATTTATAGTCATTAGAAACACCAGAATATTCATTGAAATTGATGATTTTCATTACGTTACAACTTTCGGAAACCAAATTTCTTACCGTAACAAAAATTAAAGTTGTCAATTCTCATTTTCGTTTCAATATACTGCATATTCACACAACCCTAAAAACTGCCGTGAAAAATTATTACTACTGTACAATTCTACTTGATATCCTCAACAAACATAAACTCTCAAGTTAGTCATAGGTATGAGATTAATTCACAGGAAAACATTTAATAAATTTTTCCGAATCTTAATGTGCTAATACATCACGTCTAATTTTCCTTTAAAAAGATGAGTATGGAAAATCTCTTCATGGTCTCCAATAAATAAATGCCAATGATACATTACAGCCATACTACATGGTATTTATGAACCATGTTTTGTCAAGATTTTCTACAGATCATTTAAAAAATGAAAGGGTTTTTATTTATATTATGGTAGTTATAACGTTAAGGAGGAAATAACAATGAACTAGCACTTTCGAAACTTCAATAGGTATTTCTTAACATGTTAAAAAATTTTTATGTCAATAATTTTACTTGAATTGAAGAGGTTGGTACCGTCACTATTTTCTGGCTACACAAATTTGTTTCATAACAGTACAAATAACTTCAGAAATATTTTTAAAAACTGACAGAACTTGTTTCATAGTTAGAAAAACACTGAGATAAGGAAAAAAGAAAGTATAATTTGCTTTGGTATTCATACAACTGAGATTAAAGATGCTGCACATTATTAACAGTTTAGTAGAATTTGGTAAAAAGAATTTTGTTTAATTAATTTTGGCACAATGTGTGCTATTAATTTTAATTTCAATTTTTTCCCCTTAGTTATGTTTCATTTGATTTTGATTTTACGAACGAACAAACAAGAATTTCATGTATAAATACATTGTGGAAAAATGTGAGTCATCTCATTTTCAGGAATATCCTTGCACATGAAGTACACGCAAAAACTTGTTAATAAAAACATCTTTAATACAAAGTTCTCACCAATACTAAGTTATCTTCTTTTCCCTTGGAATACAGTATAGAATTTAATGTTACTTTATAGGCTTAAAATTCATATTTTTTAAAATTTGTATTAGAATATAATGTCAAGTCTACTCGTAAAATGAAGTAATGCTGGCAACTAGTAAGCTACAGTACACTAGATGAAGGGGGACTAGGGCTAAACTAAACAAGAGCAGAGAAAGACTAGGTAGCTACGATAATAACTGACCCTATCTATGATGTTGTCCGGAAGGGACACGTGGTTCACTACCTAAGTAGTAGTGAGTGTAAAGGGGGGAGACGAAGACCTCTTCGGAGGTTGCTGGGCGAAGGTCTAGAAGGTAACGGTGGTTCATCATGAGGAAGGCGGTAGGAGCCCCAGCACACAAGGTGGCAGAGAGAATGTTGAATATCAACTGGCATTTCGGAGCTGTGCGATAGTGTATTATAGACGGCCAGCTGTGGGTCCTTTGGCTACCTTCGGGGTGGAGCTCCTTCCTTAGCGGCGAAGTATGTAGGTTGCATCGCTCCCATGAGCTTAGGGGCAGCGCTGGAATGATTGGCTGGCTTCTATCGCACACGGGGGTGATTAACGGACACGTGATGTCCGACATAACGACATAAACAGCCTTGACTGCCATGTCCAGGGGTGTGCTGGTGCACTCTGGAACCTAGTCGTCCTGGGTTCAAACCACACTTCGGATGACATGACGTCACGTAAAGATGAGGCGAATTCGTATTTACTAATTCTGTCAGTATGTATCAAATGTCATGTTCATTTACGTTATTGAAAGACGCACTAAATGAACATTCAATGATTATAATTTTGTTAGAACTTTCTTCATCCAAATTAGAATTTCTTATTGAAATCAAAATGAAAACTGTCACTGTTTATTTTCGTTTAGGTATATAACATATGTATCCACTCAAACCTACTTTTTAACAGTGGACTTGACATACATTGTAATACAAAACGAAGAGTACTTTTTATTGAGCATAAAAATTTTAATCCCTATCTCAATTCAAAGGCAAAGAAGACAATATTATATTAATAACAACTTTGTATTAATGAGGTTTTACCGGACTGGCACTCACCCCATCAAGAAGTGTGTTGGTGAGATGCCTAGAGAGGTCCTTGCGATGTGGGAACCTTAATCCTGAAACCTCGAACACAGAGTTGTCTCGGTCAATGAAGTACACTTCATTCTCTCCCAGGATGAGCATCATGTACCTGCCACAATACACAACTTAGCATAAAGATAAGCAGAACAGAAAGCAATGGTGAATAACAACAGGGCGAAATCTGAGACGGGAGTGGTGATTAATAATTAATACAGGGATCCGAAGTTTAATTTTACATGACTAAACCAAACCCCTTAGCCCTTAACTCCCTCAACCTCCCTGGCGGCTCAGCAAGATTCAATTAATTGGAGTACGCACCTGAGGTGCATGGGTTGGTGCCCGCCTAGGGTGAGGTTCTCCAAGTTGCAAAACTGCTTGAGTTTCTTTACCCTAGACCAAAGGGAGAGGCTGTAAACCCTAGAGTGAACTGGACCAGGTGTTCTTCTGAGTTGGAAGTTCTGGTTCTATGCACTCTCAGATACAAGGAGTGATAACCTAACTATAGCGCCACGTTCTTAGTCCCGCTTATGGAGTTGGCCGTTATATATTACGAGTCGTGTGGGCCGTCTGACGGGGACAAAATTCTCGACAACACTTGCAAGGCGACGCTTCAGCAGGCACTGTACCTTATAGGACGGGGGAGGACGGGTGCTCCTCTTTGCTGGCTGGCTCATGCGGTGGCCGAGCTCTTGGAGAGCATCCGACATTGCTTGTGATGGTGCAGGGCAGTGGGCCTGGTTTACAGGGGTAAGAGGGCTAGTATGGAATCGGGGTCGATACAGTCAGAGGAGGGCATTACCTTCTTGCAGTGTCAAAGCTACGGCCGAATGGGCCTTACCAGGTTACTTGATTAATGGCCCAAATAGAGGGATCAGTAATTTAGATACGAGTATTGGTTTGAGAATTACATCTCTCAGATTCGAGATTCTGATAAATTTAAATAACCATATTTTGGTGTGTGTGCAGAGAAAAAAAAAAAAAGTTGGATGCGGCTTATATACAAGATGTTGGCTTTAAAATCCCCCCCCCCCCCCCCCCCCCACCCAAAACATGTCTGGAAACATTTTAATATTTTAACTTGAAGGAAGGAAGGAAGGAAATGAAGAAGAAGAGGAAGAGAAAAAACTTTTGCACTCAATCCATTATTTGTTCACTCACGTTCATAAACAAAATTACCTTCATCTCGCAAATGTAAAATGTAAACATGTAGTCATGTTACAATCTGTGGAATAGTAATTGCACAATGTATATTCGTAAACATTGCAGCAAAATACAAATTTCCCGTCAGAAATGTTTTGTAGGAGAGAAATTTAGTCAGAATTTATTATGTTTGTATGAAATTGTAACTTAATATTTACAGGAATAGAAATATTCCGTGCGGCGTATACTTGAAATATTAATTATCCCTAATTTTTCCATCAAAAACTGCAGGTGCAGCCTATATACGCATGCAGCCTATACACACCAAAATACGGTATTTAATGCTTTCATGACTTCCCCGAGAGCTTTCATGCATTGTTTACTTAAACTTTTATGCTTAGCATAAGGCATTTATTGTACTGAGGAGAAGCAAGCTAGGACAACGGTCTTCAGGTGTACTTCCAGGATACAGTACCATCATTCTCAGTACCCACCATCTGACCTTTTCCAAACTGGGACTGACTGAAAGAGACGCAAATATGTCTGGATCCTGTTGGGTGGTACCCGCACGGAGTCGAGTCAATGGCACAAGTGATCAATTAACCTTCCGGCCTTTGCAGACTGGGAAGGAAAAGTATAACACCTGGCCTGACCAACTTCTGTGTGGATTAGAGTTCCTAGTGTGTGGCGCAGCCAATGAACTACCCAGGGACAGGCCTTGGTTCGCCGCTCCAAAGTGTTGCTCTTCCTCTGTCTGAATAATTAAAACAGAATACCTAATTCTTATACAGTTCAGGGTTCAAACTACGACAAAATTAATAATACTCTCCATGCGAATTGAAAATACGTTCTATAATGATGAACTTTAGAAAATGCACTGTGAGTCCACGCTAGTTCCTGTCATAAAATATTTACATAGCATTAAAAATAAAAATAGGAAACTCGATCCTACGTTAGTTCCAGGCAAAGGCATCCTGGGCAAAACTAAGCGAGTTACTTAAAATGATAATAGGCAATCAGCTCCTAATATGCTACACCTGATTTAATGGGGATCATTCTGAAGGATCCTTAGGAGTATTCAAAGTTGTCACGACCTGCTACCAAATGGGACACTGGAGGAATACCAGGAGGTGGGTAGTAGGAGCGGACAAAGTCTTCTGTAGCTTGTGGAGTTGCACGACGGGAACAGGGTTGCAGGGTCACCAAGGGCGGTTGAATTCTTGTGACATCATCTTAATAGTGCACACGAAGCATGGTCTAGTGGCCAGCTACGTCCTTTAAATATGTCTAGAGCGTTTTTTTTTTTCCATGGTCCAACCAAAAAGTTTGAGATGTCTCTATTTCAGGGGGTCTTAGAAATGAGAGTTCACTGTACAGTATTTGCACCCAATTATGAGCACCAAAAACTCGACTCACAGTAGTGTCTACTGCGGTGTTGTGTACTCGCCACTTGGAGGGCCGAGACTAAATACAGATGTAGATTTCACATGACAAAAGTTAGAAGAAAAAAAAATTAATTATGTATTGACTACAACATCTAAACACTTGTTTTCTAAAGGCTGTTCATGGTAAAGTGAGCACTTTTAAAATCAACCTTGGAAAAATGTCACTGCTCCTAGCTGCATACATTTTAAAGTGTGTGTTGAGTGACATGCGCCCAGTACAGTTGGTAACGATGGAGGGAAGGTAGTTGCATATCTTAATGCTGAATAAAAGGTGTTAGGTAACCATTTGTGATAACTTAAATTATTTCTTTTGCTTCCTCATATATTTAATACATGTAAGTGTAAAAATGAGCAGATTTGTAAAATATTTACATGTCTAATAATTTCACAGTTTTACTTGACTGACGCACGAATAAAGTGGTGAGGCCAATGTCAATGTTAGCTTTACATAAGATTGCAAATAGGCCGCCAGGCTACTATAAATATATAAAAGGACAGGAATCCAAGTCTAGTAGTTGCCGACAGGCACACATACAAAGTAGGAGACAGTTTTGTCACGCGGTTGTGACGTTTCGCTTGCTAAGCCAGCATCATCAAGTGGCAAGTTGAAGCTGGCTTAGCCAGTGAAACGTCACATCGCGCAACCGCGTGAAAAAACTGTTGTCGTCCTACTTTGTGTGCGTGCATATAGACCAGTACTAGACTGTGAGTACTTGGATTCCTGTCCTTTCATATATTTATAATTTCACATCAGGTGGAAGAATACACAACGTGCATACAAGCAGATCTTAAGCAGGGCTCTCAAAAAGTGCTCAGTTTACCATGAACAGCCTATACCACATGATGTGAAATATAGCAAAAATTAAGGCAACAAAATTAAGTTCTTGTAAAAACCTTCCTAAAAATGGGAGTGCACTGTGAGAACTTCACGGCTGCCTGAAATCCTTGTAAGGGTCGTAAGACAGGGGGAGAAAAAGCATAGTAATACACAAAGTAGGGGTATGCAGGAAAGCAAAATGACCCTTCGGGAGAAATTTGGACGGGAAAAATTTTTTCACTCGGAAAATCGGGAATAAACGAGAAAATTTCTTTAGCTGACTCAATTATAAAAGTAATCAATTTGTATTTAGAGTTGACACTGCAACATCATAATGTAATTTAATCAAGAATATCACGGGTTAAAAAAACATTTTATTATAACCTTAAATTAAAGATATATCAGCAATGTGTCCACTATGACACAAATACATAACGTGACTCATACAACATAATTTTATTTAAAGCATTGGTTTTCATGTAAAAACACAGTCTACTGTGTCACATCAGTGTTCTGTCCACACATTTTTCTGTTAATTTTAATAAAATATGTTTACAGACACAATAAAACACAAGAAACGAGCACAAGGCAATGTAAGTTAATGCTTGTATTACAAAGGAAAAATGTATGACAGATGAAAAACATGGATACAAAATTGACAAGTTGACTGACTTGTTGCAACTGAAATGCTAAACTACGACTACGAATTTTAGGTTAAGAGTGAAAAAATAACCGATGACTGACGTATAATGCGTCATCGGCTCATCGTACGAGTTCACAAACATAACAAAACACCAACAGCGCCATTTTCATGTGCTTTCAGTTGCCTCGATTTAAAACAACTTACGATTTCTTGCTTGCAAGAGTAAACTGGAAAGCACCCCATTTTGTCTACTGCAATAGGTAATACAGAAGTTGGTGACCCTGCAACTTTGTGTTTACATTTTTTTTTTAACGTTTACACACCTAAAGATTTTCATAACTGATGTAAAGTGTGTCTGATGAGAAAATATAACAAATTATTTATCTGCGTTAATGTGAATTAATTTTAACGCTGGTACACGTAAAGCTTTAGGTGTCCTAATATTTAATAGTTATGTACTAATTTGTTTTTTGCAAGTGTGTGATTCTACACTGACTTAATCTTTCCTCATGCACTATTCGGATATATTTGTGAGTAATATTGAAATGTTTCTTTTTGGTTTATGTTTACTGCTTCAAAGTTTGTCAAATTTAGGTTTAACTGTAAAAAAAAATCCAACCCTAGATTCTCGGGAAAAATTTTTTCCAACCCGACGGGAAAATGGAAAAATTTTCTCGAGACTCAGGATATTTCCCCGACCATCCGGATACCGCACACCTCTAGTACAAAGTACTAAAAATTAATTCACACCTCTCTCCTAGAGTGTGTTAGAGGTACCAAAACGGCACATGGTGCTAACACTGGTGAACTAAATATTGAAACCAAACAGCTAGAATCACGCACCGAGATTACGATAATCAACACAGTCAAAACACAGCATGCCTGTGGGACTGCAAGCACAGCGCTACACATCCGGTGTAACTGTAGCTGGCTGCAATACACTGTGGGCATACAAGAACTGCTGGGAAGCAAAGTTAACTATGTACTAACTTCCAACACATGAATTCAAAGATTTAATTAATTTTTCAATAATAATCACCCTAAAAAAAATTAGAACACAATTACTCTCAGATTACTAAAATATTGACACAATTGACTATGCAAAAAAATTAAAATATACGAAGTCACAGTGAAAAATTATGTAATCCAAAATTTTGAAATGGGATATGTAAAATAAGGTAGTGGCATGGAGAGATTTGGATGGCCCTTAAAAACTAGGTCTTGGGAGCCGATATAAAACAAGGGGAAGTACGGTAATACAGAGTGGGTATCACGTGAGCCAAAATAAAACAGCTACATAACAGGGGGAAGGTGTAGTAAAATGAAACATGCAATTTGAACATGCCGATCGGATGCAGACGAACTAGAGCCTCACCTCATGCCATCCGCCTTCCAGGACACTCTGTATGGCTTCTCGTGGAGTAGGGTGATGTTATTCATGTCCATGGAGACTGGCTGGCAACCTGGGAACCCTGAACTGCAAACATACAACATAAGTGCACCCTCAACACTACAGCATTGCACTGCACACCGTACAGGGTACAGCAGGGGTGTGGCGAGGTTAAGGCAGTTCTTAACGTCTGGGTCTTGAGAGCAGATGAGGCCGAGGTGAGGTGAGTAAGGAGCAGAGCCGGAATGCAAGGGCAGGGGAAATGAAAGTTCCCTGAGAAAACGAGATGACCAGTGGCATCGTCTAGCAAGATTCCCACATGCAAAAATCCGAGGGTGACCCCACCAGGAATATAACCCTGTTGGCTTGGTGGGAGGCGAGTGCTCTAGCTGCTGTGCCACCATGACCACCTGTACAGCATTACCCATCAGGCCACATACAAATAATTACAATGCTTGATGGGCCACACTACTTACTATATTACAAAGAAATGACTCACTAATATAGTCTGTTTACCGTATTTTGGCGTGTATAGGCCACACCAAAAGTTTTTTCGTGAAAATTTGGGAATAATTAATATTTCATGTATAGGCCTCATAGAATTTTTGTATTTCTGTAAATATTGTTAAGTCACTATTACATACAAACATAGTAAATTCAGGCTTAGTTTTCCCCTACAAAACATTTGTGGTACAAAATTTGTATTAATTGCACTTCTTCCTTTCCCCTCCATTCCTTTCGTTTTCTTCCTTCCAACTTCCTTCAAAATTAAGTTAAAACATTAAAATGTAGTATGTTGACAACTTTCTAACCATGTTTTGGGGGGAAATTTTATTTTGTCAATATCCCATATATATAAGGCACACCCCACTTTTTGTAGTCTTATTTTGGTACAAATGTGCAGCCTATACACGCCGAAAATACGGTATTTACGTGATGACGTACAAAATTAATCAATATCTCATTTTATTATGAGTTTTACTGATAGTTAAAGTTGATTATACGTTAAGTAATTGCTTTCAGATGCATATAAAAAAAATTGCTGACAAAATATTTTGTCTGCGGATTAGCGTAGAAACTCTAGCAGGCCACTAATTGAATACCCCTGCTGTATGCTCCAAGTGCTAACTTTCTCGTGAAATGATGCTTATGGAATATGACATAGAAAAGATAATATGACCGGTGACAAAACGTAATTGTTAAGAATGTGACACACCCTTAAATATTGGAAATTAAAATTAGTAATTTGCAAAACGTCAGAAACTATGTGGGGATGAAACACTTAATTCATGAATAGTGTCGGCCTGAATTGCTATCTTCACCTGTGGACATTTATTGGAAGGTAAAATTGTCTGTCAGGAAATTACGGGTTGCCATATTATAAGCAAACAAATTTGTGTAGCCGTATGTGTTTATCGATTATGGCATATTAATCATGGGTACATCAAAGGAACGCAAAGTGTTGCCCTGGTACCAGGTGAACAGTTCTAGAGAAAATGTGCATGGTTTGAGGGAACGCTTCTGGTTGCCGGCCATGTTAAGCAGTCTTTTTGTAAGGATGGTCTTTACAACCCTAATTTATAATGACACATGTTGTAAACAAGGCTAATAATAACCAAATTTTTGTTGGCATGAACCATTTGCTGTACCTTTTCCAGCCACAGAAATCCTGCACTATATTCTGAAGCTTTCCTAGTCTCGGCTGTGACATCACGGAGGTCACTCCTGGGACGCCTTCCATGAATTTGGGATCCTTTTTCTGGAACTCTCTTTTCCGCCGTCTGCACAAATGACCATAGCCTATTGACAGTACAGCTATTACAAGTAACATTACAATATACTAGTGGGCAGTAATACAATACGGACAAAATGATTATATGATTATACAGTTTTTTAAATGCTATGTATTGTAAATTTGATGTGAATGTGTGTGCCTATATACATTTTTATTAACTTGACGCAGTCTCGTATCTACCTCCAGCAGTAAGATATTTACACACAACGTTGGATCCAGTTGACACACTCTCCTTACCTCCGAGTCTCCTCTACCAACATAAAGAAGCCTTGTTGCACACTCTACTACTTATGGGGGAAGCAGAGGGGGAAGAGATATAGCTGAGTTGAGGTAATAAGTCGAGGTAAATTATATGAAGTGTGTTTAACTGCAAATTCCCTCGTCTATACTGGATTAGGTTAACTTTCTCCTGAAGTGTCGTCGTGTTTGGAATTTGTAATGCCTGGCTGGGTCGCAGATCTGCCCTCGTTGGGAGATCTTGGGGGACACTTTCTCGTCGGAGGATCTTAAATTGTGGGAGGGGAATCAAACCCGAGGGGGAGTCTGGCCACATAAATCTCCCTCCCAGGGAGTTTGGTCATGCTCATCATAAAGGCTGCCAAAATGAGTGCCGCCAGTTGTCACTAAATAAAAAAAGAAGAGGGGGTGAAATAACGGGTATGATGCGACCAACAAAATAAGATGACTTAAATACTCCAAACAATTTCTACACACTTTCTCGGGGGTTTCCTGGGTGTTTATTTGGGGCAGACCTAGTTAGCTTTCTGGTGGAGACAATGTCCGGGAAAATAGTCTCCACCTTACGTGGTCGGGCTGATTTAGGTGGGACCTGGATAACTATCAGTTTCCTGGTTGTGGTAAATATTGTGCACGTATGGGTTGGTTCACTCGGGGTAGTACACGGCTTCGGAAGGGGGGGGGGGGGGGGGGGTGAGGTTTGGGGTCCACTTCTCGATTCTCTAGGTAGATGCCAAGACCAACAAATACTCAGTAAATGATCAAGATATGAATGGCTGGTTCCTTGCGGAGTTCCGTAGGTTGAAGGTCCTGTAATATTTCGATAAAGAGCCACAGTAATAAATGACATGTCTATATTTACAAATTAATTTATATATTGGGGATACAATAATTAAATAATGTGAGGTTCAATTTAATAGTAACGTATTAATTTTACTATTGCAGAAAAGTATGGGGATGTATAACTCTGTACATCAAATATACTTTAAACTTATTTTAAATTACTGCGGGTGAAGGAAAACCTGCGGGTGCATGACGCGTGCCCTGATAGGCTACTAGGCACGAGGGTCGAGGATTTTGTCCGTTAGACCAAAAGCAGGGTGGTCTAGATTAAATGAACGGCGGGAGACGAAAGGTGATGGTCAGTACCTATTTACTATTGCTTCCTGAGTGCCGTGGTCGTAGTGGGTTTTCCCCAGACGTAGTGATCTTGGCCCACGCCGAACTGGCAATTCCACAGGTGAGCTTCGTTTGTACAGAAGTGGATGTTATCCCAGCCAAATCCTGCAGCAGTACCGGTTAAGTCCTTTTACCACGGGATGGCACGAGGGATGAATTAGTACGCACGGAGATAAAAATAAGATAGTTGCAGGTGCATCGATACTGACTCGTGGCCGAGTTGGGTGGCGCAGTCCCGTTCCGCCTGTCGCTCCGGAGTGGGTTGAGGAAATGCACTCAACTGTCTGGCAGTAAGGAACACTGCGTTTATGGCCGTGCCTATAGTCATAAGGCATTGAGTCTCTGCTCACAGTATCCTAGGTAAACCTTGACGTGAACAAACTAAAAATAGTTCACAGTGTCAGTCCAGTTTTGGCTTGATGTCCTGGCTCTGTTAAGTCTTCATTGATTGCCTATGCATGCAGGCTGATCAGAGACAGGGATCTGTTTGGGTCACCAATGCTGCTACAGGACATGCGTCCACACAGGAATGGGTGGCAGGTCTCAAGCTACAGATACCCCAGCACTAACAATGCTGTAGGATATGGTAGTAATTTGAGACTGTCGCTTCTCCCTGGGTGAAGGTGTTACTAGTGGTTGCAGCTCCTCTGTTCCTCTCCGCCGGCACTGGTACATTGCTGTGGCAGTTGGAAAGCAACAGATGGCTGTCTAATGCGTGTGTAAGAAAATATAATGGACCACTGAGAGGTGCCCATAGTCAAAGTTAATTTGGTTATATAAATTTATATAAATTACCCAGTTCTTGTCAATGGTGTATGTAGGAACCTGTGTCTAGCAGGCAAACAGGCAGATACTCAAAGAAATAAAAGCTTTAAGGTAGGAAACAAAAGTATGTTTATTGATGGTTCAAAAAACATGCGACGTGTGCTACCTCCTACCAAGCAATTGAGTGCTGAAGGTTACTAAGCAGGCAAGATGTAGTCGACCTGGTTATAATGGAAAGACGGGATCATATCTAATCAAGAAAAGATACAATACTTCTAAACTGTTCTAATAAAGATGTCTTGAGACAATGTGAATATAAAATGTGTTGGTAAACGTGTCCGCTAGTTGTCGGGTTGACTGATCGTTGACAGTGAAGTAGCCACAGGGGGTGTACTCAAAGCTTCGAAGTTCTCTGGAGGTCCCAGCACTGAACAGTGCTGTGGGATGTCACAAGAGATGAACAAGAATGACTCTCGAGCTAGTCAGCGTCCTGACTTATATAGTGGAAGCTTGTAGGCTGCCGACGCAGGGTACGGGGGAAACGTGACGTCATCCTGCCCTGATTGTCGTGGAAATACTATGGTCAGCATGATGCATGCCGCTTATACCAATTAACCACAAACAATTATAATTAATCTCACTGCAACCGTAGTGAACTACTTCTACACACGTGAGATTCAAACCCCGTGCCATTTCGTACCACAGAAGCCACAATTCTGGAGGGTGGCCAGACACATGGATACGTGGGGTTGCGAAAGACAGCGGCACGTCACCCCCCTCCCCCATAAGCACCGCTACGTACACACCCGACCTGTCATCCAGTGGTAAGGGAGTTACTGAACAAAACAGAGAACCGGCTAGGCGTTTCAAATAGTAACTTCTGGAGCAGGGCATCAACGGACTGGAACGGCGAGTTCTGCATTGTGGCACGTCGTGCCCTCGCTACCACCCGAGCCGAAGACGAGAGACATAATCAGCTATATCCCGCTATCCCTTGCCCGCAAACCGACAAGGCACCAACCCCTAGCACCTCCCGCCCGTCGACTACGACTAGCTCCAAAACGAGTCATAAGCCAGACCCAGCCAAGGGACTAGTAAACCGTAAAGTCGAGAATGTTGTACCAACCCATAAGGCCACGTGCCCGACTGCAATATCCAGCCGTAAGTAAGCATAAGCCAACCCGCACCCACAACCTACCTAAGAGCAACCAAAGCCACACGACCATGATCTAGCCTTAGTTAATCGGACACGTGTCAAGCGTTTCTGCTTTGTGCCTTGTCAGTAGCGCTCGGCATTGCCCGAGGTCTGGGCAGCTTGTAGGTTCTCAGTGAGCTGTAGGGGGGGGGGGGGGGGGCACCTGTCGGGATGTGTAGCCTCCATGTGAAGATAATACGCTCAATAGTTCCTGTTGCTTGTAGGGTAGGCAACGTGTCGCTCACATCTGTAGTGGTGGAAGAGGTACTCTGGGCGATGAGTTGTAATTGTATTATATTAGTTGTATAAGCAGCACACTCAATATATACATCTACAAAAACATAAACAAGTAGACAATATTATCACATTTTTAAAACAAACTTAAGTTAAAAATAAAACCATAAAGTCTTTGTACATAACTATAAGTTTAGTCCAACCAGAATACATAATATGTACTCTGAAAAAAGAAATCAGGATATTAAAAATAGTACAGATACTGAAACAAAAATATTAATATAAATTTTGTACACTTTTTTTTTAGGGTTTCTATAATGTCAAAAATTCCCTACATCTTTCAAAAACTAATTTGTGGTACAGTGAAACTTCTATTTCTCATTCTTGCACGAGTCATTTGTCCGTATTGTATATTTGGTGTTGTTACTGGAAAAATTACAATGTAAAAAACGACGAAAATTTAAATATTCACATTACAGTGCAGTTTTACCCACACTGCCATTACTAATTCGAAATGCTTGTACACCAAATACAAAATTCATTTTTCAATTTAATAAGTTGAAATAAAAGCGTAAACTATTTAACAAGTTGAACAACAAATATTCTTATGGACAGGCTATAATTTCATTAATTTTTCAATAACTAAAACATACTAAGTTTTCAATTGACTGTTGTTAATCACTTTAATAATGCAGGCATGACAAAATTGCAAAAACCATGAGTTACTGTAAACAAAACTTCAGTCACCCAATCATATGTGGTCCCCACACACATGGTGCACATAATTTATTTAAATAGGTAACTGATAAAAGTGAAATAAATTTTTAATGCAAATAATTTTGCAGCAACAATATATTTTACTGGCAAATCATATTAAACTTTCAACATGCAGTCACACAGAGTAATAATAAACTTTTACAATTTGCAGAACTAGACATCTCAAATTTCACACCACATATGTAATTACAGGCCACTTGTGGTGAAGAGAGCATATTTTAAAAAGTTGCATGATTTCTATTTTTAGCCCAATCGTATTTGAATGTTTCTATTTCAGTGAAGAGAAAATTATGTATCACCTACTCAGTAAAATGTACACTGAAATTTAAAAAAAAAAACCTCAATTCCATCTTTTGCAGTTTACATTTTCCCCGTGTCACTTGACAAGTTATGGAAAAGAAATTTAACTGTACATCATGCCACTCTTTGCAAACGAGGTGAAAATGGCATTTTACACTTTTCCAGAGACAAGGACAAAATGTTTCAAAATGTAGGACAGTGTAAACGGGAGAAAAATTATGTTGTATAAACAGTAAACCAGAACAAATGAAGCAGGTTTAAAATGCAAGGTGAGTGAGTGAAGAGATTTGAGCGGCTCTTACCAGCGAGGTCTTGAGAGCCAATGAGGGTGATTGAGGTGTATATGGAACAGCACTGGAATGAAAGGGTGGGCGAAATGGGATATCCCCAAGAAAACCTGCTAACCAGCATCATTGTCCAGCACGTTTCCCACGTATGAAAATACGGGAGTGACATGGCTGGGGATCGAGCCCGGTTCGCCTTGGTGGAAGGTGAGCAAGCTCAACGCTCGGCCATCACGGCCCCTAAAATGCAGGATAGTGTAAAATCAGGGGTGTAAAAATGGGTTTCTGGTGTGAATACAGTATTTCGGCGTGTATAGGCCGCACATTATTACAAAAAAAAAAATGACTACAAAAAGTGGGGTGCGGCTTATATACAAGCAAGCTATTGGCATTAAAAAAAACTTTTTGACATTTTTTCCCCAAAACATATTTAAAAATCTGTCAACATACAGTACATTTTAATGTTTTAACCCTTAAATGAAGAAAGGGAATAGGAAGGGAAATAATCTTTAATAATAATAACAAAAAAAACCTTGTGCAGTTACAATTTTCTGTCACAAATGTTTTGTAGGAGAGAAATTAAGTCAGAATTTATTATTATGCTTGTCCGGAATTGTGACTTAACAATATTTACAGGAATACAAAAAAATCAGTGCGGCCTATACTTGAAATATTAACTATCCCTAATTTTTCATCAAAAACTTCAGGTACGGCCTATACACGCCAAAATACGGTACGTAAGTATAAACAGATTACATGTTCATACATACTTGTATGGAGGGCCACGGCCATTCTCAACAGGTTTGCCATCATCGTGTCCGTTGGAGTCGTCACACTCTGCGGACACAAGTCACAGTCACCAGGTTGACAATACAGTAGAACTACCTGTTCACGGCAAACTGATCACTTCTGAAAGCCCTGCTTGGTATAGGCAATCCATGGTAAAAAGAGCACTTTTCAAAGCCCTGCCTAAGATCTACTTGTATGAGTGTTGTGTACTCGTCCACCTTATGTAAGATCAACATTGTCGTGGGAATCATCACTTTATTAATGTGTCGGTCAAGTGAAACTGAAATTATTAAAAAAGGAAATATTTTACAAATCTGCTCATTTTTACACTTTGAGCATAAAAAAAAAAAAAAAAAAAACAGAAAGCTAAAGAAATAATTTAAATCATGAGAAATGGTCACTTACCACTTTTTATTCAACGTTAAGATAAGGAACTACTTCACATCCATTGCTACCAACCTTACTGGGTGCACGTCACTCAGAGCGCTCATTAAAATATATGCAAATAGGAGTACTGACTTTTTTTAAGGTTGATTTTAATAGTGCTCACTTTATCGTGAAAAGCCTTTATCCACGTGTATGCACATTCCACCATATACCAAACTAATGTTTTCATTACCCTGGTCATATTATTTTAGTCGTATAATACAAAAAAAGAAAGGAATTAAAATACTGACAATGTAGTATTAGTCGACAGGCACACCCACAAAGGACAACACATTTTTTACAAGGTTGCGCAATCGCAACAATTTTTTTTTGCTGGCTGGGACAGCTTATTCAGGTGGCGAGCTGTAGGAGAGTTGTAGCGTCCTACAGATCGTCGCCTGATGAAACTGGCTGACAGATAAATGTTATGATCTTGCAACCACATGAAAATAGTGTCGTCCCTTGTGTGTGTACGTGTGCGTACACGCGCAAGCCTGTCTGCAAGTAATAGACAGTGAGTACTTGAACTCCTGTCCTTGTATATACTTTTGGTAGCCTAGTGGCCTACTTGTAACCGTAACGCACATATTTTATGGATAGGTTGACTGAAACTGTGACATTATTAGGAAAATAAATATTTTACAAATTTGGTCATCGTTTTGTTAAACTCATATGCATTTATATATAAGTTTCAGTACATACAAATGTTAACTAACACAATTCAACATTAAGACACGGAACTAATTTCGCTTGGTTGTAACTCGGGTTCTGCGAATGTAACTCTATTTTATCACGAAACGAAAATTATAAAAATGTTATAAACTTTTGTGAAAATAAAATGAAAAACAATTTTGGAAGAATTCAGTTTTAACGAATTTTGCAAAATTTTAGCAAGGTATTTATTATAGAAAATGTCGCAAAACTAAACAAACAAAAAAAAAAGTATGATACGGAGTACGTATTTACAAGAGGTTTTTGCCTACATTAAATCTCTGTTGTATGTAATTATGTATTTTAGTAATAAAATTATGAAAAGATGATTCACAGACAAAGATTCCTTCGCTGGTGCACAAAATGAACATTCATTAAACACCTGAATATTCAACTACCTGCAACCAAATTTCTTACCAAAACAAAAACAAAAGTTGTAAATATCCCCCCACCCCCCTTTTAACGAATATTCGAACAACTCTATACAAATGTTCACCTAACACATTAAATTCAACATTAAGGCATGGAACCAGCTTCCTTTGTTCATTACCAATTTTACTGGACAACGCAAGCCAGTAAGTGTGCCAGTAAAAATAGCTGCAGGTAGGGCAATTACTTTTTCTAAGGTAGATTTCAACAGTGCTTGATTAGCAGTGAAGAGCCTTTACAAAGCATATTTGTGAGCCACTCACCCGTGTGCCAAGAGGGTAGCTCCGGGGCGCGCAATGCACCTTCAACATCATCGTACCTCCTGACAAGCTCCTCGATGTAGTCTGCCTTGTATATTCCTGGAGGCCTGACACAGCATCGCACACACACTTTGCATATACAAACAGCTCAAACCCTAGTTTACACTTCTCCATTGACAAATGCAAAATTGTGTGAATCGAGAAGGCAGTTAAGTGGAGTGACTATTCACACTGAGGTGCTCAGAGCCGATGAGGGTGAAAGGAGGCGAGTTCTAGGCAGCTCTGGAATACAAGGGCAGGAGGGAATAAGGGAGATTAGAGAAAAACCACTGACCAGCGATATCTTCTGGCACAATTCCCAGATGCGAAAATCCAGAAGCGACCCCACCGGGAATCGAACCCGGTTTGCCTAGGTGCAAAGGGGGAGTGAAAATGGAGAGAAACAGCTGAGTCGAATAGAGTTTACGGGCTCCAGCTCGCTGGCGCATGAATTACATTAGAGTGATTCCAAAATGGTAGGATATTTTTGTTACCATGCCATAAAAATATATATGGGCCCTGTTTAAAGTCACATCCAGGTGAGCTGCTAACAGAAAGAGTGCACGCCTCGTGTAGAGGCAAAGAGCAAGTGGCGAGTAATATTTAGAACTAAATACAGTAACAGAATAGGAAAATTTTGCTTATGGAACATAAGCCTACGGCCCTTTGCTCGTTACATCTGCACAGGTGCCGAAATCTGCAGTGCTGTCTGCTCCTATTATTTTCTATCCAAAAACGCCTGAGCATACTTCTGAATTTTATACTGTTGTTGAAGGCAGGAATTCTTCATAAGTTTTCTTGTAGTCTATAATCTTGCTGCAGATATGGTTAATTTTTTTTTTCAACCAGTGTTAAGAAATTTCAGTGGCGACACTTTTACTACCACGTAAAACTGCGTTGTATACAAAATGTTTCTAACCTCAATAGCTGCATAGATGAGCTTTCTAAACAAGAATGCAAATTTTGAACTTAAATTTTTTTTTTCAACCTTGAGGATTAAAACAAAAAGAGTACAATAAGGGAAACACTAACAAGTTTGCAACACAAATGGCAAGAGCATAATGAATACATTGTAAACATAGGGAAATGATGGGATCTGAATAACTTGGTGTACATAAAGAGGAAATGAAATTGAGATGCATGTAAAATCAAGGT
The DNA here is from genome assembly GCA_029891345.1 of Dryococelus australis. Lineage (NCBI taxonomy): Eukaryota > Metazoa > Arthropoda > Insecta > Phasmatodea > Phasmatidae > Dryococelus > Dryococelus australis. Next base: position 45,234,770 of record CM057008.1, on the reverse strand, counting down.
TTTACTGTACTTTCAGTAACAGTCACATTCGCTTTCCATATTTTGGAATGAGCAATTCTTACGAATCAATTTTTCAAATGTGTGCACATTCCAAAACCGCAACATGTTGATTTGAAAGAACAGATTTAAATATGTGCTTGCTCACCAAAAAATACATACAAAAACAGTAGCTACGGTGTCTATCCTGCTTAATACAAAACTGTGAAATATCCTGTTAGATATAAAAATTCCCAGACATTTCCCTGACTTTTCCAGGATTATTACTTTTTCCTTAAAAACATGCACCACAAAAATTAGAAAAATTGTGTAAATTTCTCAAATAATTCACATTAGTTTAATATCACTAATATAGCCTTTCTTTGCGCAGCAACAACAATTTAAAAAAATACTATAAAAAAAAATTACGGATACACAAACATGGCACTTAAAAAAAAAAACTGTGAGACAGAGTTGGAATTGGCCAGAAACAGTCACCATAAACAGATAAGACACTGTACAATGTAGCAATTATTTAAAAACCATTATAAGAATTCATATTACATTTGTCAATATGACAATACATACTTACTGCAACGAAAAAAAATTCAGCTAAATAAACAAACCTACTTGTTTACACATAGCAACAAAATTGTGGCCCGCGGCCAGTTTTTGAATCCTCCTACAAAGGTAAATTAAACCAAATAATGCATGGTAAAATTCATGACATGATATGCAGTGAGTAATACAAGTCACTATTTGTTTTCATCTAAAATACATTTCTAGCAGTTTTATCTAAATTCTGAAACAACACCTAAATTTCCCTGACAGGGCAAGTTAAGTTCCGAAAAGCGAAAACAACAAATCTACAACATACGGTCATCTATACAAGCAAGTATACACATGCCTGCATGAATTTAAGGAACACCGCACAGAAATGTCTAATACAAATCCAAGAATCTGCCTCGAACTACCCCACTACCTGGAAAGATTAACACTGGTGTGCGACGACTCGGGACGTCAGGGTCCTCGATACATTAAGGAGGGTTGGTTTTGTCTGGTGATAGGTCAGACGAAAATTGCTGGTTTCTCTCTTAGTCCTTACATGGCCCTGGTGCACATCCAGTGTAAAGGACTGGCTTGGCAGCTTCGCGGCAGGGCACACAATCAGGTTCACTTGGGGCAACACGTACCTCTAGTGGTGGTTTGACCTGAGACAACTCTGGCTGACGTTGAGTGTGAACTTGGCTGGTCAAGGGCTCAGATGTTGCGACACATCAGATGGCTGTTTGGGTTCCACTGGTTATAAGAGTTGGCGAGGCCCAAGGACTGGTGATGTCCGCTTAAGGCTAGGAGTGACGGGTGTGTTTCATCGCTTAGACGGATAGGGTTCTTGAAGAAGTCCTTACGTATCTCGGGTATAGGCTGTTCACGGTAAAATGAGCACTTTTGGAAGCCCTGCTTAAGATCTACTTGCATGCATGATATATATTCTTCCGCCTTATATAAAATTAACATTGCCATGGGCCTCGTCACTTTATTTTTGCATCGGTCAAATGAAACTGAAATTAATAGGAAAGTAAATATTTTACAAAACTGGTAATTTTAAACCTCAGTCCATTAAAAAACCGAACGCGAAAGAAATAATTTAAGTTATCACAAATGGACACCTAACACACATTTATTCGACTTTAAAATATGGAACTACTTTCCAACCATCGTTACCAACTTACTGGGCACATGTCACTCAGTCCACCTGTTGAAATATATGCAGGCAGCGGCAGTGACATTTTTCTAGGTTGATTTCAAAAGTGCTCACTTTATCGTGAACAGCCTTTATGAATAGAATCTGGAGCCGGCACAAGCGCCCAGAGGAAGTTAGCACCTATTTGACTTACTGTCGGATACCACTCCAACGGGAATACGGCATTTGGACTATGTCACACACCTCATATCCGTAAAGTGACCAGAGGTGATGCATGGTCCTACCGGGTGTACAACTACGTATAGTGTCTGCTGACCCAAGAGCACTCAGCGCCTAAACGTGGTGAGCACTGAGAGTCAGGCCTCGTGGCTGACAGTCTCTGCACGTGGGTGAGTGTCTCAAGAGGGGACAGTCTCCCTACACCCAGTGAACACTAGCTACGGCACCAAAACGCGGTGGAGATAGTATGCAGCTGAGGGGGCAAGCTGGCCGTAAGAGATGTATACCTAGGGTCGGGGCTCTACCATTCTGACTAACTTCAGATGTAAATAAATAAACATGTGGGAGGATACTTTCTCACCACAGCTTAAACTTTACTTGTATTTTATCACAAACACATTTATATGTCTTTCCTGTCAGTTATTTCTGTAACGTGTTTATAATGCCCTAGTATATGAGTATTTGATGAATTATTGCCATGACAACTAAGTATTTCTTGCCTCCAGCTCTTTCGTGATTGGTCAGTTGTAGACTGCTTTTTTTAATTAAGCATTTGAAAGGAATTTCTGGCCATCTTGGTGTTCGAAGGCAGGATACTAGCCAGCGTACATTCAGCAAACAGGGCTTCTTTTTGGATTGTATGACAAGGTCCTGAGCTCTAACCTGAAAACAGGACATCTCGTAGGAGACAAAGATGCGAGGTAAGTTTGCGGAAGACGTAGACCTGTATATTTTCAGGGTAATTAGTTTGAACTACTGCGTGAGCACAAATGTGCTGGAATTGCAATGGCACTACGGGCCTGGGAGCCTGAATAGGGAAGCTCACAAAGCGAGGTCCTGCCACATCCAGGGGGATGTGACTGCAGTCAGACAAGATCACCAGGAATGCCTAGAACTACAAGGATTCCATGTGTTTAAATAATGTTCATCTAAGTTCAAGATCTATTTTTTAAGATGCATAGACAAGATTTTTTTTTTTTGCCAAGTTGAACAGACTCCAAATTATTTTAACCACGAGCAACTTAAAATTTAGAATCTTACTCTTAATACACTGAGCTAGTCTGAAGCAAAGAAACAATTCAATTTATTTATTTTTCTGGAAGTAGAATTTTTTTTAACGCCAAGTCTGAAGTAAAATGGAACATCCCAGTCACAAGAAAGACTACTGTTGCTGAGACCATACATAAAGTCTAGTCTATAAATTGATTGCATTCCCTGTCATATTTTGTCTGATTACAAGAGAACTAATTAAATTCCATATTTTTCTGGCCATGTCTCTGCTGATTAATTATTTCCAGTCGCAATAGATATTTTTTCGTAGTGATATTTCTGGTTGTTTTGCATTTGAATTTTTGTTGTGATATTGGTGAGTGTTCTACTGTCACATGTCTGTTACATGGTGTCTCTCTACAGGGGCCTAATTAGGTATCTCCATTCCTACACGTATACATATAGTAGTGTCTGAGACACTGAAATACAGTATTCACAAATGTATACCTAACAATTTTAATTCTACTTTAAAACATGGAACTACGTTCCTTCTGTAATTACCAACTTAACTGGGCATAGGCCGGTCAATGTGTTATACACATGCAGGTAGGGGTAGCAACATTTTCAAAGGATGATTTCAAAAGTGCTTGGTTAAGCGTATTAAGAGCTGATAGTAAATCAGTCATGAAGGAGGAAAGCTTTTTACACTATTGTCCAGAAGACTTACTCTCTGTACGACAAACTGGCTTGTGAGGGAAATCCATAGTGACGTACCGTGCTTGGGCGAACTGAGAGATTGCCGCTTCCAAGCTGCAATCCATCTTCTCCACCAGGTAGGATGCGATGAGGAAACCCGTACGGTTGAACCCATGAGTGCAGTGGACAGCTGCATCAACACAACATTTGATCACTTTAACATAGTTACAGAGTCAGAATGCCCAAACGAACCAGACACAAAATCTGAGTCGCATCCAACGACAAGCAAATTTACTGTGACGCCAGACTAACAAAATTACTGTCCTGATTATATTTCTACATTTTGTCATGTTGGGCTGGACAAGATGTGCAAACCATTCGAATATAGTGTTAAAATTTTGTGTATAGTTTTCCACTGTAGTTTAATAATAATTTAAGTCGGCACCAAAATCATGTTTCTATTTGCTCTTATACATGCTTTTTTTTTTTTTTGTGAGGATTCAAGTATTATCAAGAGCAAAGAGTCATTTATTTATTATGAGTTTTACATAGTAAATATTTGACATATGGATGACTTGCTGTTTTCGGATTTTTCATAATCAAGTGCAACACTTAGTAGGGCAGATATTGCAAGGGTGTTCCAACATTAAGTACGTACCTATGATTTCGAGGGGGTGCTGAGAAATGAAATTGTCGCATATTTGCACAAAGGTCCTCGTCTGGTCATTGGAGGGCGTCTCACCGTGGCCTCGACATTGCAGCTTCAGGTACCCGCAATCCTGCGACTCTATGTCCTGCTTGTTGTAGAAGCGAGTCGTGTTTGTCAGGTCAATCCACAGCCCAATGGTTCTCTGAACAGGAGTAATACAGAACATTACTACAGGCTGTTCATGGCTAACTGAGAACTCCTGAAATCCACCTTTGAAAAGTCATTACCCCTTCATACATACATTTGAACACACACACTGAATGGCATGAACCTAGTGAAGTTGGTAACAAAGGTGGGAAAGTATTTCCATCTTAACATTAAATTAAAAGTGTGACACTTGACGTCCAATGAGCAAAGGAGGTACGTCACGGCCCAAGTGTTTTGGTGGGTGTGGGGGGAGATACATCTGGGGTGAGTTTGAACTCTAGATACCTGGGCATTGAATGGCCAGGAGAGGCTGCTGTACCAGCTGCGGTTCAGGTGGTGTTACGCTCCGGCTTGCGCAGGTGGTTCTTCACCACTTAGGTAGGCGATAAACAACGAGTGAGTAACTCCTACGTGTTTGACTGGCAGTTTGAACAGTTCTGGTGTGGGGGATGATGAGGCTGGCCTCTCTAGATGGATTACTAGAGCTTTCTCCCAGGAACTTAGGCTGTCAACGACGGTTGGGTCGAGGCTAAGCTGTTGTTGGTATTTAGAGATAGTCACAGCCTTTTTAACACTCTTATAAATACCACTCCGATGAGAGTAGGGCACGAGGAAAAGATTCTCTACACTCAGTCCCGTGGAGGTAGTGCAGGTGATGTTCCTCCCCTGCGTGTGGGTGCTTCCATGCACCGCAATCGCCAGACCAAAGCTGCCTCTCTATACCAGCACACAGCACCACCACAAGCATGGTAGACACTGGGAGTCAGGTCTTGCTATGGCTGACAATCTCAATACGTGAGTCAGTTCCCCAAAAGGGCAGGCTCTCAGACCAAGAAAAATACTCCCTCCCGAACCAGAAGCGCGGTGGATAGATTACAACCCAGACTGATTGTCCAGCCCCAAGAGGATGAGTACCTACTGTCCAGGCTCTAACGTTCTATACACTAGGGTGCATATAAGGGGCGGCCCTCCACGGTGTGTGTGTGTGTGTTTGATGTATGTATGTTTCCTGAAGGGAAACTCGTACTATGCTAAGTTCTGCAAACTGGTTTAGAATAATATTCCCGGTCTCCTGCTGTTCCTTGACTGGCCTGATGTTAACTTGGTAAGATTCTACGACTACAGGATTGCTACGCTTAAGACAGGTGAAGGCAACCTGTTTCTAATCTAATGGGGTAGGTAGGCAAAGTGGCTATGAAATATAACTGAACTTTAACTAATGCTACGTGTTTGTCCTGAAGGGACCGGAAGGAGAGTAGGTGTTCGGTGACTTAAACGTACAGAGCTTCTGGAAGATTTCTTCAAAGGCACAGTTAGGGATCCCAAAACGTGAGCTTTGGCACCCGGAGGTGCGGTGATGGAACAGGACAGACTGGTGTTCCAAGGGTCATGCCCCAGTGTTTATACTCTTCTGGCTCGCCTTGGCCAAGTGGAAGGGGGTGGCTGCGTTAGATCCTCTGGGTGTGTGAGGTCACCAGCTGGCTTAATTCCAGCTGCTGCATGTCTCTGTGATTCGTGACATATATTTTTACTGTTTCTTACCCTTCCCATCACAGAAATAATGCATAAGTCTCAGAGGCCAAATGTCTCAATTCCCTAGTTGTGCTACAGATTGTGCGAGAGTGAAAGTGGATAGTTAAGAGTGAACACACTTTCAAGTTGGGACACGGCCATAAATGCATGGTAAAGGCAAAAAAACACGTCCAAATACCTTGTAGCTGCGCATAGACGAGAACACCATGCTGGGGTAGAAGCGACAATCTGCGGGGACCTGGTCGTCAAACGCGGAGCTTAGCGGCGTCTTGAAAGCGAGGAATTTGTTGGCCACAAGTTCTCCTGCCTTCCTCGGGCAGTGCATCCAATGATGGGGCGTCGGACCAGCCCCCCTGTTGTCTTGGAAACTCATCGCGCAGCTAAAATGAAGAAAAACACATCCATTAACTCACATGGGCCCACGTCTGACCAGCCACTAAATATTACAAGAAAATGCAAGAGGACCACGGCGTAATTTTTTTTTTTTTATAAAACACTTTTAAAAATCAACTTTTGAAAAAGAAAGTTCCCAATCCACAACTACTTATGATTTAGTAACACAAAAAGACTTCTCTACAATAATATTGATTGCACGTGAAGCAAAACAGTTTCGTATCTTAAACTTCTTACTAAAAATACAGGCCTAGGCATAATATCTGAATTTATTGCCACTAAACCACATTAGAGGAAAAGCTGCAAAACAGCAACATATTTTAGTTTCGAAAATATTTTTGATGCAAAAGTAAATGCATGAGCCACAATGTTCCTTCTGTGTCCTACAATGCCAAACTGCTGAGACTAAACGTAAAGCAAAATGCTCACTTTTGCAGACGTGCTTCATAACTGCAGTATAATCATTATAGGTCAGAATATTGGATGGAGTGTGCAGTCGAAGGTGAGTAAAGTGGTGTTTAGTGCAGTGGTGGTAATTATTGTCTCATTACTACCATGTACTATTTACGATTTACAAATGGAGGTTGCAGGTTAAAACGTGTGGGGGATGTTAGCATAAAGTTCAAAGAAGTAAATAATCTTTGTGCAGCTATGACAAAGGGAACGTAGAGGCAGCGTAGGGGAGGGTTCTCCAAAAAACACTCGCCACGGCAGGAAGGCACAACCACGTGACACTGCTGGCACTATACATCTTGAACATCTACGAATTTGCATATATTTGAATAAAAATAAACATCCATAAAAAACACATATGCATTAAATGTGCTGCGAAGTACAAACAGAAAGTCAACTGTAGGTGAGACAGTAATGTTTAACTGCACAGCTTTGAAACACGTACAAGGCATTTTTCATTGTATTTCGTTGCACACTTTAAAGGTTATGAACCCAGTACAAGGTTAAGTGTAAACTATAAGGAAAGTTTGTTTTTGTGAAGTGCACAGCTGAACTGAAATAGTGTCGTGGCAGCAGAAAGTATCCATTCACACTGCACGAAACCATTTGATGGTACAAGTTTCTCAAAACTGAAAATTCAGGCCGTGTCTCAACTCGAAAGTGTGCTCACTCTCACTCTCGTACACACTGGCTCACTTTAGCAAATTGAGACTTGAGTCATCTGTAAACCTTTGGCATTATTTTTCTGACAGAAAAAGTAATAAATAGTGAAAAATAAAACATTGCTGACCTATAACTTTCCTGGAATATATGTACTGTATTTTATGAAATAGTAACTTATTTTAATTTGTTAATTTTTGCATTGTTAAAAACATAATTGTAATGTGCAAATCACAGTATTTAAAAATAAGCACACAATTAACCTAAATCAAATGTGAACATAATTACAACATAATTTGTTATTTTCCATATTAAACGAAATATTGCTGTTATCACACATTTCACAATCGCAATGTTTAAATTAAGTCAAAAAAATAATTCTAACACTGCTTTAGAAACAACAAATATATCTGGATATTTGAGGTTAGAATTGAAAAAAAAAAAAACATGGCTGCTAGAGTGCGAGCGAGTGAGTACTGAGTGTACATCGTCATTCACTCTCCCTCCCGCACTCTCTCTTCGGAGTTGGGGCCGTAGAGTGGACTCTCTGCGACGTCAAAAGTGAGCGAACGAGTACTCTCTTGGCGAATTGGGAGACAGCTTCAGAATGCAGTTACTTCTTTAGAAGCATGACGAACCACTTCACGAGTTGCATAGACTAAGCGTGCTGGGCTCATAATCTCTTAAATGTGCAGCAAAATACAGACGTCATGTAAGTGTTTCGAAGCTGTGAAACTAATCATTATAGTTGTCTCCTACAGATGACTGAGTTAAGCGAGTTTTTACCAGATACATGGTGGATTGCATTATTTTGTTCAATTGTGTGTGCATTTTCTGTGAAATTTGTAGGTACAGATAATAAATTAATTACACCCTCCCCCCCACCCGCCCTCGAGGAAAATTATTTTTCACGCAAAACTTGCCACTCTGCATCCCAGAACACAAGTGAAGCAAGAGTGATGAGATCATTGATTTACCAGCTTTGTATGTATTTACCTGCTTCATAATTACCCCGTAAACATGTAAAAGCAAGCAAAGTAGCACCAATTTGCATGAATTCACTTTTCGGGAGCTACTGGTGAACATATTTAACATTTTCATACTCTTCAGAATTTGTCACTGTGATATATGTGTAGGTTCTGTGGGGGGATTTTTAACCTCACAATTTCTCTGAGCTTCATAACCCTTCTATCACATTTCTCAGTAAGCGACTACAAAATTGTTTCATTACGGTAAGTAGTGACAAGTCATACTATTTTCAACGAACTTTTTTTCGCTTTTTTTTAAACGCAACGACCCTGCTCACAATGAGGTTTTTAAAATAAACGTCACAATTGTATAGTTATTTAAACAACGTTGGCAAATATTTCCTATCAATTGTCGATTCTGAAACTAGGAAAAATTAAAGTTTTATTGAAACATAAATCAACTACAAGCAGCAACATCTGCTAAATGCTTAAACAATTGTACGCAGTTTCAAATGCAAGAAATATACGCAATACACAAAAAGAGTATCACTACATACCTATAATATCACAATAGTATTCCCAAAAACACAAGTCTGGCAAATTATATACAACAGGGCCTAGGTTAAGGGATCACTTAAGTAGGGTACGGCCATATTTTTTAAAATTGTTTTTATACATTTGTGACCAAAAATATTACCATCGTTACTAGCGTTATTGGTCTCACCTAAACTATAATTCCACTTCATTAACGAGAAATATTCCCGAAAATAAAGAGAAACTAACAAAATTTATAACCCACATAAAACGAACTGACACAAATTCACAACACTTTTTTCCAACACCCAACAAAAACAGGCTAGTTTCCGATAGTGCCTTTCAGTAAATACAATCGATTTTATTTACACCTTAGTTCTACTGAATTTTACCATTAAGTTCGGAAAGTATGGTGCATTAAAACCAATAAATATATCTTCATTGTTTATTTGGTTTAACAGAAATATTCTACACACTTGCAACGTTAAACATAAAAATTGCTAAAATTAACGAGATTTCAAATATAAGAAAATTAATAATATGTTAATTTAATTAAAATAAGCAAATATTTCCTTTCTTTATTCTAACATCACAAACTGTATTAAAATTGTACAGGTTTATTATACTCGGATTCAGTTTGATAACTAAAAAATTTTCGCCGCCAGAAAGCACTGGAATCGCTTCAACACGAGATTTTCAGTTTTATATGTACGTCAAAGGGATAATTGAAATTTCTATTAAATAAATGTATTTCTGTGAAATCTTCCGATTTTTATTGACTTACACCTGATGTGTGCTCGCTCCTCCCTAACCAATTTGTCAGCCCTATTGCTTAGACGACCAACATCCGCACTCCATCTTGTGCACTGTTGTGAGTGCGTATATGTAGTAAATGAAGAGTGCGTTGTGAAATATGACATAGTAAGGCAAGCTAGAGCAACTCGCGCGGCGTCTGGAACGCCCGTGCCAGCCCAGGGTTGCCAGCAATACCGCTGCACGGAGTAATACATATTTCCATAAAAAGTACCTAAAAAAGGTTAAAAGGGTTCTGATGCATGCAAAGCAGGATCGAATGATGCGTTCAATAAAGACGTCAACTCCACAAACCCTTCCCAGTGCTGGGTACCTTTTTCAGTGTTTTGTTATGCAATGTTTATTATCATCTTTTTTTATGTTTGTCCACATCATCCAATTACATGTGAGTAAGGGTAAATTTTATGCATTGTTAGGTACTGTTTATAACTTTATAGAGTGTTATGTTCCTTGCGAGTAAAAGGTAAAAGAGTTGCAATACTGTCTTGTGCAGAAAGTAGCACTGTGTGACATGCTCGTCCGCCAATGCCGGCAAGAACGCCATGCGGTAGAGTGAGTGAGATCGTAGCATCGAGAGGGTTCGGTTTGCATGTGACCGCGGCCATGTTTCCCGTGCCCGGGCGGCCAGCAATGGTTGTACTTATCACTTCACTGCAGTGGCGAAGCAAGGGAGGAGGTCCAGAGGGTCCGCCCCCCCCAAAAAACTTTACAAAAAATGATTTCCGCGCATCTATCAAAACTATAAACCTGAAATATCTGCAATGTGTAAAACTCTTATAGCAGATGGAACATGGATGGTCGGCCAAGCTAAACTGTGATTCACCCACTAAGAGGGCAGAGGCTTCCCACCCCTTACATTGGCCGAGTGGTCTCAAATTCGAGTGACACCCCTTGGCCCTTGCAACAAGCAACAGTCACATTCTAGCATTCTGTTCGGGAAGTCAGTTCAAAACCTGTGTAGTGTGTACAGTTCCATCTTAAGACTTATTCGATGCGTCTTGTCAAGAATTTGGAAGGTGTGAGTAGTGAGTTCGCAATCGATTGAGAAGCAAGGAAGATGGAGAAATTTCTGGTAAAACAGTCAAAACTTTCAACTCGATTGGTGGTGAGTTTTTATAAGTATACTATTTGTGTGTAGTTGACATGTTTATTACTTGCTCATGTATAGAGATAATGAAAAATCGCGAACATTTTTTGAGCAAAAGTACTATACTATCTTTTTCCTCTAGTGATTGGGTGATGCAATTTCATACACCCCTTAACTGTTTGTACTGACGAATAAACACTTTGTGTTTAAACAGCGAGATTATCAATGGTACAGTGACATAGGTAAATAGCTTCTTACATTGTGATAGCCAATAACCAAATGAAAACTTCAGTTATATTGTAAACAGTACTTTGAAGGCAAGAAACCTAGCAAACATTCAACTTTTTCCACGATAAACCATACTCTCTACGTATCTATCTTCAAGTGGTAGATATTAAAACCCCAATATTTATATAAAAAATGTCATTAAGAATTTATTTGTGGGTAATGTACAGTTCAGACCATTCCGAGTTATAATAATACAAAGCTATTGGGGGGGGAGGGGGGGAGCCAACATAGTGGTAGTCGGTGAGTGAAATGAGCCCCGTGCTGTGAATCACAGATTTCCATTTCAGTGGAAGTGAGTTAGGGAAAGAAATGTCAAGTTCTGACTTCGTACTAGGTGTATAGTGTTAAAACTGCGAAAGTACTACACCAGTGACCAGTACATTACTGTTTCGCAAGACACATGAGTGAGTAAAGAGATTTGGGCGGCTCTCAACAGCTATGGCCTTGAGAACCAATTTACGACCAATTATGTGTGTATGGAGCAGCATCGGAATACAAGGGTGAAGGAACGGGAGCTCCCCGAGAAAACCCACCGGCCTACAGCATCGTCCCGACGTCCCGGCACGAAAATCCGAGTGATCCCGGTGGTAAGGTAAAAGTACCAGGAGCCGATATGTTAAGGAAATTTCGTACTAAAAATTTTCTGTAAGCCATAGAAATGGTTAATTTCAATAAGTGAAGATGTTGGATGCAACTACTAGCCTTTCTCTATATACATAAATATTACAATGTTGCCAAATGCATGCTGACATTTCATAATAATTTTTTTAAAAGAGCTTGTTTTTGTGCAACGAGCCGACACCTGTGGTGCACGTTTGCCTCAGGCCGACACCCGATGTACGGCGAGTAGACACTGCCGCAAAGTTATGTAAACCCAACTTGTATATTAATTTAATCGTTATAAAAACACTTTGATTTTTAGTAAATGTTTAAGGAACACTTTAATATAGTTATAAAAATTACCAGAAAGTATAACATTACAAAAATTAATTTAAAAAAAATCTGTACAGAACATTTGTCTGGTTCTCGGCGCACCACATATTGTTTCTCTAATTTACCATGGGAAAATAAGACATTATTTAACAGGATATTAATATGTCCCGAGGAGATTGACACGGAATTATGCCTAATGCGGCCACTGATTTAATTCATATATGAGAATAAATGGGCCGCAGCATCGCAAATTTGGGCATTAATGACTGAGCAATATTAATAATCTAATTACCATGTACTATATTCCGATCACGTCCAGTTTCCCTTGGGAATAATATAGTTCAAGCAATTCTATAGTAACACATACAGAAAAACATATTTAAAGAGTTATAATTTATCCTTATAGTAAAAAAAAATCATAATATTCGTGTCGGCTCATGGTATAAAATTTTATTTATGTGTACAACGAGCCGACACCTACTTTTAAACAATGTTGAAATAATAATTCATGGCAAATTTGTATTCTCATTGTTAATAAACTTCCATTTAACCTGTTTAACAAGCAGCAGGTCCTACATAACCTCTATTTTACATTTTAAACACTATTTACTGTACCCTACTTGCTTTCGGGTTTCCTCAAAAATCGTCGATTTCCCGCCGAATCAACATTTTCAGACTTTTTTTGCGACATACCACAAGGGATACCAACCACTACACTTGAAAGCACAATAGTCGAAGATAATTCTACTATAATGAAAATATTGATACTATCGTAAATCAATTTTTTATAAATAGTTTTTTTATTTGGTATCGGCTCCCGGGGCAGCGTCGGCTTATGGTGCTTTTACCTTAATGGAACCTGGATCACCTTGGTAGGAGGTTAGCTCTCTAGCCACTCGACCTCCATGGCCCCGTTTGCCTTTAGTGTGGGATGCATTTCACCACTGTGATGTGTGGTGCTACCAAACCTGTCTGCAGGGAGATAACCCAAAACATTTATAATAAAATTATTCAAAAGTAAATTATATTTTTTTGTTTCTTAGGAATCTCATACTCATCTCCGAATGCAGAAAATAAAAATGCCGAGGCAAAGGATACTGTCCTGGATCTAGATCCTATTCCCAATATGGTTGGAATTTTCTTTGATACTCTTCTGCCAACTCTGCCGTCTTATATTTCATGTACAGGTATGACCCAACTAGGAGTTCAAAGCAATGATTTTTTTTGTTGTGATATCACAAAAAAGTTGTGCACATAATTACATTGGATTGTATGTAGGGAAGGCAAACGATACAGATGCAGAGAAATAGATGCTGTTAAGGAGACCATGGCAACCATCTGAAACTCATAAGTATTATGTGCAATTATAGGGTAAAAAAAAAACAGACTTTCCAAATCTAATGGTTTCAAAGATTTTCTTTGCTTAGGGATGCATTTTGTAAATCCTGTGTTCTATTTTGCCCTTGTGATATTGGTAACAGCTCTCATGAGGCTCCCTCAAGTCTGGTGAGTAAACCCTTTAATTGGTGGAAGAATGCTCTCGAAACTTTTGAAAAACACACAAGAACAAAGTACCATGGAAAATCACAAATAGCAGCCAAAATTTTCTTGGAAATTTTTGACTGCAAGCAAGCTGATGTCAATGAACTACTATCACAGAAAATCAAAACTGATCCAGAATGAAACAGGAAAATTATGTCTGCCATTGCAGAAACTCTTCTATTTTGCAAGAGGCAAGAAATATCTCTACCTGGCCATTGGGATTCTGGGTGGCTAATTGTTGAGGAGCACACCAACAATGATGGAAATTTCCGAGCACTATTCCGCATTCGAGATAGAGCAGAAGATTCACTTCTGAATGAACACCTAAACAGTGGACGAGGAAATGCAATGTACATCAGCCCAACAATTCAAAATGAACTGCTTAGTTTGATTGGGAAGCAAATTCAGAAAACAGTAGAAGAAACAATTAAGAAGGCTAATTTTTTCACTGTACTGGGAGATGAAACTATAGATATCAGCCATGTTGAACATTTTTCTCTTTGAGTCAGGTATGTCGACAAAGACATTGCTGATATAAGCGAGGATTTTCTGACATTCGTTCCACTGTACAATGTCACTGGGGCTGGAATAGCAACTACAATCAAAACGGAACTACAAAAGCTGGGTTTAGATATTACAAACCTGCATGGGCAAGGGCGTGATGGTGTCGAGCAATGAGTGGTCACCTTAATATAGTCCAAGCTGTAATTCGGAAAGATTACCCGAAAGCTCTTTACACTCATTGTTCGTCCCATTTCCTTAACTTGTGTCTAAGTTATGCTGCAAAATCAGATGTTTTTCTCAACTGTTTCTTCACAATATCAGAAGTGGCCACATTTTTTTAGAGGTTCGGCACAGCGAACTAAGATATTGAAGGATGAGCTGGAAGATGTAGGGATACCTAATTGTGCTGCTCACAATGATAATGATACTCGATTTGAAAGGCACGACTGCGTTGCTGTATTTTCTGACACTTTTCTCTCTATTGTCCAAGCCTTGGAGCTGTTGATAGACAGAGGGCAAGGTGACCTGACAGCAAGAACCAAAGCATCAGGCCTACACTCAAATTTGTGCTCTTTAGAATTCACTGTCACACTTCTATTCATGTCAAAAAATGATGTCGATAACACACCACTTATCGCAGTTCTTGCAACGAGACAACTTGGATCATTTTTCAGCTATGACCAAAATTGTACATGTGGAAAGAATGATCTCAGAAATAAGGGAGAATTGGAAAAAGAATTCGCAGTGGTTTACCGCAGTGTCCAAGATAAGGCTTCCAAAGTTGGTGTTTTGCCATCAATTCCACGAAGGGTTGGAACTCAGCGACGGGATATTTGTGCATGAGTGATTCAGCCTGTAGCACCCTAAGTTCACCAAGAGTCTCCAAGCATCATCATCATCATCGATGCCAAGTAAAACCAAACAACCACCAAAACCTAACCTACAACCTGCACAGCCTATAAAATTTTTCCATGACACCATTTCACCCATTTGACACATTTCACAACAAACTTAGTTGTTCCCACTAGAGCGAAAATATCACGAAATACATTTACACATACTTAAAATATTCTGTAGTAAATTGGATTTAGCAAAACAAAGACTTACACAAATACTTTATTTGAATTATGAAATGAATGAAACAAATTATTAGTAAAATGGTTTACAAAAATTATCACGTTCGGGGCTTTCCTGCACTCTATTCTTAAGCAAAAGGAGAAACGCACAAGTTCCTTTGATGTCAGCTATTTTGTTTACACTTGAATTCGTAACATTTTCCACAGAACTAACCTTGCTTATGAACGTACATTGTCAAACATGGTTGTATTTTGAATGTTTGCTTTCTAAACAATATTAGAGAGAGAGAGAGAGAGAGGAGAGAGAGAGAGAGAGAGAGAGAGAGAGAGAGAGAGGAGAGAGAGAGAGAGAGAGAGAGAGAGAGTGAATAATAAATTCAAAACAGAAGTAATGCTTAAAATTTTAACTGTGGCCAAATCGAGTCAAACAATATTCAAGCGCCAAACACTAACTTTTACACTAAGACATGAAGCATTTCTACATTTACCGCCACATTAAAGCAACCTCTGACCCGTGTGCTTTTTGGCTGGGCCATCGAGGATAAAGGTTATGTGGATAGGTAATTTAAATGCTTCTCCCAGGAAGATAACATCTCTCTCGGCGGAGACCATGAGTAAGAATGTGTCGTGGGGCCGACGGCCTTAAGTGGCCCCCTCGATGTCCTCACGTCACTGTAGTTGTTGCAGAAGTCAATTAAGTGCATACTCACTGTATCCAGACATGCCTAGGCTGGTGAGGGCTATCCGTGCTTCCCCCAAACGCTTATACTCTCTCCCAGTAGGTTGTTTAGGCCACCTGACCACTTAAACTCC
Source organism: Dryococelus australis (assembly GCA_029891345.1). Taxonomy (NCBI): domain Eukaryota; kingdom Metazoa; phylum Arthropoda; class Insecta; order Phasmatodea; family Phasmatidae; genus Dryococelus; species Dryococelus australis. The sequence goes on along the minus strand of CM057008.1, from coordinate 45,218,731 downwards.
AACGTGGTTATACATTGACAGTAAAATGGTCGAGAAGTGACCATATAAATAAAAAAGCAGAGTTTCGAAACGACTCATTTTATTTACTGACTTGCTCTCAAGGCAGGCACTTGCATACAGGATTCACTATTATAGTGGGCGACCACTTACATGGAAAAACTTGGCACTAGGCCTACATTTATTAGGTTGAAAAGTTACATCTCGGTCATTTGAAAAATGAGCAGTGGCTGAGTTGCTTACTCCCTGGATGAAAACGACAAAAAAAAGTTCCGGTAATTACGTCGAAACTATTGAAAACTACATGGTTGGTTGCAAAGGTTGAAGGTACGGGGAGGACGACACATGATCATCCACTCTGTGAGATGACAAAGATGCTACTAACATCATGTTGACTTGGAGCTCGCTGGTTGATGGGGACTCCTACTGTATTTCAACTGACTATCTTATGAAAAAAATTCAAATTATAATAATTAAAATTAAGTGGATGATTCTGATGTACGTGGTGGATGAAAGATAAAAACCCTTTATTCAGTTAAATTATTTTATGTTTTGCATAAATATAGAAAATTTAAAGCACTCATTCTTGGCAGCAAGGGCGAATTCTAGGGAGAGGAGTCTGAGGGGTCTGCAGCCCCCCCCCCCCTCAACATGGAATGAAACACATTTTTAAAAACCCTATTATCAAAAAGCCAATCATTATATTTATATATTTGTGACGTGAGCCAACACACTAGGCCATTCCCCCCGTATATGCGATCAGCACTCATCATCCACGTGAGTTACATCAAGAGAACCAATGTGCCCAGTGCATTGTTCCAAGTATTCACACCAGGTGTATTGATACAGTGATAGTACAGGGAGTGTAAAAGCAGAGTAATCTAAGTGTTTCTAAATATTGGAAAGAGCAAGGGAGTATGTAGAGTGCACTGTAGTGTAACAAGCCAAATGTCAGGAGAAATGTCTGAGGGTTATGTTTGATTTTGACACATATGTGGAAATGTTAACGAAGGGTATTTATGTATGTATGTTTCAGTCTGGACACATGATTATTTTTGCAAAGAGTAAATATGTGTTATTGTTTTTATTGAGTGCAGAGTACTTGAAAATAAATGACTGTTTATATACCTTGTTCGCAATGTCACATACCCTTGCATTATCGTGCACATGATGCAGTAGAATGACGGTATGTAACTGACGTCCATATAATTCATGGCACAGTTGTATAAATATTTAAGAGTGCCTTGTGTATAATTTTAAGAATGTTTTTAATTCAATATAGCACCAAATGTGTGATTTGAGCAGGGCGCACATTGGCTCAAGGCCATGGAGGTATCGTTTTACACTAGTAGCAGGGGCGCAGTGTAAGATAAATTATGGCTTAATTTTTCACTACGAATAATATGAGCGCTTGTTGTTAATTAAATAAATAAGTTTTATAAAATATAAGGGAGTCAGTAGAGAGCAGTAGCATGTCAGGGGTGATCCAGTATTATGAGGCTAAGTTGTCCTGAATGAGGCAAAGTGATGTAAAACATTGGGCATGCAGGTTTTCTAACCCTACTTGCAGGACAAGTGTATTGAAATGGCAAATGTGAGAAATATGATAATAAACACTAAAAAGTCAATATGCAAATTAATGATATGTAGTATAAAACTTTGCACGGGACAATATATTTTGCCTGTAATGCAAAACAGAATTCTTGTGTCTTGAATGCCGTAAGACATAAGGTTATCGTTAAGTCTCCGCATATCGGCATAACGAATATTTAATTTCTTTTTAATATTAGAATTTTTTCTGAGTTGAATGAAGTTGTTCTTATGTAATATTTTGTTATTTAGAATCATACTAGCGCATCGCTCATGTAATTATGTGAAATAAAAGTAATATAAGAGTTTTTTCATAACTTGTGTGGGATGGGCCAGCCTGACGCTAAGAGAGTAGTGAAGTAATCCTCCCCGGACCTTCACCAGTTTTGTGTCTAATCACATAGTATATCAAAAGTAAGTTTTAATATGGAACCGTATATTATTTTCGTATCCGGGGAGAGTGCCACACAACAACCCGATCAGTCTCTTATATGGCTGGGATTTAATTTGTTCAAGTACCCATTATCAGTTTCGCGCCATTTTTTGTCTGATTAAGTGCGCTCAGACTAGATAGGAGCTGATGTTCATTTAAGTGCCTCATTATGAGCGAGCAAGTGAACTAAATTGCGATTGTCTTGGAAGTTCGGAGTCCAATTTATTTTTCGTGTTGGCTAACGACTCCATAACGTGCAAATGTGTGTTGGTAATGGCGTGGGATGGCCGGAACAATCCCTCACCATTTAGTACAAGCATGTAGAGGTAGCTTGGATAGCCTCTATTAGACCAGGCCAAAGGATGGATAACATTGCACCGTTGTTTATAACATCTACAGTCACATCTGCACATTTGAGGGCTGCATTTAGGTGATCGGCCTACGACCCAATGCAATACTTCGTGCTCTACACTGAGGGGAGGTGGTGCCCTCCCGGACAAAGCTACAACCACCCTCACCTCAATAATTCCCCAGATAGCAAGAGGACCAGTGGTGGCTGGTGACTTTTAAAACTGGGAGGGCTCTGGCGCGTCTAACTCAGATCATTACAAAATAATTTTTTTAATGGGCACAGTAATAAATATTTTGCATACGACAAGCTTATGTAAGTGTAGTTTGTGCAGCTAAATATAAAAATTAAGTGTGGTTGTTTGAAGAAACACGTAATATCACTCTATTTGTAATTGTCAACACACTGTTGCCACTCGTTCAGATCTAATCACTAGCACAGGTATTTGTTTGTTTAAACTTTGTGTAGGTTATATAACTTCCAACCAGTACCCATGTGGTGTAGTACATTACAAAAGATGATGAGAAATTAGATAATACTAATTCTACTATACTAATGAAGATAATAACTTAAATATACTAAAAAAAATATTTATAAAACCCAATACTAATTTACATAGAGTACATACAAAATGGAAGAAAAATTTAAATTTTTAGATAAAAGAGGTATATTTTAATTAGTGTGTTTGTAAACAAAATCCATTCGTCAACCTGTACGTGCTATCTAACTGGCAATGAATATTCACCTTACCATTCCCTGAAATTGTATGGCATTATTTATATGCTATGAACATGATTTATGTATTTTTGTCCCCCAAATGTTTCAAATTTTTTACCCAATTGACATTCCACGCAGGATCATTAGGTTTCACTAGCAAAAAAAAAAAAAGTAACAAAACAATGCATTTCTAACTTCACACCTTCATAGCCAGTCTGCAAAATTATATGAACTTAACGTTGAATTTTCCCATATACGAACCACTGTGTTTACCATCGTTGCTTTGTTGTTTTGTTATATTTAACTATGGCCTTGCTGGTCCAAAATTTATAAGCTCTAGTTTATTCCTGTAATTCAAAATCTTTGGCGTAATAAGGTTTTAAATGATACTCACTGAATTATCGATTATTTACAAGTTTACATAGCACTACATGAACAACTCTTCAGCCCTGCTTTTGATCGATGCTCATGGCTCATCATTAACAACAAACTTGTTAAGAATATTACACACTACGTTCGAAACTCAAGCGACTTTTAACGATATCTATAATTTAAAACTATTTGAAATAAATACAAGCATTGTTAAGAAATGTATTTGACAACTGCAAAAGAGCGGAGCATGAAAGTGCGCCTACAGAACATGTAGTATATAACTGTAGAATGCATTCTGTTTACAGTGGAATTCGAAGTTCCAGTTTTGGTAGCCCTGTCAAGTTCCAGGAAACTGTTTACATAATGTGATTGGCTGAAAATTGACGAGCCCCTGAAGTCACCCTTCCCACCCTAGCACTGCTATCCTTCTGTTATGGCCTTCTTTCTCTACTCGTTTCACCCACTTCGATGGGAATAATCAGTAGCCCTGGCAATAGACATTTCCAAAATGTTTCCCTCATAACAAGAGACTCGTCCATCTCAAAAACATTGGCTGTGAAATACCATCCGTATTCATACATGGTATTATTTGCTGAGTAGCAGATAAGTAGAGGTCTGTGTTCTGAGGTGTTATTAGGAGTGCTGCGCTCTGCAGCCCTCCCTCAGCATCCGCCACTGAAGAGTGCATCTATTAAATTAAAAGTGGGCCCTTTCGCCCCCAGCACATAAACACAATAAACCTGAATAAAATAAATAGATATTTAAAAATTAAATATATTGACAACAAAAACACTATGCGGCAAGTGCCTTCATATACCTTGACGTGTACCCAAGTTGACCCCTTCCCCTTAGCCTGTTTGCCTGCTGCACCGGTGCTGTAAAGCAGTGCGTGTGCATGCTTTATGAGCGCAAGTGCAGTGCAGTGTGGGGAGGAATGATGAAGGTGCAGAGCAGAGTGAGTGCGACCACGTGCGTGTGGAATCCGAAAATAGACACTGTGAAATTCCTGTAATTTAATTTGTGCAATAAAAGGGCAAGGTAAGTTCACGCAAGGGGACGCAACTAATAAAGACGCCTACCTTCGCAGCCCTAAAACCCTCAGTGTTTTCAAAGTGTCTTTTTGTAATTCTCTGTAATGTTCATTGATGTGTCTTTCATCTCCCCATCATCCACGCAGTGCAATGTTTTGGTATAATGAATAATATTTTCATGGTTAATTTTAGGAACAATATGTAACAACTAGCATGCAGGGTATGTGTCCAATTTGCAAATGTTGTGTGAAAGGAAGTAGTGCTGCGCGTGGTGCCAGCCCGCCAAGCTGGCTGGCACGCCACACAGAGAAAGTCAGTACTCGTTCGTCTTTGCAAGGGCTGTGCCGCCTAACGTCGGGGCTCGTGTTTCGCACGCTCGGGCAGCCATCACCATGTTGGACTAATCATTTCACAGCAATAGTTACTTTAGCATATCAGAACCTTTTTCGCAATTCAGCTGCCCGAGACTCCACCACCCCTCGCACCTACCCAGTGCTTGCATTGCCTGGGTAGGCTTAAATTGAACTTAAGTTATTTCATGTGACACGTGTCTTGCACAGTATTACCCGAGCTGACTGGTTCATAAGCAGCACCAAATGTAAGCTTTTCCCGATGGGAATGTAATCATGTACTGAATAAATCGCAGCAGTGATGAGTTGCCACGTGTGGTTTATTTCCAGTTCGCCGCAAGGCATTTAAGGCCCAGGACGTCTCCTGCCAATTTTCTCAAAGTGTATCTTACTGTACAAGTATGTAATAAGTAACAATGCTTCGTATGGGCGTGTGAGGAGCCCCGACATTCCACAACCCAACAAGTAAGGGAGTTATGCAGTCAGTATTAATTTTTATTCAACGAGGAGACAACAACTTCACTTGAAGGACTTACCATGGTCGTCGGCCGAACGACCCTGAGGAACAAGTCCACAACTGCTCTCCGAATTCATGATATTGTCAACCCGACATTATATGGCACCCTGGGTAATTATCTCCACCTAGATTCCAAAACTGTAGTCACTGCTCCTCACCTTACCAATATATTTATTGACCAACACCTTGGCACTAATTGCCAGCCTCCTGCGCATTAGACAAAAGTCTATCTATGTCAGTAGTAAAGGGGAAATTATTGGTAAAATGAAACAGGTGACATTTCACACTGGAAAAAAAACACAACAAAAATCTGCAAAATATCACTGACAAGGTAAGATCTAAACACTAGCACGTGGTAAGTGCCCTTGGACAATAACACAACATAACCCTCGATATAATTTTTAAATATACAAACCACTGACAATACATATGTAAACACTATAGCACATAGCTTCTGAGCAGCACTACATTGATGCACTTCGTGCACAGTGGCGCACGTGAAATCGTAGCACAACACTGTAGTAATTACGAAGCAGTGGAGAAATAATAACCTAAACAAATCAAACACTGAACACTAATACTTAATGGCCAAGGCAAAAGAAAACAAACACTGAACTTACACTCTGCACGAGTGCACACACTCCCACATTGTGGAATTACATGGTGCTGCTGTACTCTGAAGTTGAGGTGTGGACTTGTAGTGCAGGAAAAAGAGGTGTGGTGAACAGACTAGCACTGAGCTGCACACATGAAATACCACCTCCCTCCTCCGGAGGCCTTTCACTCGCCTAAATTTCTCGCTCATGGTTCAGCTGCAGCAGCAGGCCGACGGTTTAAGTGTCCCTCGTGACCACAGTCCATAGCGCTGTTGCTGCTGTGTTTATGGGTGGGGCAACTGTTGCTCTTTTGCTGGTGGCAGCGATGTTCGGGCGGTTGCGCTTGGCACTGAAGACTGCCCGCAGGCCGTGCACATTACATGCCGTACGTGGAAACTCTTTTTGAGCGGCATAGGGGAGAAGATAATTCTGTTTCTCCCATCTCGTCCCTGCTATCAAAGACATGGAAACACTTCCTACCTTAAAAAAGCATATTTATAGGTTAGCTGGCCACATGGTTAGCCACGTTGCCATGTGCACCGGTTGGATCGAGTTGAGTTGAGCTACAATACTGGCCAAGTCCAGTATCCAAGTACTGGTTGTATTGTTATTAACTTGGAATATATACACATGCATGAACGCAAGACATTTCAATAATTCAGAAACATTAAATTGATATTCTGTACACTGCGCTGTCCATCATTTCAAAATGTGTCAATTAATTTAAAAATGGGCTCTTGCACACTCAGCACATAAACACAATAACCCTAAATATATAAATAGACATCTTATAACTAAACATATTGAACACAAAAACACTATGAGGCAAACACCTTCATATACCTAAGTCAGTAGGAGAGGGGAAATTATTGGTAAAATTAAATGTGACATATATACTGCAAAAGTAACAACACAACATATACCTGAAATAATATCACTGATAAGACATGATGTAAACACTAGCACGTGGTGTGTGTGCTTGGACAATAACACAACATAACCCTGAATATTTTTATTAAATATAAAAACCATTGAGAAGACACATATAAACACCATAACACTGTAGCACAACGCTATAGCAATAATGAAGCACTGGAGAAATAATAACCTAAACAAATCAAACACTGAACAGTAATATTAAATGACAATGGTAAAATAAAACAAACACTGAACACTTATTTACACTCTGCACTAGTGCACACACTCTCGCATCGTGTCACTGAATGGCGCTGCTGCTCTCTGAAGTTGAGGTGTGGTCTCGTGGTGCAGGAAAAAGAGGCGTGGTGATTGGGCTAGCGCTGAGCTGCACACCTCCCTTCATTGAAACACAAGCGTGCATTGCGGCTGTAATTTTACCTATGCCAAACTCTCCACGGTAATGTTAGTTTCACGTAAGGCGGAAGACTACACAACGTGCATACAAGTAGATCTAAAGCAGGGATTTTCAAAAATGCTGATTTTACCGTGAACAGCTTATGAACTGAGTGCGCACTAAATCGGTGCGTTGTCCCTTTGGTGTACTTTTCTAGAATTGGTAAAGATTTGTTTGTGTGGAGGAATATCCTGGAAGTAGAACTTAGCAGGGCTTCAGGAAAGTTTGTAAGCAATCGTGAATGGACTATGAGACTTGAGACTCCGAACAAAATGATATTCTACACCGTTAAAAAAATTTCCTTAATTTTACGGAAAAGTGCTGGTAAAAATGTACCCAGAAGTGTCCGTAAACTCTCCGTAAATTTACGGACACGTTGATTTTCAGAAACGGACTTTCCGTAAATTTCACTTAACCTCTCCATTAATTCCCAAGTGAGTTTTCTATACTTTCCGTTTAAAATAAAAAGCGATAATGAAAATGTCTTTAATTTTCGTTATGTGGGTGTTCTACCTTGTATAAAAATGATATTAAAAAAGTTAACATATTTTGTACTTACGCGAGGTTTGATCCCGAGACAGAACTACAACTCTCACTTGGAAATTGTGGCATAACTTTTTATAATTGTATTCGAAAGGCAAAAGGAAAAATTCCGTTTCTGTTAAATTTAGTGTATCTTTAGTGTTGCGAAATGTTATAGATGCCTGATGTTATATTTTAATGTTTGAAAGAATAGGTCATAGTCGTCGCGTGGATAACCATAATTGCCGCAGAAACGATAATTTTCTTGTTACACTGGCGAAGACAGCTTCGTGTAGAATCGGCGTTGTTCGTCCCCGTAACTCGAAGCCAAAGGGAACACGGAGACTTCCCGTATTTTGTATTTACATACTTAACTCCGTTTTTCGTCATTATGGATTGCCTTTCCGTATATACACTGTACATTTCCGTAAAACATTCCGTAAATATACGGAAAATTCTAACAGTGTATAAATTAGGCGACCATGGGGGGCACTGGGCTCGATTTCCAGAGTGGTCAGGGGCGAACGGTTTAAAAGGGGGAGGGGGTACATGGGATGTTGATCCCCCCCCCCCCCCTCTGCTAAACCACTTACATTGGCAGGAAACTTAGCTGTTAAATTTCTAAAACTGAAATGAAATTATATCATAATTGTTAAAAATACTAATTTAATTAATTTGATATAATATTGTTTCTTAAATTTGTGATGAGATAATTCACTACCTCCCATTTCCATGTCTCAGAAATCCAGACCTAAACCTGGGGAAGTGTCTCTTCCCCCCCCCCCCCTTTTTTTTTTCTTTCCATCCAAACCGAAAGACTGTATCCACTTCTGAACCGGGCCAGTTCTGGATTTATTCACAAGAAGAAAGTATGAGAAAAGGGGGTAGGGGGTGTGGGTGTTTGCGTCGGGGTTTTCTCGGGGATCTCTCGTACATATACCCACGGGATACCCGTTATTCAAACCAAGAACCACGTAGCCCGAAGGAACCTTAGACATTTTAGATTAACATCTCAGCTGTACTTGATGTGTAGAAGGAAATAATATATTCGTATATAACATAACATAGTTCTCAGTATTCAGTATATTATAACTAAAAAAAAATGATATGTGTAAGAAATACTAATCACATAACTATGACATGAGTGAAAAACAATAATATATTAGAAAATTATGTAATATGGAAAAAACTATAATGTGTAATATAATGTACTATAATATTATTAAATCTATACAAATAAATAAAATAGAAGTGCCTGCCTGTGATTTTCGAATTTTTCACTTTTAATTATTTTTTTCATTTAGGATGATCGATTAATAAGCCATATCTAATGTTAACTTTTTTCATGTCCGTCTGTCTGTACGACAGGATATAACTTAAATACAATTGAACGTATTGATATGAAATTTTCACAGTCTATAGATAATAACCCCCGGACTAACATAGTCTCTGTTTCGTCGAGATATCTCAAACGGTTCCAAAGATATAATGGTTATCAGGGATGTACATAGGGACACAACACGATTACTGCATTTAAAAAAAAGCATTTTTGAAACAACAGCTCCGACATTTCTTCTTTCTTTTTTGTCTACGGGCTGTCCTCCTTTCCTTCCCAAGAGCCGGAGTGGCCCAGTGGTTAGAGCGATTCTAGTGGGGACGCAGTGGCCCAGTGGGTAGAGTAAAACTAAGTGTATCTTAGTATTATAAATTCGCAAGTAGTCGCATGTAGTCGCGAGTAGTCACGGGTAGTCTGTAAAACCTAAGCGAAGCGATGGTGGGCTGCTAGTACATAATAAATAAGGATATGTTTGCAAGGTATATAATATACACTGTTGGGAATAAATATATAAACTAAAACATAAACAATGTTACATTATACTTAGTTTGTATAGGATGTTCACGGTAAAGTGAGCACTTTTGAGGCCCTAGTTACTTCCCTTTCAGCCATTTTTTTAAAAATCCTTTAACCACCCTTTTGAAGAAATAGTGCCATGTAAGTAATAAACAAAGTGTGTGTATTCCACAGCACACTCGGTTGTTAACGTCTAAGGCTAAAATAAAATATATTTATAGACTATTAATCCAAACAAGAGGGCTTTCAAGGGTGCTCATTTTACCGTGAATATCCAATAATATTATTACAACAATATTATGTTATCAAAATGTATGTATAGGCTGTTCACGGTAAAGTGAGCACTTTTTAAGGCCCTTCTATAATTTTACTTTCATCCTATTTCCATTTTCCTGCTGCTTTTTAATATAAGCATGCAGTCTGACCAATAAACACAGTGTGTGCATTTAACCACCCTCAAAATTTAATGCCTGATTCTGCAATAAGACATATTTATTAGTTATCAAAGCCTTTTGGGAGGGCCTTAAAAAGTGCTCACTTTACCGTGAACGGCCTACAACAAGATATGGTTCCTAAGGAGTTGTGGGGAAGCCGTTGAGAAGCAGCTTGTAGGCGGCGGCATGTTGAACGGATCAGCATGCCTGGAAAGCGACCTCGGAAGGAGCCCTTGACCTCCACCGGATTGGCGGGAGGGGGGGAGGAAATGACGACGGGGGTGGGCACCCCTTGCTGTGCCACGCGCCGAGACGCCGGGCGTCCCTGCAGTGGGCGTCGCACGTGGCTGCCGACCTTCTGCCAACCTATAAGGGTCATCATTACCCTCCGCCCATCGCACACGCGCTGCCGGTTCCCGGTAACCTCGCCACTCTCTACAGAATATAGTCCATTCGCGGTTTCTTCGCCATTTTTTTGGATCAAATCTTCGAAAAATCTCCCCATGTATGACGTATTTAGTTATTTCCAACGTATGTTATATATCACAAATATTTTATACTTGTGTTCTTAAAAGTTACATTTTTTTTCCTGTTGAATTGAAATGTTATTCATATTTTATCTATAAATTATAATGCTTCATTCGTAAATAATTTGAATAAAAAAAGCCACAGTGGGAAAACACGTGTGATTGTAGCACCTCGTAAGAAATAGTTCTTATACAAAATACTGTTACACTGAGTGCGCACGAATTCGGTGCGTTGTCCCTCTGGTGTAATTTTACTGACTTGGTTAAGATTAGTTTTCATCATGCGGAGGAATATCCTGGATGTAGAACTTCAGCAGAGCTTCAGAAAAGACCGTGAACGGATTGTAGATATGCACACATAGAGGCGAAATTGCACGGCGATTCTTTCTTTTCATGTGTCCGCGTGTAGTTCGTTCAAGGTCAGTTTCAAATTTCCCTAAGCCCTTCTTAAGTTCTACTTCCAGGAATTCCTCTACCTTGTCGCAAATAAAGCTAGGTCTGGAAAGTCCATCCGAAAGGAAAGTGCACTGCATTCGTGCGTACTTATTTTAATAATATTTTGAATTAGAACTATTTCTTACTTGGCATTGTTCCCCGCACTTTGATTCCTATATTAAAAAAGAGATTATAAACTACAGTTCGACAAAAAATAATATTATTTTATGTTAACAGAGGTGTGAAGCGCTTGCGATGCTTTACGTATTTAGGAAACAGCCAAAAATAAATCACACATGTGGTAATTTTTCAAACGTTTGATTAAAAAGGTATGAAGAGACCGCGAACAGACTATATAGTCCCTATTGGCTGGGCCGCGTTTGGTACCAGGCACTGATTGGCTGGGTCACATTTGGTACCAGGAGCTGATTGTCTTGGCCACGTTTGGTACCAGGTGCTGATTGGCTGGGCCACGTTTAGTATCAGGCGCTATTGGCTGGTACACGTTTGGTACCAGGCGCTGATTGGCTTGGCCCCGTTTGGTACTAGGTGCTATTGGCTGGGCCGCGTTCGGTACCAGGCGCTATTGGCTGGGCCGCGTTTGGTACCAGGCGCTGATTTACTGGGTCACGTTTGTTACAAAGCGCTATTGGCTGGGCCATGTTTGGTACCAGATGCTGATTGACTGGGCCGCGTTTGTTACAAGATGCTGTTGGCTGGGCCGCGTTTGGTACCAGGCGCTGATTGGCGAACAGCGTAGCGAAATGTTTCTGGCTAGCGACGCCATTTTGGTTGGAGTGCTCATGCGGCTGGTGTTCGTGGCAGGTTATAACCGGCTGTTCCGCCTCTGTACTGTTACGTACTCTGTGGCCGTTGTCCTCTACTCTCGTGAGTTGAATATGCAGGGCTGTTCATTGTAAACTATGCTCTTTTCAATACTTAAGATGTACTTGTACGCAAGTTGTGTATTCTTCCCCACATGCCATGAGCCTGATCACTTTATTTTCACTGTGATATAGGCTGTTCACGATAAAGTGAGTACTTTTGAGGCCCTGGATACTCTTTTCCTTTCAGCCACTCTTTATCCTTTAACCGCCTTTCTAAATAAATATTGCAGTTCAAGTAATAGACATAGTGAGCAAATTCTACCACTCATAGAAGTTAACATCTAATGCTAAAATAAGATATATTTATTGATTATTATACCAAATGGGAAGGCTTTCAAAAGTGCTCACTTTACCGTGAATAGCCTGTAGCAATTGTCATTCGACTGATTACGTAGCGAAATAAGGGGTTCATTATATAAATAATGAATATAATAATGTTTAAAGTAAGAATAAAGTTCTAAAAGCAACGTGCTCTGGTTCTAGCTCATTCGAAGCTACAAAACTATTTCCCTCACGACCTCTGGTACACAACTTGTCAACAAAGTCCACCAATTAAGGTGCCGAATATTAATAGAATTTTTCACTCACGCTTAAACAAATCGTCCTCTTGCTGCACAAGATGTTGAAAATAGAAATTATTAGAAAAGTGAATATTTTACAAATTTGCGAATGTTTACACTTGAGCGCAAAAAAAAAAAAAAAAAAAAACGAAAGCAAAATAAAAATGACCAGTTAGTGTGCCCGTTGAAATATACGCAGGCAGGGGGCAGTGGCATGTTTTCAAAGGTTGGTAATAAAAGTGTTCTGTTAACCTTAAGGCCCTTACGCAATAGAAAACTTTAACATTTGACTTTACCATTTGACTTTACGTTTGCTTTCCGACATGTTGTTTCTTATGGAGCTTGACACAATGGAACTGCCAAAGGTAAAGTCAAGCACTCTTGACTTTAAGATTTCGGAAAGTTGAAATTTAAAGTCAAAGCCAAGCAGCCATTTTGCGGAGAATCTAACAGAGGTAATGTGGAAAGTGCGTTATTTTTATTGTATGGCGATTTTAATCTCGGTATATTAAACAAAGCTCATCTTGAATTAAATAAATGGCAAACAAATATAATGTGAAAAGGAGATGTATGAATTGACATATTTAAATAAAGTAGGCAAATGAGTTTTTTGTTTTGAAATATACTTTTAATGAAAATTTTAAGCCAATTTAAAAAAAAAAGGTACGTAAAATGCATTCCTGGAAAATATATTTATTTACATAACAAGATACGCATTTTTACGAAGCTCGCAGAACCGATGTTCAATTGTCTGAACTCTGACTTTACAATATTGTATTGTGTATTGGTGGTTTCGTCAGAGGAAAGGAAACGTAAAGTCAAATGCTAAAGTTTTCTATTGTGTAAGAAGCTTTAACAATCTATAACGCTTACGACGACTGGGCAACTAATATTGAACTGCTGGAATGGAGAGGAAAATTCTAAGGCAATATGGCGGGGAAACGAACCAGTTACTACGCAGACAACAGAAATTGAAACGGAATACAAGATTCACCGTCTACGGAGGGACGGGCATCGAAAAGTTATCCAGGCGGCCCCCTGTTCACTGGATGCTGATATAGAAGGGTTTAATCGAAAGCAGAATGCCAGTTAATTAGGAAAGTAATTAGTGCCTCTCTACGATGGCACAGCATAACATGTAGACTTGATTCTGGCAAGTGTGGAGAATTGTGTGAACGGTAGGTTTAACCGCGCCATACAGCTACTCCAGACTGCGTGGATGTGGGTGTTTTAGAATAAAATCAAGGGGGTGGGAAAGACTATTTGGTCCCGAAAGCAAGCCAAATGCCAAAAGAAAAGCAAGAGGAAATAAACATGAAAAGTAAAGAAAAATTCTGAACGCCTGCATAACCCAGAAGAGACACGCAGGTGCGGGTGTGATAAGAGAGTATGCCTGGCCTTTAGCTGGGGGAAAAAAAAAAAAAAAAAAAAAAAAAACTTGCTTAGATTTGAGGAATATGGAACTATAGATAGTCGGTACTTCCAATTAGACCTTGAGTTTTATTTGCTGGCCCGGATTTGGGACCATTAAAGATTGAGTGTTTGCTACCAACCACGCAGTATAAAATCCATTTCTTCATATTTGCCGAACATTTTTATAACACGAGGATTCAAAGAAATCAATTACTACGAAAAAGGTTCTGGGAACATTTGAGTTTATTACGTTATTTGACTCTATTTATAAGAATATTTGTCTCCGAAATTTTTAGGAACTAAATTTTCTTTCCCTTGCAGCATGGCTATGCCATTCTAAGTTGATAAAAACATACGTAAGTAACTGGTATGCTGTGAACTGCATGATAAACTAATGTTGTGCATTTATCTTGTATTTCAGGAATTGTGTTCATTCATCATTTGCTGTTCAGCCCAATCACGTAGAATGAAACTGGGGTAGAAATTAACCCTTTGAGGAGTACGCACGTATATACTCGGGGCTACGTTTATATGGAAATTTATTTGCTCTTGAAGAATTTTACTATTTCACGAGAATTTTTCGGCATCTAAGTAAAAAAAAAATGACAACTAGTCAACACTTCATTTTGTAGTAATAAAACTGTTCTTTTAAATAATTTTTCAAACGAACAAGATGGGTTGTAAAACTTGTTACTTATATCGTGGTACATTAATTGGTACACAGCCGACGCTCGACTTCATTGGTCGACGGCCAGCCAATAATAAACGTTGGAGAGTACAGTAGGCATGTCCGGTGTAGCCAGGACCAATAGGACAATGGTAAGCGGGAATACAGAGGCCAACCAGAATGATATTATTGTAGGCTGCTCACCTCAAACCTTGTCCTCGGTGATAGTCAATTTATGCCGTCCTTAAAGGGTTAATACGCTACTTCATTCTCATCTGCTGAAAGTATTACCGCACTAGTACTTATTAAGAAGTGTTCATTTCTTACAACAGATGAATTTGTACTATCTCAGGCCTTTCAGTACTGTTTTCCTGCATCGAACACCATTCTGTAATCACTCAGATAAAAATAAAAATGTTTGTAAACATCTGAACATTTTGAAGCAATGAAAGCAAATTTAGGGTAGGTATACATTAAATATTATAGCACTGTAACAGGGGTTATGAAATCCAAACTCAACCATTAATAATCTGAAAAAAGTCCATACAATTATTTCCAATGCGTAATTTGTTTTAATTTATTATTTCAACTTCATTGGGATATCAGGAGGGAATTTTTTTTTTTAAGCGAGATCTGAACATTTAAAGTAAATAACATGAGGCCCTTGCTTAGCTCGTCAGGTAAGTAACAAGCAAAGACGCTTTCTGCAAAGAGACACCAACGATCAAGTTGATAACTAATGGAAATGTAAATATTCCCTAAGAGCTAATGGCTTAGAAGGGCGAATCAGACTCATTTCCAGGTAAACACACATGAGTTCAGAAAATTTCTATATTGAAAACTTTTATAGCATGGTTAACTTCATATACAAAATACCTACATTTCAAACCCAAAAGAGAAATTCCTGGCATACAATCAATACGAAAGATCTATATAAAGTTCCCAAAATATGATAATTTTTTAACAGGCTAAATACAAGAGTATAAAATGCCTGCAAACACAATACCTGAATATTTGGTAGGCTTTTAAAAACAAACCCACTATAACAGTCTCAAAAATTCTTTTGGGAATTCGCACTGTATGTGTTTTTTTTTTTTTTTCAACTGGGAATAATTTTCCCTTATCAAAAACTTTCAATTCGATATTTAATACTGGCAAGGGTATCTGTTTATGCATTGTAATTGCACAAAATCTTAAAGAATATTTGAAAATTGAGAAATGATTAAGTAGTTAATCAAATATTTTGCAAAATACTGGTACATGTTTTATATTTTCAGCAAAATACTACATAAATGAGTAAATATTTTCAACTTTATTTACTCAAAACTTTAAACATTAACGCATTAACACGATGGATTTGCTTGATGTTCTTATTCTCGATACACGACCATTTTATTTTTGAGATAACGAACTTTATCTTGGATTTTACATTGAGTAAAATTTTTTTTTGTTCTTAAATAATTTAGATATTACCAGGAAATTCTAAAGTATCTACCAATTTGCAGGTTACAACACCCATTTCTACAGAAATCTGGCCTTATGGCTCTAAAGTTTGTTACTTATATCACTGTCCGCAGTGCTGTACTGGTAATCCCCAACGGCAAGGTCTCTCGGCCCGACCAGCCCGCTGGAGGGACTATTTACGGTAAAAAAAAAAAAAAACTAACAGAACAAAACTTCCCAGCAAATATTCCTATTCGCTTAACCTGTCCTAAAATCAGAAATAATTTCCGGCGATACTACCCCCCACATTTATCGAAATTACCATTCAATGACTAGTCTTTACAAGTACAGAATATTCTGGTGGTCACATGGTTTCCGGCACATTGGCGCCATCTTTAAGCATGGCGCCCACAACTGCCGGCCGTCCAGCGCTTCTAGCGTTCCAGGCGGGCAGGCCAGTAAACACACTGGCGACTAGCGCCGGCCATCGACGATGCGTGTTTCTATTGCGAGGGTAAATTTTCACAAGATCGAAGAGGCGAAACGTGGATACAGTGCTTGGAATGGTGCACCGCGGTGAGACAATGAATGTTCCGCAACAGAAAACTGCACGTTTGTGTGAAGATATTACAAAAAGTAAAGTACGTTCTCGATATTTATAAACATCATTTCTAAAATGCGAAATAAGTGCAATCAGTGTGTGTTATTTTCATTGCTAGGTCATAATTTGTAAGACTGGTTGACAGTATTCCATAGTTTTCACAGTGGCCAAAAAGTACATTGTTGTAAAAAAAAAAAATTAGATTTGACATGTGATAAAATAATTTTGGTTCTAACTTTACTGCGGTGACCTAAGATGGTGTGTTGAATTAATCAATATGTGAGCGCACGAAATTAATCAGAACTGGAATTATCATATATAAAAATCAAAATGGTATTATATATTTGGCTCCTTTCCTATATGTTTTTTGACACCATCACGTCTTCTTAGTAGGTAGTAGGTATTTTGGTCACACAAATTTTGAAATGTTGTTGCACTATCTTGCTGATCATTAATCACGTTGAAGCTGCAAATAGACAATGAATGAAAGGTTAAATATTTGTAGAGATTATATCGAGAAAAAAAAACTTGGTAACCAAACTCACTTCAAGAGCGGAAACTAGCACGAACATCACTAAACCAATGCACATTTAAAAGAGGAATCGCATTGCTACTGGAGAAGAAGACAGGTGATGATTGTAAAATGATTATCAATAACGTTGATGTCTTTGCTGGTTATAATAATCTCAGCAGTTGTACGATCATTCATATTTATGCGATCGTCGTGTGTTGTATTGGAGTCGCTGTAGACGTTGGGACTAGAGCATCCACCCCCCCTCCCCCCCACCAAAGAGAACCTGGTTCGATTCCCGGTTGGGTCACTCCCGGATTTTCCCACGTGCGGGTTTCCTCGGGGGACCTCCCGTTTCCCCAAGCCCTTGCATTCCGGCGCTGTGCTCCATACTCATCTCGCTTCAACCACGTGGGCTCCCAATACCTCGTTGGTTAAGTGAGCCCCAAACCTCTCCACACAAGATATGGTTAAAATTATCATTAAATAGAAAAATTAATCGCTCCAGCGCTAATAACTGTATTTAAAGTTAGCGGTATATGGTTAATTTTAATAAAAACAGGCAACCATATTAAACTTGGGGTGATTTTTCAAACATTTGTTTGAAAAAGTGCGAATGTGAAGTGAATTTTGCAAACACAGCGGCTAAACTTTAAGAACCCAAATGTAATATTATCACTTTTTAAAGCTCTGCAGAAGATCTACTTGCATGCACGTTGTGAAATCTTCCACATTATGTTAAATTAACATTTCCATGGGCCTCATCACTTTATTCATGCGTCGGTCAAGTGAAACTGTGGCATTATTAGAACAGTAAAAAAAAAAGTACAAACCTACTCATTTTTCCACTTCGGTTCATTAAAGACAGAGAAAGCGAAATAAATAATTTACTTTATCACGTATCGTTATCTAACACTTTTTATTCGATGTTAAGAAATGGAACTACTTTCCACCCATCGTTGCCAACTTTACTGGGCGCATGTCACTCGGTACGCCCGCTAAAATATGCGCAGGCGATGAGGAAGTACGCTTATTCGTTTTCTGCACATGTACCCCTCATTGACGACTGACCTACCCCAAAGGAACACAACTGTCAAAGTCACATAGTCAACAGTGATGAACCTGTTTGTTTATATCATAATTTTAAATAACAAGAACTATCATATGAATGAAATATATTTGCCAAATAGAATTTTTAAACAAACCGCATTACAAATTGGTTAAGAGGAAGTTTAAAAAATCTCAAAGCACTTGTTTTCGAAACACTGTTCTAACCTCAAATCCAATCCACGCCATTTTTGCTAACCGTATTGGCAGAAAAGCAGTTCAACGTTGGGACATGGGTACATGTTGTACACAGCCAGCGAGATCTGTCTACCTCATCTTTAGTCTATCGTCTATACGGTCAATTAAACATTCCGAAGTGCAACACTCATGGATTGCAATTTTTTTAATGTGATCGTTACTAACTATTGAAAGCATTCAAAAACTGATTTTTAGAAAGAAAAAATATATATTTTGTGTCTTTATTTTGGCATTACTGTGGGGTAGGTGTTCAATCCACTTGCTCTTGTAAATAATGGGGTGGGATATCTCTATGGCATTATAGCTGAGCAGTAG
The DNA here is from genome assembly GCA_029891345.1 of Dryococelus australis. NCBI lineage: Eukaryota > Metazoa > Arthropoda > Insecta > Phasmatodea > Phasmatidae > Dryococelus > Dryococelus australis. Next base: position 45,199,935 of record CM057008.1, on the reverse strand, counting down.
AAACTAAAAGAATATTCAGCGAATATTATCGCTTTATTACTGTTATGCTGTTGGATTAAAAACGGCTTGTGGTGTTTGTAGTCACATAAAATAATAAACTTGATAATACCATAGAAAGGGCTTCGGAATACATATTTGATTATTTGCGCAAAAATCTTCTTTTATTACAATTTCAATTCGCGGTGTGCAGCTATTATTGTATAATATCAGTAACGGGGAATGGTCCAAAATAAAGACGTCCAGAGGCGATGACGTCAGATTTAATGATTCTGCGTGCGAGAAACAAAAAGTGCCGGTGAAATAGCGGTTCACTCTTAACTTTTTTTGAATCCCTGCTAAAGTTCTACTTCCAGGATATTCATCCGCCTCGTGCAAATCTAGAAAATTTCACCAAAAGGACAACGCACCGCATTCGTGCGCACTCAGTGTAATAACATTTTGCATAAGAACTACTTCTTACTAGGTATTACCAACACACCTATTTTCTCACTGGTTTTACTCGCGCTAAATATAATTGAAACATTCTAATTTACATAACAAGTAAGTTAATAGTTCAATTTTACAAAAAAAAAAAAAAATATCTTAATGTTAACACAAGTATAAAACGTTTGAACCACGTGGGATATTTAGGAAACAACCAAACACGTCATCAATGGGGTGTTTTTTCAAAGGTTTTAATTCCGTAAAGTGTGATAAAATCGCAAACAGACCATATTCAGTGTCTGTACTTACTAGTGCTACCTTGCGCTTGTCGGCGATGCTGACGAAAACACTGCTGGTATCACGTTGGTAGCGAAAGCGTTTTTTTCCCCTTCTAAACTACCTCATTCTAAGTGTTATGTGAAGTTACGGCCCGAAGGTAGGGCGGGATTTTATTGCGTCTCGGGGCTAACCCCTTACGCCTACTAGGAAGGGAAATCATGCAAGGAGACGTGCATCGCGGCAAAGAGGGATTGGGCAGCAGTGGCCTGCACTTTGGGGTCATGACTACCTCCCTAAGTGTACTTAGAGCTAGTCTTAATTATGAAGGTAGCGAACGCTGCGACATGTGTCAGGAAGACCTATAGTTGAGGGGCTACACCTGGCAACACTGTAGTAGATTAGATAACGTCATTCTGGACCAGGGGGGAGACACTAGATAGGGCTTACAATAGCGTTATTTGAAGTAAGTGCCTGTGGAAACACCAACATAGACATTCTACCGCTATAATTAATTTTTTTATGGAACAGATCGGTTTTGAGTTAAACCTAATAGTGTCTTGTGTCTCGAACATACTGATTTAACCTACAAATATTTCAGGTGATGATTTAGTTACTTACTAAAACGGTTAGAATTATTTAATCCGTTTTTTTTGCACTTCTTGTGCAAGATTTATTCTATTCTGTTGGTCACAATTGGAAGTAACGTAAATATTTCAAAGACACAGCTAACAAACACCACATGTATATATATATATATATATATATATATATATATATGTATGTATATATATATATATATATATATATATATATATATATATATATATATATATATATATATAAAATTATTGCCGAAAATAGCTTTCGGCAAGTACATGGTGTTAGTCAAGAAGGTTCTAATTAAGCAATTTTAAAACGTCGTTCTAGAACCTCCCAAGAATAAAGCAAGCTGAAAAAATTCTGTAAATGAAATATATATATATATGTAAATAAGCTATTTTATTAAACAATGAACACAACGTGATGATTAACTACTTCAATGAAGCGTGTTTATCACGAAATAATCCTTAAAAACTAATATATTTGTTTTATTAAACTAGGTGATTATTTTTCGTAATACGTGTCTCCTGTTGGCACTAATCCAGGGGCACCTACCACCCACCCACCACCCCTGAAAGATATTTCGAAATAAAAAGATCGTTACAACATGGAAGTGTCCGCTTTTGTCTCCTCACTTGCTCTGTGTTCTGGACAATAGTTTCGTTGGTCGCCGAGAAGCCTGTTTACAACGAAGTACATCGAGAGCGCCGATCTGTTGTAATCGTAATGGGAGGATGGAGGGGGGGGGGCGGGGTTGATGTGCAAGGCCGAGAGCGATATACAGGGTGATTCGCAATTAGACCGCCAAACTTCGGGAGGTGATTCGTCATGAAAAAGTACAAGAAAAAAATATATGACAGTTTATACCTAAACCGAATATTAAGCGAGGTATTAGCCCTAAAAAAAAAAAAAACGAGATTTTTAGCAGTATTTGTGCAAATATACGTTGAATGCGATAACACAAATTTGTCATTGTATTTCACTTCGTTACCTATATTATCCAAAAAAAATAAACCGTTTAAAACCTCGTTTTCTAAGCGATCATACCTCCCTTAATATTCGGTTTATGTATAAAGTGTCACATATGTTTTCCTTCTACTTTTTCATGAAGAATCACCTCCCGAAGTTTGTCGGTTTAATTGCGAATCATCCTGTATGTAAGTTTTTCACGGTAAACCGAGCGTTTTGGAAAGCCCTACCTGGGTAGGCCGCAGAAAACGGTGTGCAGTTCTCCAGCAGAAAGCGTTTTATAAAAATAAAAAAAATTTTGGTTTGGCTGTGTTGGGGACATGGCCGCTTGTTTTGCGTGAATACGTCTACGTTGACGCGCTCGGACGCCTTGATGTTTATTTTACGTTCCCGGCACCGCTTCACTCGATCATATGGGGTTTTATGTGCATCACTGTATTTTTTTGAGATGTTCTTTCCAACCGTATACGATTTCCGTATTTCGACTTGGCTTTTTGACGAGTATAGGCCGAAATTGTGTTAAGTTTTCTTTAATTTTTTACATTAAACGCACACAATCTCACAATAACCACCCCACGAAAATGTTTTTATACACGCAATCGATTGATATTGATGAGATATGTCGATTCAAACTCAAACGAGCGTTGTAGCTTCTCCTAGTCAAAAGTTATACTACGCGGAAGTTATGAGGCGGCGAAACAAACTCAAAATTGCCCCTTCCCCCCTTTTTTTTTCCCCCACCCGCGTGATGCTTCACAGTCCTCACTCGACGTAACATATTAATTGATTCGTTGGTAATCGAGTGGTGTAATTGAATTTTGAATATAGACGATAGATTCGGAACCGCAATGCCAAACTGTAGCTCCCGATATTGTCATCATCAGATTTTCTGGATTGCCTCCTACTAAGGTCGCAAATTGAAAGACGTATTCACGTCAAAATGTTCGTTGTATTTTAACTATTAGCATCCAATATTTGTAGACTAATGTAAAATATTTCGGTGTTGAAAAATTTACCACGTAAAATATCAAAATATGAAAAAAGAAGCCATTCTGGAAATTTCACTCAAAAACAATGTTTTTTTAATTTAACATTGACAATGCGACTATAAAGCAAGTTAATGTACCAATGTTTTTTAAAATTAACACCGGTAATGGATTCATCATTACTGTTACTTTTGTGCCGTATGTTAATGTATATAACCATTTTTCTTGCTGTGACAGAATCATAGATTAAGTCACAATTATTGTGAGACACAGTAACAGCAATCGCGCATACCTGAAAATATCTGTTAAGCTCATCTCTACTTGACAATGAACAGCGCAGCCAAGCGCGGCTCTGTGGTGACCTTGGACCTATGATTACGGAGACAAATATTTAAGGAGCGTGACAGGTCTCTCAGCACGCTGCCTGTCTGCGACGCATTTCGCTGGTCAAAACCAGTTCGGACGTCCATCTGCTCTCGTTCTGGAACCACAACCAGGGAGCAGCACTATTACTTCTATTTCTAAATGAATACTCACAAATATCAGTAACGACAAAAACTGACTCATTTGTTCTGGCGCGGTGACAAAAAAAAAAAAAAAAAACGACACCGCGATCAAGCATAAACTCGTGACAATTTAAATGAATGATTTCCCAATGAAAATACGAAAATTATGTTAAAAATACGTAGACTTTGAATTCCTTTTAATATTTATAAAATGCACGAGCAGCAAAAAAAAAAAATCAGCTTACAAGCTGCACAAAATTATTGCTTTCAGTAAGTATTTATCAACGGTCGTGTACAAGTTGCTGCTCCTCTCCACGCCCAGTTACGCCGAATATACGGAAACGCAGTCAGTAATAATATAAGACGGAACTAATCTCCGTACACACAGGATAACGAACCCTACATTACTATATTATATATTATATTATTCATTATAATATAATATATTATGTCATATTTACAGTAGCTACAAAGTTAAAAAACTTTTTCCTTTACTTTACTGAAAAGTGCTAATAAAAGAATTCTCCAGAACTTTCTGTAAAATTGCGGACACATCGCTTTTCAAAAAACGGACTTTCCGTAACTTTCGCATAACATTTCCGTAATTTTGCTTGTTACTTGTCCATATTTACAGTTTAATATATATATATATATATATATATATTGTCCATATTTACAGTTTAATATATATAATATATTAAACTGTAAATATGGACAATATATATATATATATATTAAACTGTAAATATGGACAAAAAAATTAGTTTGGATTATGCGGGTGTTCTGCGAATAAAAAATAAATTTAAAAAAAAAGTTAAAATATGCCATACCCTAGCGACATTCTAATCCGATTCAGGTCACTCACCTATACGAAAATTCTCGGGACAGAGTAGTGAACAGCTTTGGCATTTCTACGTAGTCATTAAATCAATATATATATATATATATTTTTTAAGTTGCTCGTTGCTAATGTTTGTGTATTTGAAGTGTTCCTATCTGTTAAAGACGTCTGATGCTGCTTTTTGATTTTTGAAGTACCGTAAACCGAGTTTACTTTGCTCCTTATGGGTTCACCACTCGCAATGTTTGTTTTTCAGCCATTCGGTGCAATGTTAGCAAACATTACCTGAGTACATGACATAAAAAATTTAAATTACTTATCTATGGTTCTCTGTTTTTTTTTTCTTTTTTGCCAAATGGTACAAAAACAAAAATTTTAGAGTGGTGCATGTGGTACCCCGGTTTACAGCACCTATTGTAAAAAACTGTTCACGTTGAAGTGAGCACTTTAGAAATTGGCTTTAGGAAAAAGTCACTGCCCCTGCATGAATACATTTTAATGGGCGCACTGAGTGACATGCATCCAGTTAAGTTGGTAACGATGTATTGACAGTAGTTCCATATCATAACGTCGAATAAAAAGTGTTAGGTAATAATTTTTAATAATTTAAATTATTCCTTCCGCTTTCGGTGTTTCAAATTTATCGTAGTGTTAAAATTAACATATTTGTAAAGTATTTACTTTCTTAATAATTTCGCAGTTTTATTTGACCGACGTATGAATAAAGTGACGATCCCTATCGCATTGTTAATCCCACGTAGGGCGGAGGAATACACAACGGGTTTAGAAGTTGATCTTAAGCAGGGCTTTCAAAAGTGCTTATTTTACCGTGAACAGTCTATAATAGGTGTAAATGGGGTCAGCAGCATTGTTCGTCCCTGAAAACAAAAGCTACAGAAAATACGGGAGATTTCACGGTATTCTGTAATCGCAGAGCTCCGCTCCGATTTTCGTGCTTACAGATTGCGTTTCCACGTATTTACTGCACATCCTCGAAAAAATTTCCGTAAATGTACGGACTTTTTTTTTATTTACCAGTGTACGGGTTTCGGATACGAACAATACCGAGTCTACACAGAAGTTTCTTTCACCGCTGCAGCTTAGAAAAATTATCATTCCTCCCACAGTTAAAATATCTTCGCTGCTTAAGGAGAATGGAGAATGAAAGCAGTATATTTACCCGATTTTCGATATAAATCGTTTTCCAAAGAGTTTGTCAAAATTTCTGGCTCGATAAGACGAGCACAATAATTTCAACACATTTTTACTTTTTGAGTTGTTAGATTTCCACTGCCTTCATTCATTATTCTCGGAGCACTGATGGAAGAAATGAAAGAAATATTTTTCCTTTATCTTCAATCAGAGCTCCGATAGTGAAGAACGCAGATAATTTTTAACCGTGTAATAAGGTATTCGAAATTGTTATTTCCTTCATGTCGAACCAAAAATATTGAAAAATCCTCTATGAAACAAATTGTGACAAAAATTATATAAATATACGATTTTCGTGCGCCATTCCCCTTAAATCTATTACTTCAAGCATAAAAAAGCAGCTTAATATCTTCAAACACTATGTAAACACTTCTTGACTTTGTCAAAATTTGGCAGCGTAATGGCAATGGTTCCTGCAAGTTTTTAGTGTTCAAATCCTCATTTGCGCATGCATGGTCTTCTCCTGGTTGTAGGCAGTTCACGGTAACGTGAACACTTTTTAAGGCCCTTCACAAAATTTTCCTTTCGTCCGATTTCCATCATTCTGCTGCTTTTTGATATAAACATTGCTTTGTGACGAATAAACACAGGTTATGCATTTCACCACCCTCAAAATGTAATGCCTGATGCTTCAATAGCATATATTTGTCAGTGGTTAATGTCTGTTGGGAGGGTCTTAAAAAGTGTTCACTTTACCGTGGATAGCCTATAAACATTTCCTGCTCAGTAGAAACTGCAGAAAAAAAAAAAAAACAGAATATTAGAAGTAATGTAAATGAACATTTCATTATATACTATAAAGTCGTTTACCATTACATCTCAAATAATAATATTACATACACATACGAGAACTAAGTTTTAAGTACCCAAATCTCGTTAAACACGTATTATAATATTGCGACGCCAGCGCTCCTGGCTCCTGAAGTGGCTTTCTCCATGTCGGCTAAGCTCCCCCTCCTCGCCTTCTCCCCCCCCCCCCCCTTTTTTCCTCAGCTTCATGGCCCCTTTTGAGTTTGGGTAGTTTATTTAAGTGGCCGCGTGTTTGTCCCTGGAATACTCTTTGTCCTTTCCACCTGTTGTGATGTTCCTGGAGATGCCGCAACTACTTACTATTGGCTGTTGACGGCAAACGAGCACTTTTGAAAGCCCTGCTCAAAATCTACTTGTATGCACATCGTGCATTCTACCGCGTTATGTAAAATTAACATTGCCATGGACCGCGTCACTTTATTCGTGCGACGGTCAAGCGAAACTGAAATCATTACAAAAGAAAAGGTTTTGCAAACCTGCTCATTTTTACACTTCGGTCGATAAAAAAAATTAGGGTGAAATAAATAATTTAAATTAACACAAATTGTTATGTGACACTTTTAATACGACGTTAAGATATGGAACTACTTTTCATTCATCGTTACCAACTTTACTGGGCGCGTGTCACTCAGTGTGCCCGTTGAAATATATGCAGTTAGGGATAGTGATTTTTTTTTCTAAGTTTGATTTCAAAAGTGCTCACGTTATCGTGAACAGCCTTTATAATGTTAATACATCGATTATTCAACTGGGTGTGAAATGGCGCACTTGGTGATATTGTCAGTGCACGAGCCGCTTCTACAAGTATTTGTACAATTGTAAATTGTGGATCAGTGGTCATAACATGGGTCTGTTTACATCACAGTAGAGTATGTGTGGCATTAGTGTTGTTTGAGGCAAATAGTATTATGCTATAGTTATCAATCGAAATTTGGTTTCGGTCTGCCAGTCAAAAATTGTTTTTTTTTTTTTTTTTTTTGTTTAATTTGATTGCGGCTTACTGTGTGTTTCCAGTACGTTTTAATATCGCAGTGGCGTGTCGGTTGCCCATTCAATTCCATGTTCTTTCTTGAGCCTTGTATCCGCGATCTGTAGTCTTCTAAGGTTGAAGTAAAGCAACTGCATATGGAGCACTGCACCCGACTATACAACGTGAAGAACTCATAGGAAAAGTAGTACAGACATCATAAAAATTTCCAGAAAAGTGCAATTTATGCTGTATGTGAAAGAAGGATCGTAACATTTTGCCCCATTATAAAAGATTTTACTAAAATATACTTTTTAAATGTAAAAAAATTAATCGATCGTTTGAGTCCGCATTTACAAGAAAATCTTCTTCAAGAAAGATTGTCAAAATGTTTACGGTGATCATGTGTAATAAAATCATAGTAATATTATGTCACATCAATTTTATAATTAACTATATTTACATCAGTTTCAGCCATAAATGTTTGTGACAAATGGACACACAAACTTACATAGAATCATAGTAAACATTATGACGATATTCCATTATGAAGATTTTCTTGCAAATTCTGCTTTCTGAAGTGTCCAGAATGGAAATATGCTCGAAGTTTGTTAAAAATGCAGACTATTTTAATGGATTATTTACATATATTTAAAAAGTGTATGTAAGTAAAATATATTATAGTGATACAAAATATATACATCATCCTTTCGTGTAAATCATAAATCGCACTTTTCTGATATTGTTATGGTGTCTCTGCTATTTTTTTAATGTGTGCTTCACTTTGTATAGTCGGATGCAGTGCTCCATAGGCAGTGACTTTACTTCAACCTTAAAGTGTACCTGGGGCTTTAATGGGTCTCATCACCGCCTGCTGTGGTATTTATGGTATTTTTATTAAAGTAAATTTTAGTAGAGTTTTACCACGTATTTTAACTGAAGTGAGGTACGGGGCTGACAAAGCCGCCGTCTCTTCATCGCTTACAATTCGCCAGGGCTGTAAATATTTTTTTTTGTAATGAGTCTATTCAATGTACACACTACAATTCTCTAGGGGGTTTACTGGGTCGAATGTATTAATCACGCTTTTGATAAGCGCCAACGAAGTTGTTTCGTGTTAAAGAGTAATTCACGTAGTTTGTAATATTTGCCCGAGTTGCAAACCATTTGCAAGCACATAGTTGAGTTTGGCAACTGATTACTAAAATTTGAGTTTAAGATGTCTACGTAATAACTGTAAATGTTTGTTTCTTCTTAATCGAGAGGAATTGTGCGTAGCTTGTAAAGTCTGTTCACGTTGTAACTAAATATGGAATCGTATTCAAGTATTTCAATGTGTCTTGTAAGCTAATGTATCATGGTTGGGAAGGAGGTTAAGAAATTGTTATGTATGTTTCCCATATGTCATCGGCAATTTGCAATGACCGCTGTTACGTTTATACAAGTGGATGTAGTATTGTTTAGTTGATAATAAACGTAAAAGTTTGGGGTTTAGGCGTAACTCAAATGTGAACACTATTGACCTCTTTATCGTCCCGTATTTAAATCACATATATTACATCTCGTTTACAAACCTCTCAGTTAGTCTTTAACTCGGAGGAGCTCTTAGTATTATAACTGTTGCATTGTGTTACTGATTATTGTTATATATTATTTGATTACTTAATTACATTAAAGCCACCTTGAATAGTTTCTAAGGAACGTCGTCACCTTGCTCATGATGCCGTAGGCTGGTGACTAGACGTATGTCGGCGGAAAGCACGCCTCCATCTCTGGACGTCTTCCTGGTGCAGTGTCTCGACGACGAAGACCTCGTTCGCCATGTTTCCGGCCGTAATACCTGACCCTTGTTTAGTAACAACTGACCCCGCCTGGAGGGGGTTTGTTCTTAAGCGCTCAGGGCTTCGTTCCACGTCCTCGCAATCAGGCTAGCGTGTATGTTACTGCACATAACACAACGTAACATTAAGCCTGGTTACCAAATAAAGTCGAGCCTGATGGTCTCAGGTAATGAAACCTGTATGGTTTGATTTGTTATTAAAAACCATCGACGCAAATTTTCTGGTTGTAAATTGTGACGTGAAACACTCACGTAACATCTGAGTGTGTGAATAAATGTTATTGATTCTGAATGTTCAATTAGATAAAAATGTATGTGAGTAACACTCTTGTTTGCAGATGGTAAAGAGATTCTTATAAGCTCTAGTCAATAAAAATTGTCCCTTATTATGTATACACGTTTGTGTTGTGAAATTGATAATAGAGTTACTCCAAGCTGTAAACAATATAATATGCTTACCTCAATAATGTTGTAGTGTTTTAGATTTTGTAATGGTCTGTACCTTATTTTGAAAATATGCAGTAGCTTAAAATATATTTAGTGAATTTAAAATATGTGATAATTTTAGCGATTGTTTACATATTTGATCGGTTCCTGAAATTTGTGGAGCATGTACGTTTCAAATGTTTTGATTTATCTGATAAGAATAAAATTTCTTATTTCGTTAGCGGTTATGTATTTTTGTAACGCATTGCCAAAAAAAATGAAGTCGGCAAGACCATTTCACTTTTTCCTCAATTGGTAAAAGAGTGTTGCTTTGTAACGCAAAATTTTGAATATATATTTGAAAACATTGAATCAGTACTGGTGAGTAAATTATCTGCGATGTTTGCCACATTACATTCATAAGAAAAAAAAAAATAACTTTAGTGAATTATCGATATAAATTAAAATAACAATATTTCTGTGTATCTCAAGAAGGAATACGCTCTCGCTCTGTCTGCGCCATCTCCTTTACTTTTGTGAGAGACCTCTAGATCTGCGGCCAGTGGCGTACTTATTGCTCGGACTCGGAACCCCCTCCTTTGCTCTTCTCGGACTCCCGCTCCTCATTTCCCCCTTCCCCCACGCGGGCGTTTCATTCTGTGATTGGCGGCAGTCTTTGATTTGAGACCTTGTGCGGCCGAATTACACCACTCTCGTAGCTTACGACCTTAGATTGATACGCTCTGTTACAGCCAATGGCTATTGAGTTTGGCCGCTGCGAGGTAGCACATTAATTTAAACACGTATCTCCCCGAGGACATGTGTTAGCATTAAGAAATTTAGGTTACCTACTTACTTTAATCCTCTCTTTTCACAGGCTTGTACCGTCTCTTCCTGGCGATGAAAAAACCAGTAAATGTTGGCCCAGCTGACGCTTACTAGCAACTCACTTATTTTTATTCAATTTTCAGGTTCTACTGGGGAATTGGGGGGGGGGGGAGCCACCCAATAGCGCCACTTCCCCCACCAGAGAGATGTGCAAGCACCTCTCTGGTTACAAGCCAGTGTCTCCCTCCAGTTGCCAAGGCGAAAGGAAATATAGTTCCCGTCCCTTCTCACTACTAGCTTTTTCATCCCTACTAACACGAACATATTACACACACACACTCTGTCTCCTGTAGCATTCCTGTTTAAAGCATGAATAATTTTGAATTCTATTCTCTCTACTGGGTTTTAGTGGTGTCTATGCTGGTTTTTCCCAGTCTCTTCTAGTGATAGCCTAGCTATAAGTACACTTAGGGAGGAAGTCATAGTCCCAAAGTGCAGGCCATGGCTGCCCAATCCCTCTCTGCCACGATACATGTCTCCTTGTATGATTTCCTATCCTTGTAGGCGTAAGAGGACTAGCCCTGAGATACATTAAATCCCGCTCTACCCACCGGGCTTCCACTTAACACTTATTCATAGGGTAGTTAGAAAATAAAAATAATTACATCATTGTTCTCTCCTGGGCGTCTGCACGTTACATCGCTTGGTTGCGCTGCAGTTCTACAAGAATTATTCCAAGCAGATCTCAATCGACGGCAACATATATTCGTAGTTCATGGTTTTGTAATTTTGTGTGGCATGTGTATGTAGTTGCTGGGGTGCGCAATAGCTACTTTTCATTTCTAAATTTGGTTTCTGGCTGCCTTTCTTAATTATGCATAGGTTGTACACAAATGATACGAGTCAAAGTTTTATATTAATATTATGTTAGTATGGTGTAAAAATATATATTCACTCTCGTAATTGTATTTCTGAAACAGCAACATTGTATGAGAATGTTATTAAATGCTGTCAATTCTGATTTGGTATTATGCAATTTATTTGTGCATCATTACACATACGAAAGGAGTGGCAATTTTGGTGAAATATTATTTTGACAAACATTGTAAAATTGCAATACTTTGAAATATAATCTTTTGATACCAGAAATATAAAGCAAAATTCTTATTGAAATAACCTGAGACACAAAAAAAAGGTACATTTAATTACGAACCACAGAACACTGTTTATATCCAGTTTCTGTCTAAAAACTGTTGTACAATTCGTTCTAATTTCTTATAGTAAATCTCCCCATAGCCACTATTGTCTGTATATAATCTTTCAAACTCAGAACTTTGTGAAAGATCAGGGGCTTTGCTGCTAGACAAACATATTATCCTTAACATAAAAAATAAATGAGCAAATTCCGATGGAGCTACAACCGCCACTTCTTCCAGAAATGTTTCATAGCTAAACGATTTTGTATCAAAGCCAAAAAATTCCAGCCACATTATAAACTGTTTATGGTATAACAGAATTAAACTGTCGAAATGCTCCTTAGTCACTGTAAGATCTGTAGAGGAGAATAAGAAAAAAATCAGGTCCATAGCTGGGGAGCCAAAAGTGATCGACTGGAAATCTAAAATTTTAAAACTACGAATATCTCCCCCATCACTTCCACAATACGAAAACATCATGTTGTTAATCCAGAAATCCTGATGGATGAGAGTGGCGAAAGGTTCTCTAGGTGTGGGAGCAGCCTCTGACCTTCTTTGTTCTGTTTGTTTTTGTATCAATGCCGCGAGCTTGTCCTTGTGTTGAACTATTAAGGGGACGTTCGACAGAGCATCGATAATGTCTAAAGGACCCATGTTTCCAGGCGGCGGAGAACTACTTATGTACGCAGTAGCTTTCAGCAAGTTGCCTTCGAACACTCGAGGCTTCTTCAATTTGATCGCCACGGCTGTCGCATGAAAACGCGCCAGACGCGTGACCACATACTCAGCATGCTTCAGATCCATGCCGACAATGCGATCTACCATCCGATACCCAGATGATTTGAGGTTCTCCAACAATAAGGCGGCACTCTCGTCCAGGTCAATATCATCAACTCTGGGTGCGCGTGCTCCATAGCACTTAGGAATCACATCAAGGAACACATCTTCTGGAACGTTGTACTCCTTCTGGATGGTGTAGAGCTCCGGCGCCACCAACAGGTACATGTCTATCTCTTTACGCATAGTTTCCTCTATCTTGAAAAACTTCCTCATGTGGGGAGATGCCGGCACCATCTTGGCTGCAATATAGATCTTCCTGTGGTCGGGCAGCAAAGAGAGGTCTACCTGCAACATGGTGCTGCCATAGTTCTCGCCAGGAGCCGTCAGCATGGAGCTGGTGAAACACTCCACCTTGCTGTGCAGCAATTGTTCAAGGTCATATTTGGATAACTGCGGAGTAGCGTTGCAGGACATCGTCAACCTGCACACGAGGGAAAACAGTTATTTGCTATACGCGCTCTCGTTATGGGCTGTTCACGGTACACCAAGCACTTTTGCAAGCCCTGCCAAAGATCTACTTGTGTACATATTATGTATTCACCAACCATATGTATTATTAGCATGCCATGGACCTGATCACTTTATTCATGCATCGGTCAAGAGAAAATTAATGAATTGTCAAAATGTAAATTATTTACACGTTTACATGTTCTTATGAATCTATGCACTAACAAAAAATAAAGCAAAGGAAAGCATTTCAGCTTTTACAAACGTTAACATAACCACTTTTTAATTCAACACTAAACAATATTACTAATTTATCTCCATTGTTGCCAACTCTACTGGTCGTTCACGAGACTATGTGGCAATTAAAATATATGCAGGTAGCAACATTGATATGTTTATAAAGGTTAATTTCGAAAGAGCTCAACATGAACAGCCTATACCAAGAGAATAATAAGTCAATATAACACAGCTATTATGAATGTATTGACCTCTGTTTTCTTACTATGCAGTGGTACATAAATATTAATTTTTGATGCTGAAAGGAAACAAACAGTGCAGTTCTTGCTGTCATAAAATCCATGGGTTTAATCTGCTGTTCTCAAAGTGTTTCGCCCACCCATATACTGGGGAAGGGAAAAATGCTGTGACATCACATGGACACGAATCCAAATTTGTTGTCTTGAAATGCCCTCTTTTCTTACATTGACGTTACATTCCCGAAACTTGTGGTATTCAGTTGACGTATTTGGTGTTAATTTACGTATTTACAACGCCCTCGTGAGGTTGACGTTTTCATTTCCATTTCGTACGCAGGAGTTGATAAGCAACTTTGAGTGTTGGAGTGAGAGGTTCCAGACAACTCACTAGTAATGTGGTTGGCAAACCTATGAAGGAAATAGGGAGTAGAGTGCACTTACCTATTGCACAGCAACTGAACGGATGTTTTTCCCGTTTGAAATGTCAAAACCACGTGACTTAAGCTCATGCTAGTATTATGTTCACCCCGGAAGAAAACATGATATATATATATATATATATATATATATATAATTATTTATATTCCTATCATATATATCATATGTATTTAATTATGCATTTCCTAACTTATGTATATAACTATATAGTCAATCTTATATATATTGTATTTTCTTCTGGAGGAACATGTATTTGGGTTTTCTCAGGCTGCTCCCATGCCGCGAATGTCTTATGATTTTTTCTGCAAATTTATAATATTCTAAACAAATTGAGAGTCTTTTTTTGTTTTAAGCGGTAGATCTTGATCGCTATGTTGATAAAGGACAAGGTTATGTTTGAAAATTTTCATTATAAAAACTTTTTTCTGAAATGTCTACAACATTACAAATTATCATGTTTGTCGAGCGGTCCAAGATGCTGGATTTGAGCTCTGGTCCCTTGTAAGAGGAGCGCGTGTTCGAATCCCACACATAAGTAATTATTTTCAGACACATATTGAGACAGTCGATATAGTCAACACAAACTAGTGTTAACGGTATATAAGCATGCAACACGTATGTAGGTTTTCACTTTTTTTTTTGGCGAACGTGATGGAAGGCAGGTAGTGACGTGCGGAAGCATCGAGCCTTTGTAATATGGATAAGGAAAGAGCTGTTGTGGACATATCAACATCTTCAATGGTATTGCGAAAGCCCTCGGACTCCGGGAGTCGAAGACATAAAATAGTTGCGAACGTCTGTAAGCATTGTGGCAAGACATTCAAACATAACTACAATGCTAGATGTCATGAAGTAAGTAACTGTATATTCAGCAGTTCATACAGGATGTTATCCAAATGTTAATTGTGGTGTGGTGTTTGCGAACAGGATTTGTTATGTAAATTAGAGTAAATTATAAATATTTTTGTTGATTGGAGAATCTGTTTGAGTATATTATGTACTTTTGACAAGTATGCATTAAAGTTAAAGCGCATGGATGACAATTGTTTTTATTCATTCCCTCTTTAGATTCAATTGTTCGGGAGAAATGTAATGTCTAATCTGAGTTAAATATTTTCATCAGATGTGCATTTTTTTCTGATGGTTGTATGCAATGTCTTGATATATACAATATAACTGTAAGCTATGAGGATATAAAAACTTTAAATATATGTGTGTACATGTTTGGTTTAATTAGAAAAGAAATACGAGAATTTTAGATTAAATTATTTTTCCAGTACAAAATAATCTTTGAATAAAGGAAGGAAAACCTCTATTCATTAATGTAAGGTGTTTGGAGCGCAAGCAAAAAAAAATTATAAGTGGTTTCCTTCAATTTATTTGTGGTTGTTTTGAATATGTTTATACATATAATTGCATGAATTCAGTAAAATGTGAAATGTTACTCACCCCTAGTAGCAATCGCTTTGACAGTAGGTAGGGTGTATGAGATTTTATCTGTTTGAAAATGAACTATTTCTCTCTGACGTTGTGATCTCAAGTACTGAGCATATATCTATATGCACAACTTATTCGATTATCATTACATTAGTGTAAAAAGTAATGGTGTTTTTACTATAAATCTTTTAGTAATATCTGATGGTGAGTATAGAGCGAATGTTTGAAAGTAGTACTGACTTCTGAACTTCTACAATGTGATGGAATTGGCATGCGATTGACTAGAAGCAAGTGTCTTGTATGATGTGATGATATGAGTCTCAGAGATTTAGTTTTAATTATTTTTCACAGGAATGTTCTGATAGTATGAGTGGTGAGCGCCATCAGGTTGACTAATCTGTCCATATGGTGTGTTGGTGATGCTAGTCGTGATGATTGGTTCGATGGGTAATAATGTCTTGTCTGTATGGTATGCTAGTTTTTCTGGTAATGCATGATGGCAAGGGTCTTGCAAGTGGATCGCATGGTTCGTGCAAATGTGTTTGTTGCGATATGGTTTGGGAGTATTGATGACTATAATTAATTCTACTCGAACATCTGATTTGCTGGATTGGTGATATGACCTATTGCCCTGAGATTTCGTTAAGGTTGGATCGCTGTCGAGGATATAGTGTGTGTGTGTGTGTGTGTGTGTGGGTGATGTTATTATTTGGCTGTGTGTGTTTGCTATTGAATGATGCAATGTTTTGTCACAGAAATTTTTCCAGAATATTTCATAGGAATGTTTATATAACTGTCTCGTTATCCTTGATGGCAGGAAGTGAAGTGTCTAGTATAGCCGATATGGTGTAGGTAATAAATTATGTTATGGTTTGTTAATGTATTTGGGGCAAAACATGATAGAATATTTTGATAGGAAAAATCTGTAGAAATAGCTGTTTGGTATGATTTTTAGCAACGAGAATGTTATAATATGAAAAATTATGAGTTTGTTAGTAATTTTTATGGGTAGTTTACTAGGTCTTTCTTTTAAGTTATTATTACAATTTCCAGCAATTCTTCTATGCACTCGCTCCCCGATGAATGATAAACCTTGACAATGTATACAATTTTCATGGTAATTTATAGATGTTATATTATATGATAACTAAAATAACGATTCGTTTCTATAAAGAAACTGAAACATTTTTTTGTGAGACCGGTATATATTTGGAGCGTTAATTTTAAATTCACATTTACTAAGTGTGTTAATAATTTAAATGTTGCTAGTTCTGAACTCGAGTAAATACTACTCCTGAAATGCGAGATGGAGCTTTCATTAGAGGTGATAATGCCTACCAGAGAGCTCCACGACCCAATCTTGGTAATACTATCAAATTTATTATGAGCTCTAAGATCGGCTAGAAACTTAAGACAATTCTCCCCATCATATATGTAATGTGTTAATACATATTAAGGAAACTTCGCGTTTGGATGGTTTCGAACCACGAACCTTTAAGTCCGAATATTTACCAACGTCCTTGCTAACTTGAATATCATGACAGTTGTAGATATTATAAGTCCTGTAAATGTAATGTTTTTTTTTTCGGTAGGGTCTTAAGATAGATTGGGTTATGGGCGGAGGGGTCAACACTTTTACTATAAGGAGACAAACATTTTTTAAGAAGGCAAATTGTTTGTTAATAGGGTAACATGTTTGAGCGTAGGAGAGATGAATTGGAATATTTAAAGGGAAATATAAAGTCTTATCTATCTCCTCCAGTTATTTCTTTAACAAATATGTACACTATCTGCCGAAAAGTAATTGGGCACCCACGAAGATAGGTAATTCAGTAGGTAAGTTGACTTGTGTTTCACGGCCTTCGGCGTAGGACCGCTGGTGTTTGTCCGTGGTAGCATGAACACAGAGGCCATATTGTAACATTCTGGATAATGAAATGCTCCCAACATTGTGGCGTTTTTACGGAATGGACCCGTGTTGCTTCCAGGATTGCAATGCCAGGTGCCATGTTTCAAGGGCTACTATGCAGTGGTACGCCGGCAACAATGTTCGCCGATTGGACTGGCCCGCCCAGAGCCCCGACCTCAACTCTACAGAACATCTTTGGGATGAATTGGATCGCCGGGTGAGGGCTCGTCAGGCGCGGCCAAAATCCATTGCTCAACTCATGGAATGGTTGCAAGAGGAATGGCGACGAATCCCCGTGGATGTCCTGCAAACACTCGTAGGGAGCATGCCAGACAGGGTGGCTGCTGTTATAGCCGCAAGAGGTGGCCCTACGAGATTCTAACGGGATGACAATCACCGAGCAAACATTGTGGACAGATGCCCAATTACTTTTTGGTAAATAGTGTATGTTGCATGCAACACAGATATCAAATTATATTCACTTTCAATAGCTTGGAATAGGAAACCTTTGAATTTCGGGTCTGGGATTCTGTTATATGTTGACACTCTCGCGATAGTTTCCTGTGGTAGGTAGGTAGATAAATGGGCTTAACGTCTCGTCGACAACGAGGTCAATACAGAGGTGCGAGTTACACATGGAAGAGGGATTGGGGTTAGGATTGGGCATTCGCTTGGAGTGATTTCGGAAAACCATGGAAAACCTGAAATCAGGCCGGGTCCTCCCGAATGCGAGTACAGTGAGTTTCCATTGCGCCACCTCGCTCGGTATAATAATTTCCTGTGATATATGATTGTTTGTTTATATTAAGAGGGAATAATCTCTTCCACTCTCATTCGTTTTGTTTACATGAGTGATAAACAATTGAAAATTTCTATACTGGAATGACCTATATTGCGTGTTTTTGCTAAGAGCTGAGTGGTTCGATCACTGCTCCACCTTAAACGTATGCAGTATGTTTCCTGTGTGAGGACATAGTAAGGGATTGCTGAAACGAAACGTTAGGATGATATGAAGTGTATATGAGTGTTTGCTGTTCTCATTTTACAAAATTCATGAGGAGATGTTTGCGAGAAGGGTAAAAATTTTCAGTTCGCATTTTGATATCGAGTTGTTAAAGCAAATAAGTGACATGAACAATCTATCATAACCCACTGCGAGATTGGACGTGGTGTGGTGTGTATAGGCTGTTTACGGTAAAGTGAGCACTTTTGAGGCCCTAGTTACTCTTGCCTTTCCCCAATTGTCCATCGCATAACCACCTTTTTAAATAAACGTTGCCAAATTAGTAATAAACACGATGTGTATTTCCCACTTCACTCGGAATTTAATGCCTAAGGTTACAATAAAATATATTTATTGCCTGTTATACAAAATGAGAGGATGTTCAAAAGTGCTCACTTGACTGTGAACAGCCTATAGTATGAAAACATCACAGCATTCACCTGGGGTGAAATGGGAAGCCATTGGGGAAAAGAAAAATCTCTGAATGTTTTTAAGGGGATTCGACCCACATTCTTCCGAATATGGGTATAAATATAGAATTTGCCTTCAAATGATATACGAGTAAGATATAAAAACTGCTTATTACTTGTAGGTAAAATTGGCCATGAGAAACTTTTTCTTAAAGTTTTTCATAATTTTTTTTTTGCCTCACATGTTACATTATTAAAATAGTTTCATTTCACTGCAAATGATTATCATATATGACAATTTTGACCTCGTGTGCTACTTCACAAAAAGTATCAAAGATAAGGTAGTTACTCCAGTATGTTCGTGTGTATATATGTGTGTGTGTGTTAATACGTAATTATTGATATAGGCCGTTCACGGTAAAGTGAGCACATTTTAAGGCCCTGCCAAATTTTCCTTTATGTTTAAGCCGCTTTCTAATATCAGTATTGTCATGTAGCTAATAAATACGGTGTATACTTTCACCACTTTCAAAAGTTAATGTCCGAGACTGCAATAGAACATATTTATTAGTGGTTAATGCCTGTTGGGAGGGCCTTAAAGAGTTTTCACTTTATCGTGAACAGCCTATAAAAGCGAAAATTTTTGGTATTATTCGGTGGAAAATATATAGCCCCTATGGCCGTCCTCGCGTCTTCCATTCGAGGGATCATCTCTACAGTGTGGCATGGGCTGTTCATGGTAAAATGAGCACTTTTGAAAGCCCTGCTTAAGATCTACTTGCATTCTTCCGCCTTATGTAAAATTAACATTGACATGAGCCTCATCACTTTATTCATGCGTCGGTCAAGTGAAACTGTGAAATTATTAGAAAAGTAAATATAGATCGTCCACGGTAAAGTGAGCACTTTTTTAAACCTGTTTCATCAGACATAATAACCAAATAATACATTTCATTGTGGTCTTGGGCTTTTGGTTTTCAGTATGGTGAATATATACACTGTGTTTATTACTCACACGGCAAAGTTTACATTAACAAGTGGTGGAAGTCTATAAATTGGTTGAAAGAAAAAAGTAACTAGGGCTTCAAAAGTGCTCACTTTACCGTGAATGGCCCATATTTAAAAAAATATGCTTATTGTAACACTTCGATGCAATAAAAATGAACAGAAAGCACGAGAAATAATTTGAGTTCTCACAAATCGTTATCTAACGCTGTTTATTCGACCTTCAGATACTGAACTACTTTCCATCCATCATTACCAAAGTTTACTGGACATGTCATTGAGTGCGTCCGTTAAAATATGCGCAGGCACGGGCAGTGAGTGACCTTTATATAAAGTTTATTTCAGTAGCGCTGACTATCGCGAACAGCCTTTACTTACGTGTTGCCGCGCACTGGCTGCCTGAAACACTGACGGCGACAGCTGGTCCGGACGCTAACTCTGCAGCAACACTGGCGATTAAAGAAACTAGCGTCGCGGAACAGCCGAGCCAGAACGACGCACGCAACAAGTGCAGATTAGATATCATCACGCTGGACGATAGTTTCTGCGGCCACCTTGGGACGCCTGGAACTCGTTATCCTCGAAACGAGTCGTTTCGGTTGAACTTCTAATCTCCGTAGGACGTAACTACAGCAGCGTGTCAAGGATGCGAATCTGCGACACCCGTGGGAAAGGGCGAGCCGAATATTTTCGTCACTTTTTTCTGATACCGATCGTTTCGCCTATCCGAAGTTTAACCGGCCGTTACTCTTCGCGAGGAGTGAACAAATTAAAAGAGAGCTGAAATAGATAGAGCTGAAAATGAAATTCATAATAAGAAATGTTGCACTGACGAGCAATGAAAATACGATGCACGAGTAGGAAGTCTAAAATACTGTACAATGTCCCGATGCAGGCCTACGCCTTAAGGCGGTTGCACACTAGCGAACCGAACACGTCGCCAGAACACCGAACATAGGCCGACGCGTAACATGCTCGCTTCTGTGGACCGTGCAGCGAACGCCTTCGCTAACGTGATTCTGTGCGACGTTCGCGATGCGCTCCGATCCACCTGGAGTCGGTTTTAAAACCAGCACATCAAAGTTACGTTCGCCCAAATGTAAATATGTAAATAGATTTTAGATATTAAGCCACCCCATTGAAAATATGTAAATAATTGTATTGTAATTGCTGATCGCCCCTTTTATTGATGTACAACAGGATTTTTCCCAATGTGTTTTTCCTGTTAACTAAAGTTAGAATAAGATACAATTAATTAGTTTAATTCCTGATTATTAGTTTTAAGAATTTCAATATAAGCTTGAAAGAGCACTTGCTGGAGCGAGCTTATTAATAATGTAAGGATAGTTCGCCTATTTAAATAAATATTTTGGATGAGCTGATCATGCGGCTGGCCCCTCAGCATGTACCTTCAGGGGATAACGAACGGCGCGGCAATCGATCGCAGCTCAGTTGGTACGTTGGCTGTGGCGGTAGCGCAGGCATGCACTCTCCGCTACGCATGGCTGGTGGCATGAGGCGACATCACACATCGCCCCAAGATGGCCGTCTTCTGCCTATGTGTTCCTTCCCCAAGCTGCATTCGCGGACCCTTCACTGTTGGCGTGCTTACCTTTGATGTCGACGACATGGCGTGCTTCCTGGCATCTGGATGGCCCCTGGAAGGAGTCATGACGATGCCACCATCCTTGTTGAACTGATCTCTTCGTCCTCTCATTGCAGGTGGGTAGGTATGAGGCAGGAATGACTAAATGATTGGAAATTTTGCCGGAGTAGTTGTGGAAAATTTTAAGCGGAAAAAAATTGACGGAAAGTTTTCGCCACATGGAAGGGTGACAGCTCAGTAAGTTCTGCAATTTGCCGCTGACCCCTATTCTGATTTAGTGCAGGTCTAGTGCGGACGATGCTTTCATGTCCTTCCTTTGCATGCTGCATTAGGGAAATTGCCGTCCCATGGAATGTGCCTCTGGCCGTGGCAGAATAAGTGTTGTGATCTATATTATCTGCTGAGGCAGTTGTAAACACACTTGTCCTCAAATCAGAGGGGTACACTACTTTCTCTTCATGATGAATTCCAAAGGTATTATTTGCTATCTGTGTTGTGATTGATTTTAATCTATCATAAGACACACTAAGACCTAGTTTGTTTGTAGTATCAATAAGCTCCTTCTTACGAGTCTTGCCACACAGCTCCAAAGCAATATATACTGGAACTGGCATATCCTTCCTGGCATCAAGCCGATGTGGTGCTGCATTTTCCTTATTAGGTCTTTTGACGGCATGGCAATGGAGAAGTTGAGCAATGGTCGATACAGCTGGATCTTCTATTGTACCATCGTTATCAGTAGCCGATCCTGCGAGACTCATTTTCACAAGAGCTCGAAGTGATTCTAGAACTGCCGTCCTTACTGCTTGTTTCGACATATAATGCCATTCCCAAGAAGGATGTACAAATATATATCTCCTGACAATTTCAGCAGCTTTTGCAAGTTACATCCCTTCTGTATCGTAGCTATTTTTGCAAGATTCTCTTACCATATTGCCAACATCGTTTGTGAAAACTGCGAAACTCTCTTGGCCTGAAGTTCATTGAGCTTCCAGATGAGGACAAGCCTTCAAAATACGATCTCTCAACCTAGTTGAAGGAACGTCACCATCCGAACCAAGCTTCTTCATTCCTTCTGCATATGTTCCTGCTAAGTCTGCTACTTTAAACACAGCGTACTCATTATCGAAACCTGGTTCTCTTTGTTCTTCCATGTATGATATGAGACCAGCAAAGGCCAGGCCGTGAAACTGTCCTCTATCCAACGAATGTATGTTATTGTCTTACAAAAAGGACTGCATTCGGTAATAGTAAGCAGCAGACAGCTTAGGTGATACTCTGCATAGATAGAAACGAGGTCAGAACCAGCAGAAAACTTGGCTATCATAGTAGAGTCATTAATTTATGCTGCATATTTTTGTAGTTTAAGGATAGTAGACAAACAAGCCAATTTCGTCAATTTCTTGTTTCTCGTGCCCACTGTGTCAGAAAATATGCAATTTCCTGGTTGGTGTGGAGGCTTCTCTGCATGTTTTCACAGGCAATGACTATTGACCTTCACTTTCTTCCCTTGGTGTTATCTATTTCGCCCTGCTAAGCTTGGATCTTCCATATTTTAGGCTACAACTTTCGTGCCAGCAAGCATTATGAGAAGTAAGTGTGCTAGCAATCCTGGTGCCATCATCTAATAACCTAATATTAACATTAGTTGGTATGCAGCCAAGTTCATAAAACTCTACAATTGATTCAGCAAAATTAGCATATGTCTGTGCCTCATCTCTCCTTTGACTCCGTGCTGGACAGCTCAGATTTTCTTGAGTAGTTTCCTGGCACAAAATGCATTTATCCCAGTCTAATTCCGGGTATATATTTGAATCGAAATGGTCTTGTGGTTGCTGTGTTGAATCTACCTAGAAAAATTTTCTGGACGTCGTAGAAGTTAAATCTGTATTTCATAGTCTCACCACTATCCGCCACTTCAAAGCACCAGCAGATCTATGAACATCTATGAACAAACTGCTGTGATTTCTGGTTGTAGAAATCAAACCACTTGTCGCATCACTAAATGATCACAAAATCAATGCAAAAGCGAGTTTAAGAATATTTAAAAAGTTAAATTAGTTTAGTAAACGGTTTAATAGGTGCTGGGTCATAGGGCGTATTGATTGGTATCAAAACCATTGTCAGGAGTTACTTAGTTTGGGAGTTATGAAGAAAATAATATTTTTTTATGTAACATATACATGATAAAGTTTTCACAGCTGCGTATTCCACCCATATGGAAATTGGTCGTCGCTCCGCTATTTAAATGAACCTACAACCCTTAAAGAACGTCTGTGCAGAATGGCTTGCTTCTAGAATGAAATGCAAGGTTCCCTCAATTTTGTGCGCTTTAACCCCCGGACTATTATAATTATTATGTATCCTTTCACCGTATGTAAAATTTGTACTGCCGTGGGCCTAACGAGATTTTCCATGCTCTAGTCAAGAGAAAATGTGAAACTGTGTAACATTTTTGTGGTTTTTACGTACCTATTCGTATTCTTACATGTATGACAGCGTTGGCCTCGGAAAAAATGATATTTTACTTTTATAGGCCTACTACACATTTCTCAGCTTGTGCATAGGCTGTTCACGGTAAAGTGAGCACTACTTAGGGCCCTTCTCAATATTACTTCTCAGCCAATTTTTGTCTTTTCACCATTTGTTGGTACAAACATTGTCACGTTACTAATAAATACAGTATATACATTTCACTACATTCAATAGTTAACATCTGAGACTACAACAAAATGCATTTATTTGCTCTTATTTCTGTTGTGAGGTCAGTGATAAGTGCTCACTTTACCGTGAACGGCCTATAACTACTTTTCCAAAGATACATTTTTTTTAGATCGCGTGGTTTCTGTAAAACTTCATGTCAAAGCAAAAATGGTATGGTTTTGTGATGTAGAAATAAAATCATCAAAAAAAAAAAAAAAAAAAAAAAAAAAAAAAAAAAAAAAAAAAAAAAAAGGAGGGGGGGGAGGGCACTGAAAGATCTTGCCTTAATTTCTTTGAGGGTATGTTTAGCAAAATTTATTTTTTTAAAAATTAAGGACAGCCTAAAATCAGAAATATGTAAGTTTCCTTATTTTCAGAATTTTTTTTTCATTTGCAATAACATTTTCTTGTAAAATATTACGACGCCTTGAAGTAGCTCCCGTCATTTCTTCCACTATTGATTATTTCGTTTCTGAACGTAAGACAGCTTTCATTGTTTGTATATAAAAAAAAAAAAAGTGCAATTGCTATTTTGATATGTACTTAGGTGAAAACTATGAACTCAATTCTGTTTGGCGAGGAAAGAGTAATCACTGGTTTGTGGCACGAACACACAAATGGTTTTGTTGGCTGTAACACACCTTTCTCTCGGGGTGAGTACAGAGTCCGTACTATCAGGATGTAGATAATAATACAAATTTGTAAAATTGGCATGGATCACATCCCTCCATTAACCCCTTAATTGTTCGTGTAAGGTGTTGCAAAATAATAATTTTTGGCGTGTGGGCAGTAATTGCGAGTATCTTGTGACGGTTGAAACTTTTGAACCTACGGAAAGAGTATCAGCATGTCCATTTGCACAAGAAGCAAAACCAATCATATAATAGTTGGTGTTGCACGAGCAACCAATAACAGTGCCCTGGGAAAGATATTGTCCGAATCGGTGGTAGTTTCTGACATTGTAGAGCACCGACTGTAATTTAACCTATTCTGCAACATATCAGGTGTGAACGAGTACACCCCCGGATAATACGCTAAGGAGTTAAAGGCACTTACTAATCATATATTGTCTGTCAAATCAGTGTCTGCGTGTATGGGCTTATCTCATTAAATATCCTTGGAATGCAATGTTTCTCCAGTAAAGATTAAAAAAAAAAAAAAAAAAAAAATGTATCTACAGCCGCCACTTTTACGTGTAGGCTATACTATGAAATGTATTCAAAGAGAAGAAATACGAAAAATGCTAAACTGGCGTTCTTTAAGGCTTTCCTAGGCAGATGCCATTGGGGAATGGGAATATAAATACAAAGTGGCATCTATGGTGAGAATATAATTCATTGATTTGTTAAAGACCCAATTTGCGAGGGATTCAGCTACCCTTGGGAGGGGACAATTTCGATTCTCCCTTATGGCCAGACGTACCCTTGATGCGTTTAACGCTTTCATGCCCACTGTAGACCATCGTCGAAATGTTGCACATGAAGCTTGTATTTGAGCGGTACTGTACTATGCCATGTTCTGTGCCCAATTATACTCCTTGTGTGGTTCCTAAACCATGCTACATGCACTACGTTACGACTTGTTCCACCAAGCGCAGAGCCTACAAGTTTACAGGCTATGGTAACGAAACAAACTCATTGCCAGGTTAGGTACAGAGCGAATCAAAATACTTCCCCATTTGCAACACCATAAATTATAAAATAACCCGTTCAGTCCACGTGTGCATGATCGGGGACATGTTGCATATTAAGCGTATTTATAGTCTGCACTGTACATAACCAAGAAGTGGCCTGTGACGGGAGCGTTTTCATCTCTAGAGTAATCTGATTTGTTGAAGTTACAGCTTTTCTCATTTGTGAATGGCTGGCTCTGACTTCAGAGAACATGGGAGACCTTGATCACTGGTTTGCGAGAGACACGCTCGAAACAGGTACAGCATCCTTCAAAAATATTTCAACACAGCAACACTCGAGCTCGTAAATTATTTCGGGAACTGGACGGATTGGTGTGGAAATGGAAGGATTACAATTTCTCCTTAATAAGTTTTAGGACAACGCGTAACCTCCCCTACTGTACATAGAGGCGCACTTAATACCCTTGGCATTGGTTGGTAAACACTTACTGGCAGCTCACTTTTTCTCCTTTAATTTTCAGGTTCGCAGAAGAGATCGGAGGTAAGATGCCCAATAGCGCCACTCCCCTCACCAGAGAGGCGCCCAAACACCTATCTGGTTACTGCCGGCATCAAGTTACAGAACAATAAAGACCCAGTCCCCTCTCTACTAGTCTTAACTCTATTAACTAAGAGCACGTTTTCCAAACACTCTGTCTCCAGCAGCATTCTATTTAATTTAATCTAATTCAATGCATGCAATCATTTTTGAAATTTTTACTTCTCTGTCGCAAGGGTTTTTACGTCTCTGTTGAAGGTTTTTCCCTTGCTCTTCATAGTTAAGACTAGCTCTAAGTACACTTAGGGAGGTAGTCATGGCCCCGAAGTGTAGGTCATGACTTCCCAATCCCTCTTTGCCGCGATGCAAGTCTCCTTGCATGATTTACTTCCTTGTAGGAGTAAGGGGTTAGCCCTGAGACGCAATGAAATCCCGCCCTGCCTTCGGGACTTAACTGCACATACAACTTAGAATAAGGTAGTTTACATAAGAAAAGAAAAAAAGTACTCCTGTCCAGCACAGGAAGACCTGCGCTTTCACTACTGCCGTAAAGTTCGTAACCCGGGGGAGGGGGGGGGGGGAGTGAGTGAGCTAGTGATGTCCGGTTGGACCAACATTTTCCCCGATCCGAGATTGAATGATCCTAGTTCCAAACCAGGACCCAGTTTGATCTTGGTTCCAATGTAAAAGTGTTGCACCAGCGAATTTTCATCATTCTGGATTTCCGATTCGTCGATCATGGTATCAAAGTGAGGGATCGAGATTAAGTAAGAGACGAATTCTCCTATTGGTTCTTAATATATGACGTCACAGAAGTAGGCGTATTTTTCACTATAGATAGAACTAGATGTGCGATATTTTATCTGTGAATTATTGTTGTACGAGTTTTAATGAGTAATAGTCAAGTGCGTATAATGTTGCTTTAATTTCCCAAGAAAACAATCGCCCGTAGTTCTATCTTTTGGAGTATTTAAAAGCTACATTTGTCGAAGATTGCTGCTGATCTCGGATCGAGATTTCGTACCACCAATCTCGGCGGTTCGAAATAAACTTCATCTCGATCTTCAGTCAAGTTCTGAACTCGAATGGCGCAACAGTTTCCTGTGTCGAACTTAACTCCTTAAAGTTCACATTAATTGTTTAGTTCAGGTGTTGCAAAACAGGGAATTTTCGGTGTCAGCAGTACCTACGAATGTCTATAACAACTGACAGTTGGTATCCTATGGAATAAGTTTCCGTAGATCCATGGCATAAGAAGCAGCCAATGATCAAATGGTTTTTGAGTCTGCAGTAGTTAATAGCATTCTCCAGTGTAATGCGATGTCCTTATTGGCGCTAATGTCTGGACCTGCTCAGTACCAATCATGATTATAACTATTCTGCAACGTCTTTCACGTGAACGAATATACTCGGGATAATATATTAAGCGGTTAAATCCGATCTTGGATCGAGTTTCGAACCACGATGGTGCAACCGGGAATGAGTGAGCGAAATGAGCTTTGGACGGTTCTTAACATATAGAGAGCTCTTGAGAGCCGATGAGGGTGATTGAGGTGAGTATGGAGCAGCGCCGGAATGCAAGGGCGGGGAAACGGGAGATCCCCGTGAAAACCCGCCTACCTACGGTATCGTCCGGCACGATTCCCACATGCGAAAATCCGGAGTGACCCGGACGGGTATTGAACCCCGCATTGCCATAGTGGGAGGCTAGCAGGCCAACCGCTCAGCCACCGTGGCCACACCAGGTGGGTAGGAAACACTGAAGTTGGACTAAGGGTGGGTTTACTATTAAATACTGAAGAATTAATAATTGTACTCATTTTCCGTGTACTTAACGAGTTGTATGTTTCGCAGTTTATGATTGAATTAGCTAATTTTAAGTCGAGTCAATCGGAATCGTAGGAGACGAAAGCAGCCGACATAACCAGCAAACATTACTTACATATATTTAATTATTTGTGGTTACTGTTTATGTAATGGTTTTGAAAAATTTGTGATATCGTATAGAAGCCGATGCTAACATTGGGCATTTACATGAATAAATCTGAAACGGTTAATTAAAACGAATTCAACAATAACCTGTTCCACGAAAGAAAACATTACCATGAACTGTTCGTTAGATTAAGAGGAAACTGTCTCTCGATTAAAATAATTACATTCATGCAATTTCAGAATATGACATAACCTAAATACAAGCTGTAAATACAGTTTCCCGCCAACGAAAACTGTCGCTTTGCTCTGATTGGCTACTTCGTCTTGACTTATACTTAAGATACAATATACAACAATATCTTAAGTCAAGGAAAGAACGCACACGACAGTCACAAACTGACACCCTTGAACACATTGATTAATATCTTAACCACACGGCCCACTTATTCTGTTAGGTCAATCGTGAACCCGCCCTAAATCTGGGTATGCGCTAGGAATTAAGATTATGCATAGGATTTCCAACTTTCTTTTGGATTTGCCACAACGGCCAATTGAGACCACACGTCACATGGCATCTGATTCCAATGAAATTATCAAGGAAAATCTATATACAAAACTATTTTCGATACTACTTGTAAATGCAAAATAGAATATTATAGAGCTATCAACGATTTCTTTGAACATCTATACATATTATAAAACAAAGACGCCCGGCCGTGTGTGTGTGTGTGTGTGTATTCGGCTAAGGCTTCTAAACTACTTGATGGATTTTGTTGCATTTTTCACCATAATTTAAGGAAGGTTTAGGTTTATATTACAATAACATGTAATTTAAGGATAGTAGAGAAATGTCAACGATTTATAATAACGTCGGAAAAAGTCGCTTTTCGGGCGTTTACTTGGCTTACGCTGACTAAACCATAAGAGATGCACCAAATAAATGTACTACAGAAGCGTGGATGTCAAAAAGGTCTACAAAAAAGTCCGCGACAGCATATGTTTATGGATGACCCACAGTAACCATTTTGGCTTTTTAAAAATAGGGGTTCACTTACGAAGACTTTCTGAACAACACAGTTTTAATCTTATGTTAGTTACCTTAAGCATTTAGTGTATATACTTGCTGTAAACCTAAACAACGCCATATTTGTAAATCGCACCCGAGATAGTCCGAGGCTAGTACTTATAAAACAGCAAAATATTAGTCGCAATTATACCGGATGATTCGCAACGCTATTAGACAGACAAACTTCGGGAGGTAATTCTTCATGAAAAAATAAAAGGAAAACATATGCGACACTTTATACCTAAACCGAATATTAACGGAGGTATAAGCCCTTTAAAAAACGAGGATTTAAACAGTTTTTTTTTTTTTTTTTTACAAAATATCGGTAACGAAGTAAAATACAATTACAACTCTCGTATGTTATCGGGACCTTCGACTTACGAGCCGATGAAACGAGCGCTACCTCTGTCAGACTTGAAGACCTCTGTTACGTTCATGCACTCCTAATACTTCTCCGCGGCGATTGTCGTGTAATGCTGCGATGGGGCGTGCGCGCTCGAGAGGCAGGCCTTCGCGGCGGCCCCGGAGCGAGCATATATATACATGGCCCTGAAGAGAGCGTAGGCTCAGTCCGGCTCGAGGACCTCTGTTCCGTTCATGCTCTCCTAATACTTCTGAGTCGCTGCTGTCTCGTGGCGGGCGCGTATTCGAGGAGGCCGTTTTTTTTTTGGCCGGACCAGATGTCAGAGCGATCTCGCTGACTGCACTCACTGCTTAGTAAACAAATACTTTTTATACTTCCTTTGTCTGACTAGTTTGTAATGCAGTTTGAATAAGTTCGAATTGATAAAAAGTATTTTATTCATATATAACAGTGCTTGTCATTTAAAAACTAAGATATAAACAAACAAACGCTTTCATCACTGTTGACCATGTGACTTCTACACTCGTGTTCCTTTGAGGTAGGTCAACGTTTGGGTATATGCGCAGAAGACGAATAAGCGGTCTGTCTACCTCATCTTTAGTTACAATACAGGACAGTTGGCCAACCTAAGTAATAACTGCTGTTTTCGCGTTCTTCTGGAATGGCCATCCACAATCCACCTGAGAATTCTCTCCAACCAACGAAAACTTGCGACAAATCTGTTCTGTTTACTTTTAACCTAACCTCGTGTAACACAGCCATATAATAAGCAGGTCTTATTTCAAAGCAGGCATTTTTTTGGCAGAGAAGCTTATTTTCGTGAACAAATAAAATTAAAAAAATGCGCATACACGTGTTTTAAAAATATATATGAACATTAATTTTTGTAAATAACAGTTTCCCGCCAACAACACGGGCTCATCTGTTCTGGTTCGCCGCGGCAACAAAAGTTCCACTTAGATATAATTAATTAATTGTACGGCAAATTTTCAATGTGACAACTTAACTTGGCAATATTTATTTACTTGGAGATACATTTTGGTTGGATACACTTTATCAGAAAAGACTCCAAGGATTGTTTTTGTAATAAAAATTAATTAATATTTTATATCAACATTTTTATTTTTTTTTAACTTTGCCACCAGAAATAAAATAAACACAAATCCACCGCCTCGAATTTTTTTTTCAATTGCATATTGACGTACAAGGAATGTAGTGACAATGCGTTGGCTCATCCGTCCGTTCGCCAATAGTTAAAAAGTTTGGTAAACTTTGGCAGACGAATAGAAACGAAAAGCTGCCCTGCGACTGGTTGCATAGACTAAAGACGAGGTAGACCACTTATTCGTCTTCTGCGCATGTACAGGCTGTTCATTGCAAAGTGAGCACTTTTGAAAGCCCCTCTAATTTAGAATAATGGTAAAAAAAAAAAAAAAAAAAAAGTGTTCTATTTTAGCCTCAGACGTAAACTTACGAGTGCAGTGGAATACACACACGCTGTGTATTACTTACAAGACAATATTTATTTATAGATGTGTTTACGGGATAAAATATGGCTGAAAGAAAAAAAGTAACTAGGGCCTCAGAAGTGCTCACTTTACCGTGAACAGCCTATACCCACAACATTGACCTAGCATCTCAGGTCATACCGTGAACAGTCATACCCACAACATGACATCATCTCAAAGCATTTGTTTACAAATCAGTTTTCTAACCTAAATGGATTTTGGTTACGTTGTATCTTGAAATCGTATGCAATGAATTATTTTAATCGAGACAGTACTTATTCATTTCAAGAACAGTTCATGGTCGTTTTATTTCTTGGAAGAGGTTAGGGAATTCCCTTTAATTAATATTTTCACAGATTTCTCGACATAAATGCCCAGTGTTGGCATCCCCTTCTATGAGATATCGCGACTTTTTTTCAAAATGATTACATAAACAGTAACCACAAATAGTTAAATATAATATTTACTACAGTACTATTTTTCCAGGTCACGTTGGCTGCTTTCGTCTCCTACGATTCTAACTAGCTAGACTTAACAGTTGCTAGATCAATCATAAACTGCAAAACTTATTTTCCGTGTACTTAACGAATCATAAGTACAATTCTTAATTCTTCAGTATTTAATCGTAAACCCACTCGTATTCTATTCAGGATGGGAACAAAACGAGGTTTCTTGTGGGAGAGTTCGGCATAAGGGAAATTTTCGACGCTAGGTGCGCTGCTGTTCCAACGAGGTCACATTCAAGATGGCGGTAAACGTGTATGCCTAAATGATTTTTATGTGCGTTTGAAAGTTCGTGTTTGGCTCCAATTGTTATATGTATAGGCTGTTCACGGTAAAATGAGCACTTTTGGAAGCCCCGTTTATGATCTACTTGCATGCACGTTGTGTATCCTTCCACCTTGTGTAAAATTAACATTGCTATTGGCCTCATCACTTTATTCATACGTCGGTAAATTGAAACTGTGGAATTATCAGAAACGTACATATTTTATAAATAGGATCATTTCTACACTTCGGTGCATAAAAAAAAAACAGAAAGCGAAATAAATTATTTAAGTTATCACAAATGGTAACCTAACACTTCTTATTCGACGTTAAGATATGTAACTGCATCTCCATCCGCCATTACCAACTTTACTGGGCGCATGTCACTTATTGCCTCTGTTAAAATATACGCAGGTAGGGGCAGTGACTTTTATCTAAGGTTCACTTCAAAAGTGCTCACTTTATCGCGAACCGCATTTACCTATTTTGCTCCAGGCAAAATTTTCAAGTATTAACTTTATTTCTTAACTTTTATTGGCGTCCTCCAATGGCGTTTACGAGAGCAAACTGCAAAAAAAAAATACGACTATGTTTTGCATTGGCCGTTCATAAACAAACTTATTTCAAGGGAGAAACGTCCTTTGCCTAATGAAACTACACAGGAAATCCCCAATCCACAAAAATTATATTTTTTAACCATTAATTTTTTTCTCGATTCAGTTGTCATATTTAAATTAAGTAATGTGTAGGCCAACATTTGACATACCCGGTGTAACGCCTCAAATAGCCGCTACTTATTCCTGTCACAGCTATCTCAGCTTACTTTTGCAATGTGTATGTTAACGTAATATTTACTTATTTAATTTATTATTTGTTTGTGGCAGATATATCTCATTTACCCCAGCCTTTATTCATCATATTAATTGCAAGTTCAGATAACGTATTTCCTGATAGTTACGTTCGCAAGGCTTTCTGTTTTCATTCACAGAGTTATTTTTACGTGCGCCGCTTTGCATATAGGAATGTGTTGATTGGTTGCTTGTGGTAACACGAGACGTATTTGTAAGATATGATATAGCCGTCTCGTGACGGGCGCGATGTCTAAATTAAGGTGTCGTCTAAGCATGCAGTTTTTTAAGGCTTTGTAGCTATATCGGTTTTCACGTCAGGCAGGCGACGACCCAGTGGCTCGTCGTCGGCCTGAGAGATATTTTTTTGTTTTGCTAGCTAATTAGTCGAGTCCCGTACAGAAATACTGACTATCGATAGGGCGAAGACGAGCGGCATATCTGAAGAGGAATAGTTTAAGTCTGGACGCGCTACCTAAACGATTATTTTTAAAGCCAAGTTTGCGCTACGACAAAGACTCAAGTGACGTACCTCTAAGGCTCGAAAGCTTAGTGAGGGAAGACTAAGGCCGTGTCCGAATTCAGGTATGTACTTGCGTACTTGCGTCCTTGCATACTTCACTTACCTTGGCATGAAACTTGATGAATTCGGACAGGCAGTCATGTTGGCTTCGGTGCCAGTTATTAGCCAGCTAACCACTTTAAATGTTCATGTATTCCGACTAAGAATTTGATAATTTCCGAAGGTTTAAGGGGTTAAATGAAGTATTAAGTAATATTTAAATTTGATGTACATTAAAATTTATTGTCTTGACTTATTGCATGTAAGTGCAGTTTGGATTGCATTTTATCTTAGCCTCTGTAGGTTAGGAACATAGGCATAGTACTAATTTATGGCTTCGACCTTTTTTAAGGCGAGACTTGTGATAATTATTTACTCAGTCTACGAAGTAGTAATGTTGCCCTATTAAACTTTAAATCAAATAATTATGTCGGAAATCAATTGTAATGTACAAATAGCTTCTAAAAATGGCGGCACATATTCCGCATGTATGCGAGAAGTATACAAATTCGTTTACTTGTATACTTGCATACTTCACTTGCAGTTCGGACACCACTTACGACGTCACTTCTGAGGACAGGTACGTATAGGCTATTCACGGTAAAGTAAGCACTTTTGAAAGTCCTCTCATTTTGAATAATAGTCAAAAAATATTTTTTATTTTAACCTTAGACATTAACTTCCAAGTGCGGAGGAATATATACACTGTGTTTATTACTCACACTGCAATATTTTTTTAGAAAGGCAGAAAACGTAACTAGGACTTTAAAAACGCTTACTTTACCGTGAACAGCCTATACAAGTATGTACTTCAGGCGAATTCCGGCACAGTCTAAGGCCCACGACCAGCAGAACCAGCTACCGAAGATATCAAGAGCTGCTGCAGCGATCAAGATTTATTTGAAGCTAAGTGTGCTGGATTTTCGACACAGAGTCTACGTACGTAAAATGATTAACGAATTTTAAGGAACTGATCTGACTTACGTTACGCCATCTTGGATCGTCATTATTGTTCAATTTGTTCTACATGTATGCCTACGGAGCCCTGAACTGAGGTCTCATGTTCTCCCAACTGAGTTGGCGTAAGAAAATTATTTATTGATTTAATTTGCACATTTTTAAATAATTTAAAAGTGCATGACGACACTTAGCTACATTTCAACTGCAAATAAGATATACGTATGGGAGGGCTAAACCTCAAGTTACGGCCTCACAGAGCATAGTGAATTTTGAAACCAATAGCGAGCTGCTACAAAATACTTAGTATTTGAACAGATATTCATTTAATTCATGATGTTTAAACTAAAATGTTTATTTTTCAATTAAATCAAATCTACTTCAAAAGGCAGCAAAAAGATAAATTTATTAGCTGATAATGCCTGTTGGGAGGCCCTTAAAATAAAAAGTGCTCACTTTATCGTGAACAGCCTATACCTCCTATTGCTAGCCCCCATCAGGGACTAGTGATAGAATCCTGAATTATACAATTTTTCGACAGTATTAAACTAACCACCCCCCTTACTATTACCCCCCCCCCCCTTTTTCAAGGCAGGGAAAAAGGGCGGTAAAAACAGTATTGGAAACATATCCCAGGCACTACCCTGGGGCACTGGATAAAAATTGTGGCTTAGCAGCAATTAATTATTTTGTGCAGGGTGTGGGGGGAGGGCTAGCTTCTCTTTCCCACCGCAGTTCAAATGAAAACCGCCTGAGAGGACAAGGGCCCTCACAAGAGCCTATACCTCCCCCGCGCTGAGGGAGTAGCGTCTCAGTGATGCAAATCGGCAAATGTCAGGATCTCTCATGCATAGAGACCTGCAAAATCCGCGTTATTTTCCTGCAGCAGACTAAACTCCAGTGTGTTATGCGTGCTATCGACGTCCCTCAATGGCTGAGAGTATTTGTGGCACGACGTGAAAGACCCTTTTAACCAATAGTAACAGTTCAACGTCAGAGTGTCCAATCACCTGTAACACAGTTACACAGGCACATGACCTCATATAGAAACCATCAGGCAACGAAATCACGGGTAGTGCTCAGAAACTTATAGGGCGATGGCGTCTAGCTTGTCCCAAAATAATAACGCGAATTATGCAGGTCTCTGTGTCATGCGTCATGCATATACGCAGTTGTGAATCAATAGGTTCGAAAACATCGCATCCAAAGCAAAAATACAGTTCGGACAAAAATATGTATAGATGATTTACCAATAGAACAGGTTTCGCATTTCATCTATTTAGGTCGTGACATTGGCTATGATAGAGGTCATGACATTGACAACAAATTACATAGATTTGGATATATATGCGGGACAATACAAAGGACATTAAAAAATATGACAATGAAAGATTCTATGCCAAAATTCTACAAAACAATGGTTGTACCCATTCTTACTTATGGCTGTGAAAACTGGGTCCCCACTCTTAAGGAGAGGTCTAAAATACAAGCAACTGGAGTGAAATTTTTGAGGGGGCTTAACCCCTTAACGTATTATCCCGAGTATATTCGTTCACGTGAAAGACGTTGCAGAATAGTTATAATCATGATTGGTACTGAGCAGGTGGAGACATTAGCGCCAATAAGGACATCGCATTACAATGGAGAATGCTATTAACTACTGCAGACTCAAAAACCATTTGATCATTGGTTGCTTCTTATGCCATGGATCTACGGAAACTTATTCCATAGGATACCAACTGTCAGTTGTTATAGACATTCGTAGGTACTGCTGACACCGAAAATTCCCTGTTTTGCAACACCTGAACTAAAAAATTAATGTGAACTTTAAGGAGTTAAAGGACGTACAAAGTTGGATCGATTGAAAAAAGAGGACATAAGGCAGGAATTGAATATATATAGACTTAATGATACAATTGATCCGTATAGATAATAATGGAAAGAACATATCACACGAATGGATGAGAGAAATCTTACAAAGGATATAACACTCTATAATATTAAAGGCAAGAGGGATGTTGGTCGACCAAGATGAAGATGGAACGAAGTATGAAGGCGGAACAGGCAATGGCCTAATCCATGAGGTGTAGAAGATGTATAAGAATATTCCTAGGAAATTCGCTATGCGGTTAGTCTGTATATATATTTTAACTTCTGATATTACACTTAAAGTCCAGATAGCTAGAAGTAAAACATCTACCGTAGGTGATCCCATGTTCAATTTAAAAATATGACTTCAACAAACAGTTTATATGAAACCATACACCTAGTTAAAACAATCTTTTTGAAATTTGTAAGAATCGAGATTTAAAATTAGAGTGAAGAGATTTGGACGGCTCTTAACAGCGAGGTCTTGAGAGCCGATGAGGGTGATTGAAGTGCAGAAGAAGAAGAACATGACGGTAGATCCTTGTACGCACGACCCCGTGTTCTGTGCTCACTGCCACGCTATTAATTGCGAACCTTGACACAACTGCAATGTAGGCCAACATTACCTCGGCTATTCACCTGCTCGTGCAGCAGATGGAGCCGTCATGCTCAAGCTACTGGATCTGTCGTCACGGGGCGTGGACGAGCCGGTTGGCTGACGACTGACGCGCGCGCCGTCTGACGGCCTGCTGTGACACCACCGACCTCTGACCTCTCTCAACTGCGTACGTCGGCACACGCTGATGAAGACACACACGACCCCACTCACATCGCTTCGCTTTGATCGGGGAGGAGCATACGAGAAGTTTTGCCAACCTTACCGAACTAATTTAATTTAACTTGTTCCAGTCACAAAATAACGATAAGTCACAGAATATCCATTAAGAAACAGTAGATAAGCTAAAATGTCAGGCTAGCATCCAAATTATGGTTTTATTTAAGTAGTATCTTGATTTTTGAAGTTAATTTCCTATGTAGTGAACAAATATGAAAAATTACGGTGACAGCGGTGGCGAAAAAAAAAAAAATAAAAATAAAAATAAACACATTCATACACACACACAAAATGTGCTAAATACGAGGAGGCAATTAAGCGATAACCGAACAGCTGACAACTGACACACATGTACTAATGTTAGTGAAAATAAAAGTGCGTATGCGTTGATGTTAAGAATAAAAAAGATTACCAATTAAGCGACAAAGAAAAAACACACCAGAATATTTCAAAATGCTTAATGACTATGACTCCACACTTCGTAAGGATTACTTAACCATTGATATATATGTATATCCAATAGTTTTCTCCATATATACAGAATTGTTTCGTAACTTATGTTACAGGCTTTGGGAGGTGATTCCTTATAGGAAAACATTACAAGACCTCCATCGCTTAACAAACTTGGTATAGCCCGCTTAATTTATATAGAGAGGAATTGTAACAGTATATTGTAGTTGTTATTCCAACGTAAATATTCGCAAACTAATATATTTTGCAGTTACGAAAATGCAACTGAGCTGACTTGCATTCCTCCTGAAGTCCTTCAGTGATATTCTGAAGTGCAGTGATTCTCACAATCAATAGCCTCAATTTTTCCCAAGAGGAAACATTATATTCTGGCTCATGTTGCTACCTGATATAACCTACATATTAAAAGACATAGACGAGTGAACCCTAGTGTAGTAATGTGAAGCGTGGTAGGAGCTTGCGGGTTCGAGTCTTTAGAGTAGCCCTGGTTTGTTTGTTCTTCGGAGCACGAATTTTCTTTAGCATGTAAATAGCATTATCGCAAAGACGTCTGCTGGAATATTACAACAACGATGCAAGTTTGTTATAGTCATATTAATAATATTATAAATGCAAAAGTTTCTATGTTTGTTACTCAATCACGTCATAAGGGCTCGACGGATTTGGATGAAATTTGGTACAGGGGTAGATTATATTCTGTATTAGCACATGGGGAACTTTTCATACCGGAAAAACGAACAGTTTTTTAAGGAATATACAAAATATGCCACCAACCTTTGAGCATGTGCTGGTTGGTGGTCTGTTTTTTTTTTTTTATATATATATATTTTGCAGGCGGATGGGGCTGTTGGTAAGAGCTAGTTACTCTATAAATAAAACAATAATTATTTATGGCAAGCCTACTTTGCAGTGGTTCATATTAAATTCCTTTCTTTTCGGTAGGAAATCACGTTCTCCTGCAGAGGAAGCTTTCCGTAGTAACTAGAAAGTTCATTAAATTTTACTTGTTAAACTACTATTGCGGTGTGTCGGTGTTTAGCCATTCAGAAGCCCAGGATGATCTGTTACGTCGTCAAGTTAAAAATTATCTTGTAAAATAAGAAAGTCTTGCATTTTCACTCACCAGATGCTGTAGTAAATGGAAATCTACGCTACCGGAATGCAAGTGATCTTGACGAATAAAACACGCTCGACAACTAAAACCGATTTCCTGCACGTGAACTACACGTGGTGAATTTTTAATGCTAATAAAAGTAATTTTATCATGCTCGCTGAGAATCTCATCGTCATTACTATCGTGATAATTCAAATAGAATGAATTTCAAATTAATACATGTTTCTAAATGTTTTCTATAGCCACGAGTTCTTAGATACCCTATTGTCACACTAATTGTTTGGCTTAACACGTCGCCTAGTTACTTTTCAACACATCTGCTGTAAAACTGAATATGTTAAAATGTGAAATAAATTTTAACCATACCACCTTTGAATGCGCACTGCTGTGTTTACTTTCAATTCCGTTCGTAATTCACTAAACTAATTATTTCGCTAAGTAGCGGAATTCCATTTGTTAATATTTTATAATTATGTTATGCAGTATTCACTTCCAAAATTTAAAGAATTTGCTTTGTTTCACGCCTGCCTTAACAAAGATTAGTATTTAAAGTTTTTTTTTTTTTTTTTCCCCGCGTGGAGTCTTAGTTCGTTTCGGAAATTGCATGTAAGTTATGCATCTGCAGGGTAGAGCACACAAAATGCGGCGAAATATACTGAACTCTCACATACATATACATGATTTGCTATCGTGCAGAAGAATTTCACTTCAAGTGCGGTAAATTTTCCGAAAATGCAAGTAGAAATTACAGTTGTCTCCTACGTCCTCTAACTTTTACTATAGAACCGGGCGGAAATAATTAAGATTTTACAGATCCAGCCTTTCCGTAAACAATCGGTCACAAATAGTTTTAACAACTGGCCTTAAAAAAATATTAAAAATTAAATAAAGCTATAACTTTTTTTTTTTGCCCAATACGCATCACTGTCGATGATCTGCTCCCCAAAGTTACCCTTAAATGAAACTCTCAGTCAAATGAAATGTCCGACACCAGAAGCAGCATATCCAACGTGACACCTCAAAGTGCGGTGTATGTTTACTGACGACTAAAGCCCGTGTCACACTGTCAGATTCTTCTGCCAAACTGCTTCCGGTAAGTTCTGTCGAATAAAGTAGAACAGTTATGACGTCAATGAAACGTCATAAACGCCGCCATTTTTGCCTGAGAAATTTAAATGGCTTCAGTTTCCCTCAAACGTTAAAAAATTGGACCGGTTCAAAAATTTATTTGATGTTTGAGAGTCTCAGCCAATCAGAATCGTTCACGACAAAAATGGACGTCAAGAAACTAAAAATAATGAATGCTTGCTGGAAAAGAAGTAAGTTATGAGGATAATTCATTTATGTAGAAGCTGTCTGGGCATGGATGCTATTTTAAGTGAATATTGGACATTATATTACGAACTCAGGGGCATTCATTTCATTGTGCAGGAAACATATCTCATAAATAAAATTTTATCGTAGTAAAGAAACGAAAATAAATTACAATAATACTTACATTTCTCCCTATAATGGGCCGCATGGAAAAACAATTGCAATATCTCACTGTGAAAATAATGTTTAAATAAAATTTCAAATTAGATTCTCCCAATAAAAGGGCTTGACAGTGTGACACATTAAAAAATAACACATTCAAGATTGTTTGATAAAATTGGTAGGAAGCAAAAATTTGATGACCGTATTCTGTCCTCGAATTTCATTGTCAAAAATAGTTGAAGGCAAAAATTTGACAGCGTGGCAGGGGCTTAAGAAAATCTTGAAAGGACTCGCCTGTATTCACGACCGAATGATCCTCAGTTCTGTTTGTCTATGTATTCCCATTTTATAAATAGTACAATTATGTCAGGTGTGTATATGGGTTTTTACATGCACGCACCCATGTGTTAATCGCCTAAGTTCACTATTACGGTTAACTTTATTTAACGTAAGTTACTTTTGTATATTTAATATAAGCTTCTTTCTAAGTTTATAGTAGACATGAAGTTTTGTCTCATTGTTTTATTTTTTCTTTCCAAAAAAAATAAGTGATATGTTTTA
The DNA here is from genome assembly GCA_029891345.1 of Dryococelus australis. Classification (NCBI taxonomy): domain Eukaryota; kingdom Metazoa; phylum Arthropoda; class Insecta; order Phasmatodea; family Phasmatidae; genus Dryococelus; species Dryococelus australis. The sequence goes on along the minus strand of CM057008.1, from coordinate 45,159,276 downwards.
TTATGCAAAGTGGTTAAGTGTAAGAGAAGGTGATTATGCCTTAACTTCGCCACAAAATATAAAGACGTTTTATTATTATTATTATTAATATACCCTATTGGCTCGCACGCTTGCTAACACTGTACAATACACCGTGCATTACAGGCCGGTTCTCTGTCAATATAACACCGAGTTTAAAGTGTTACAGTATAATATTATTTCCTACGAACAATAATATACAGTCCGCCCTGTTCGTTTGACTAATTTTTACTTTGAGTGTTGCTGACATCGCAGAGAACCTTACGAAAACTGCTGGAAAATTAATATTCCTTCGCAGGTGTTTTCATGGAATGTTGCGGCAAACTACTTAAAACTCAGCTAAATCCAGGCGACCTAATGTTCAGTTTTAATGCCGCTCAAAGTATTATGAACATACAAAATAATGGGCAGTGGTAGAAAGCGCATTGTTTCCAATGCCCAGTGTAGCTTATCTGTACAGTTGGCTAACTCGAATGTGAAAAGAACTATAAAACAAAAATACTTGAGGATCTTCTTATATGGCTATTACGGTTTGGTGACTCGATATCGAAGATAAACTTTTTAAAACCCCCAAGCAATTTGTAAATAATAAAATTCATCGTGCTTTTCAGCGTAAGTGTGAAAATTCTAAGTTGAAGGGGGCAACGGTAGCTGAGCGGTTAGCACGTTCGCCTCACAACAAGGCGAACCGGGTTCGATCACCGGCCGGGTAACTCCGGGTTTTCGCAAGTGGGAATCGTGCCGGACGATGCCGTTGGTCGGCGGGATTTCTCGGGGATCTCCCGTTCCCCCCACCCTTTCATTCCGGGGCCGCTTCATATTCACTCCAATCACCCTCATCGGCTCTCAAGACCTCGCTGTTAAGAGCCGTCCAAATCTCTTCACTCTAACTTGAAATCTCGATTCTTACAAATTTCAAAAAGATTGTTTTAACTAGGTGTATGGTTTCATGTCAACTGTTTGTTGAAGTCATATTTCTTTAATTGAACATGGGTTCACCTATGGTAGATGTTTTACTTCTAGCTATCTGGACTTTAAGTGTAATATCAGAAGTTAAAATAGATAAACAGACTAACCGCATAGCGAATTTCCTAGGAATATTCTTATACATCTTCTACACCTCATGGATTAGGCCATTGCCTGTTCCGCCTTCATACTTCGTTCCATCTTCATCTTGGTCGACCAACATCCCTCTTGCCTTTAATATTATAGAGTGTTATATCCTTTGTAAGATTTCTCTCATCCATTCGTGTGATATGTTCTTTCCATTATTATCTATACGGATCAATTGTATCATTAAGTCTATATATATTCAATTCCTGCCTTATATCCTCATTTTTCAATCGATCCAACCTTGTACCCAGGAATATATAGAATTTAATTCTTATAACGTGAGTAATAATTTTGAGCAATATAATTTTTGTTCGCTTTTGAGAATTAACGTGATATATATTTACAGTTTAGAATTCATTCTTTTTTCTTTAAATCATATCTTTTAGTTGTCATACTTTTTTTCCATTTATTTTTCTGAGCCACAGCGAAAAATGGTGACATATTCAAAAAATGCAGAAAGTAGTTTTTTCCTCTTTAACATTTTTAGCTTTTTCGTTACATGTCGGCAATACTTCCTATCTGGAGAAGGCATGCCATATCTCGCTTTTAAGGAACGTTAACTTTATTTTGTGTTTTCTAAGAAACTGACGCTGTTGGAGACATTTCAAGGGCGAACATAAATGTAAGTCGTGATGCAAAAAAAAAAAAAAAAAGCATTCCCGTTTCAAGAAAACAATTTGTTTCCGAGGTTATTTGTTGCTGGATTATGTGCGAGCAGAATAAATATATATAATATTTAAATACTAATAAACATCAAGCACGGCAGTGAATCTATCATTACAGATGAAAAAAAATTAACAGGAAAAGGAACTATTCTTACTGGTAATTAACTGTAACAGCAGGTAACATCTACGCAGAATTCATGTTAAGTGTTCACTTTTCGTCATGCCCTAAAACCTTTCCACCTCAATCCAGATTTACATAAACCGGAATTATTTACACGATTCACTTCAATCCAGATTTACATAAACCGGAATTATTTACACGATTCACTTTTACGTGAAAATGGTTATTTCTTTTGTGGTCACTCACTCGCCAATGCTCTACACGCAGTCAAACAATACAGGTGTTTCGTAACTTATGTTAAAGACTTGGAAAGCTGATGAAGCATTGAACAACAGGTAGAAAATTCGAGACACCCTTTTTGTCCTTACACGAGTCAATAAGGAGATACTCCTTGAAATGCGATGCTCAAAAATGATGAGACGATCGCCCAACAGTCAGATATCTCGCGTGATTGTTTCGTATGGTCCATTAACGGTAACTTAACAGCTTTTATGTAGCCCTGCGTAAGTTCTACTTTCAGGATATCCCTCCGCCCCATGCGAACAATATTTAACTAAGCCAAGAAAGTTGCACCGAATCTACCACGCACTGCATTCGTGCGCACACATGTTAACGATATTTTGCGTAAGAACTATTTCTTGCTAGGAATTACCAGCACACGCCTTTTTCTTTCTAGTTTTATTTACATTAATATTAAATTAAATATTATAATTTATCGGTGAAATATAAGTAAAACTTCAATTTAATCAAAAATTAATTTGGTTTTTTATGTTAGTAGAAGTTCATGATATTTGAGAGAATAGCAGAACTAAATAAAATATAGCACTGGTCTTAGTGTGTGTGTGGCTGACTTTGTATTTAACAGTCATTTCACTATGAATGTTTATTTATTGTTACTGTTAATAATTTGGTTTAATTTTTATTTGACCCAGTATTTTAAAAATTAATAAATTGTACAGGATTAGATATTATTAATATTTGTTAAATTTTCGTTTTAACTGTGATTTTTCTTAGTTGACTGACTTTTAAGTTTGTGTTTATGTCGTCTCTTGGCCACAAATAATGTTGCAAGTATTGCGCGTACAAATTAAAACAAATTCATCATTTCGAATAACCATAGTACAACCATGCATGTGTACTTTTTTTTTTAATTAATGCAACACTGTACAATGAAATTTTCCGATAATTTGTTTTCCCCCTTAAATGTTTGGCATTTGTAGAAATACGAACTTAAGTCCAGTCATCATAAGTTTATCTTTTATGGAGGTAATCAGTTAAGAAATTAGGAAAACTCCGATTTCAAACTTACGTCCAGCGATTGTCATCTTGTTCTATTTACTACAGCTGGACCTGATGGATGCTGTATTTTGTGGACGGTATTAATTCATCTTCGATCAATTACATTACACTCTTGGTATTGTTATAATCATCTGTTCGTGCTTCTGATATGAAGCACGATTTACACATGTTGCCAGATTCAGTACTGGTCAGTTAATAACTTAACCAAGTGCTGAATGAACTGAAATATGTTTAAGGCAAAAACCGAATTGTGTTTGCTCTGGTAAAATAAAACATTATTTTAATTTCTTTTTTACATTGGGCAATATTTGTTTGTACTGGTGAAAATGGCATTTTATGTTCAGTCATTACGTGTTAATTAAATCACTTCGATTAAAAACTTTCGAAAAATTTTTTAACAACAAATAAATAATTGAAAATGTGTGCCATCTGCCATGATTTAGGTCGGTGTTTGAGCATACTTTGGTTAATAGACTGTCAGAATGTGAACCTGTACAGTTCGTTTGGCTTCAATAGTATTATCTTCATTTATATATGATTTGAAGTAGTATCGTCATGACTTCTTTTAAAATATAGGAGTTTCGACATCAACTGAGAATACTCGAGGCATCTCAGAATATTAGATACAACGCTCTGAATAACAGGTCTGAGTCTCGAATTGTTCTCGTTGTAATCTTTATTTTTCTTATTGGAGGCTGACTCATATTTACAGAAATCTATTGACACTATAAAATGACACACTTCATCGCTAAAATATAAAGGTATTATCAGTGTAACATTTACTTGAAAAAGAAATATTGTTTACTGCAGATATGTTCATGTTAGTGATTCTCACTCTTTTTAAACTTACGAAAAGATATGGCATAACTACTCAAACCTAATGAACTCAGGATTGTGGCCACTCAGAATCAGCTATATTCTGCAAAATTATCTCAAGAGTTCAACTGGAAATCCTCGTACACATGGAGGAAAGGATAACAGGAGATGGCATGCTGTGGTGTCATTGAAGCTGCATTTTCGTCCATCGCCATATTGTGACACCCTAAACCTTCATAGATTTTAAACAAATAACAACTGATGAAGCTAAGCTGTTGGGCTAAATACCAACATGCTCTGATACGATAGTATAAATTCCATTCTGACAGGTTGGGTTTCCAATGTTGTGGTTGTCGCAACATGGCGGACAGGATTCATCATTTTATCATGGACAATTACACTTAGTGATGGGGTAATCGCTGGTGAAATAGTCGATTATTCGATTATTTAATTATATCGGATTCATGGATTAGTATAAAAGATTTCGATTATTCGCTATTTTCAGCTGTTTAACCTGAAACGAAACAAAATATCGCAGATACATTAAAAATAAACAATAACCCCGTACGGCTATTAGGAATGAAAATCATGCAAGGAGACATGCATCGCGGCAAAGAGGGATTGGGCAGCCATGGCCTGCACTTTGGGGCCATGACTACCTCCCTAAGTGTACTTAGAGCTAGTCTTAACTATGAAGAGCAAGGGAAAAACCTTCAACAGAGACGTAAAAACCCTTGCGACAGAGAAGTAAAAATTTCAAAAATGATTGCATGCATTGAATTAGATTAAATAAAATAGAATGCTGCTGGAGACAGAGTGTTTGGAAAACGTGCTCTTAGTTAATAGAGTTAAGACTAGTAGAGAGGGGACCGGGTCTTTATTGTTCTGTAACTTGATGCCGGCAGTAACCAGATAGGTGTTTGGGCACCTCTCTGGTGAGGGGAGTGGCGCTATTGGGCATCTTACCTCCGATCTCTTCTGTGAACCTGAAAAATAAAGGAGAGAGAGTGAGCTGCCAGTAAGTGTCAGCAGGGCTGGCTTTTACTGGTTTTTACTTGAACGTTAAAATACGGTAGTGACCTATGGATGAAAATACATATTAAGCTAGCCTAATTGACCTATAATAATAACCTAAATATAGCCTATAGAAGCACATGTCCTTGGGGACATATGTATCTAGAATAATGTTGTGCTACCTGACAGCGGCCAATCTCTGTAGTCATAGGCTGTGACAGAGCATATATACGGCCGTATGCTGTAAGTGCACGGAGCTTCGCAGGGGGGGGGGGGGAGAATTGACTTAGCACTACGGGGAGGTCTCTCACCAATTGAAGCATCGAACCACACGATGCTGCAAACCTCTACCTCTCGGCAGAGGCGGCCTTGGAATCAGCTGCAGCGCATGGCCAAGCATACATGGCTGGGATGAGAGGTTAAGTCTTTGTTAACCTATAATATCCTAAATAAAAATATTTCAAGTGAAGTCGTGTGTAGGTAATTAATCTAGGCTGAGCTGTCCCTTCGGGGCTGCTAAGGTTAAACTACTGTTTATATATAAAAGACTGCGCAGGGTCTATAATGATTGGCAAGGCAGTGTGTCACACGCAGGTCTAAGGGGGCCTGTGGACTCACGGATGCTCCCTTTTCTATCCATACATTCGTCGAATATTTAACAAACTTTAAGGCAGGATTTAGAACAATTCGTCGCGTCCGTCCGTCAATCACGTGACCAACAGCCAATCAGAGGTGGCCATTAATTCTATCCGCAGTGTTTTGTTTTCGCAGTCTTTCGTTTGAATGTGTTTGTATATTTAGCTTTAAATGAAATTACGTTAGATTTTCCCTGAATATTTATTGACAAATTCGTTTGCAAAAATATGTTCCTTTTTTACAAAATGAAAAGTAATAAAATCAGGTTTTATATGCTATTTAAAATTTTTTTAACATCAATTAATTTTCATTACGTACATGTACGCACATTTTGGATACTTACAAACATAATACCACCAAAAATATTCGCTTTTCATGGAGATATTTTTTCTATTTGTGAACAGTTTTGTTCGTGTTAATTTGCAGCAGTGAACTTACAACAGATGTATGAAGACTTATTGTAAGTCGCTCGTCTGGGAGATGGACGGACTGATGACGGACGGACGCTATGGGTTGTAAATCCTGTCTAACTTTCGACGGTCGGATAAGCCACCGTCTTCTCACGATATTAAGTCGACGTGAATACGAACTTTTGAAGTAAAACACAAGGCGATGGATTTGTGTTTATTTATATTTGGTAATAATTTCAGGAACTTTAAATGTAAAAAATTCATTATAAACTCTTATCGCGAGAAAAAAATAAGTTTCCCCAAAATATTTTTTTCTTGAAAATGTATTTCCAACCAAAATATATATCTCACTAAATAAATAGAACATTGATATTTTACCGTACAGAATAATTGACGGGCGACTGATTGTTGTGAATCTCTTTCAACTAACGGATGCGATGGACTATTGTGAGTCCACCTTAACACAAGCTTACTATGGGGGCAACATAGTTTCTATGGAGGCCTGAACTCCATAAAAATAAATGGTCTATCGAGCTCACAGTGGGGACTCCAAGACATAAGTTGTCGATGTAGAAAGTAGTTGGAATGGATCCGAGGTCCACTGGTCGAAAACCAACCTCGAGTTTCAGGAGACATGAGCGATCTTTCTGCGTGAATTTATACTCATAGTCCGCTCACGGTTACTTCCAACTTTTCTGAAGCCCTAGTAAATTTCTGCTTCCAAGATATTCCTCCACCTCATGCAAACAAAGCTTAAGTAAGTCTTGAAAATTACACCAAATTGGCAAAGTATCGAATCCGTGCGCACTCAAGTGCATAAGAACTATCTCTTAAAGGCTGTTCACCATAAAGTCAGAACTTTGAAACCAACCTCTGAAAAATATCAATCCCTCTGCTTGCGTATATTTTAACGGGTACACTGACAGGCAGTAGCTTCTCCTAGTCAAAAATTATACTACGCGGAAGTTATGAGACGCGGCGAAAGGAACTCAAAATTGCGGAGCCCCCCCCCCCCCCCCCCCAAGGGCGCGATGCTTCGTAGTACTTACTGAACGTAACATATTCTTTGATTCTTTGGCAATCGAGTGGTGTAGTTGAGTTATGCATGTAGACGATAGATTCGGAGATGCAATGCCAAACTTTATCCCCCGATTTTGTTATCATCGGATTTTCTGGATTGCCTCCCGCTACGGTCGCAAATTTAAATACGTGTTAATGTCAATGAGGTGTGCGTAGTGAAACAAGAGGAATACGTGGTCAGGTACACTGTCGTACTCACCATCTCGTCTACAGCGATATTCTTGCAGACGGGGCAAGTTGTTCAGAGGAGCAGCAGTGGGAAAGAAAGCGACTGTAGCTTGCTTTATAGGCTGTTCGCGGTAAAAATAAGCTGTTTTGAAAGCCCTGCTTAAAATATTCATGTAGGCACATTGTGTATAATTCCGCTTCACGTAAAATTTATCATCGCCACGGGCCTCATCGCTTTATACTGACGTCGGTCAAGTGAAACTGTGAAATTGTTAGAAAAATAAATATTTTACAAATGTGCTCTTTTTTTTACACTTCGATGCGTAACAAAAACAGTAAGTGAAAAAAAAAAATTTAAGTTTTCACAAATAGTTACCTAACACTTTTTATTCGACCTTAAGATATGGAACTACTTTCCCTTCATCGTTACCAACTTTACTGGGCGCGCATCACTAAGTGCGCACGTTGCAATGTAAGCAAGCAGGGGCGGCGACTTTTTCCAAAGGTAGATTTCAAAAGTGCTCTATTTATCGTGAACAGCCTTTAAGGAACCATTCAAGCATTCGCCTCGTGGAGTGTTCCAAAAAACAACGAGGAAATTAAAGAGTAGACCAAAGCAAAGGAAGACATAGTAGAGAATCAGCGAAACAGGGAGGATATATATCAGAAAACATAAATATTAGTAGGAAGTAGCGTAATACAGCAAAAAAAAAAGGGGGGGAATATGAGGAGACAGCCGCAGTAAGACAAGACGTAAATAAGAGAAAACAATAGAACAAGAAGAAACTAGTAGAGAACGTAAAAACAGTGATTAAATAGAAGAGTGCTGCCAAACAATAAGGAAATAAAAAGTATGTTGGAAGGAGATGCACTTTTTAAGGTGTGTTAGTAAAAAGAGGCGCCATTGAAGTGCTAATGTACTTAGTATCACATACGCAGCTGAGTCTTGGACAACAGTCAAAAGAAGAGATAATTTGAAAATCAGAGCAAAGGTATTGAAGTTTTCTTCTTCTAGTTCATTATGACCAATCAGGGTCACAAGTGACTTGTCCAGCGAGCCTTCGCTCTTCTCAGTACCTCCTCATTCTTTCACTCCTCCTGTTTTCCTCTGCTTCTGCGAGTTGTATCTTGTTCCTGGTGTCAGTCCATTTGTGATCTTCCACCACGTTCTTGTACCTGACTCTGTCTTGTACTATTGTGTGGGGATTTTGATCCATAATGCCAATTGCCTTCCAGCCCTCCCTAACTCCCTTCATTCAGCTGTTTCCCGTTAAGCATGTCACATTCCAGATCTTCTTGGTCAGGCTGTTGTCGTCCATCCTCATCAGGTCCCCCCCCCCCCCCCAAATCAAAACCTTCTCTTCCGTATCACACTCGAGATTGGTTCTACGCTCTCGTACAGCTCCTGCCTTGATCTATGACGTTTACATAGAGCATGGTAACACTAAGACAAAGAGGGGATTAGTAATAGTGTTATACAGGCAAGAACAAGAGTAAAATACTTGCATGGGATGATAAAAAGAGACAGGTTGTAATTGAATGTACATGACCAGGAAATGGGAAGCGAGAGGACATATGAAAATGTTTCAAGTACACAGGATAAGGACTCCAGGGGGACCCAGAAACAGGCGGGAGGCACGAACGATTGCAGGAATACGTGGAGAGAAAAGGAAAGAAAATGTGAGTGAGTGAAGAGCTTTGGGCGGCTCTTAACGTCGAGGTCTTGAGAGCCGATCAGGTGAAGCGAGCTGAGCATTGAGCAGCTCCGGAATGAAAGGGCGGGGGAAACGGGAGATTCCCGAGAAACCCGCCGACCAGCGTCGTCGTTTCGCCTCTGCGAGTTTATGTACTCTTTGGCTGAGGTCTGCTTGGAGCATAGAGTGAACATGATGGGGGTAGAGTAATCATACTAGCTGTGCAAAACTAGTCTCCGTGTCCCAACATTGAACTGCTGCCAACAAGACTTGATCATTAAGGACGTGGTTAGAATTTGAGGTTAGAACTCTGATTAGTAAAGAAATACTTTATCTGACCAATTTTGAATGCAATTTGATTAAATTAGTAAAAGTTATTTGTTCATATAAATTGGATTGTAATTTGAAAATTGTGATACAAAAAACACGCCCGCCCATTACTGCTGACCATGACACTTTTACAGATGTGTTGGTGTGGAGTAGGTCAGTGTTGATAATAGAGTAAATAAGGCGTATACCAGAGTTTCAAAGGCAATGTTATTGAGAGGCCGTTAATTGGTTTTAGGCCTCCTCTATGCACACCAACTTAGTCGGCACAACTACTGCATCACTTAGAGCTACGAAGTTGGCGTTACTGAGTACTCACAGAGCTCCTGGCGAATATGCCTTGAACTTCATTGAACTGTAGAACAAATATAATTACAATCACACGTACCGTTCAATATCTTCAGGAAATTTGAACACTTGTAGATCACCTTCGACAGTGGAATAAAATGAAATATGGGTGGGATCAGAAAATTACGATGTTCTGCCAAGAATTGCAACGCATTTCCGAAATTCAAAATTATCCTGGCGTTACGCTAACGCTATCAACAACAATAACATGACCAGGCAACATAATATAAATTAAGAGGCAAAAATTTATTTTGCGTAAATCTGTGAGAATGCATATTTTTTAAAATGTATGAAATACTTAAGCTCCCGCAGTGTAACAACTAGGAAATAATTTGTGATTGCTTTAATGGGCATAAAAATAGTTCACTATAATGAAGGTATGCGTGGAGAGGGCTTGTAAAAATAAGCTACCTGTTGTTCCCTATCCTCTGGGCAGAAGACGAAAAAATCGGTTTACCCCCCGTATTTAGCGCGCCGTCGCGGTGGTTTAGTGGTCAGACTGCTCGCCTCCCACCAAAGTAAACCGGGCTCGATCCCCAGCCGGGTCACTCTCTGAATTTCCGCATGTGGGAATCGTGCCGGACGATGCCACTGGACGGCGGGTTTTCTCGAGGATCTCCCGTTTCTCACCGTCCTTGCATTCCGGCGTCGCTCCATACTCATCACGCTTCACTCTCATCGGCTCCCAATACCTCGATATTAAGAGCCGTCTAAATGTATCCACTCTCCACTCATCTTCAGCCTATGGCCTGAGTGGGCCTTTGACTAAAGATGAGGTAGACCGCTCATTCGTCTTCTGCAGATATACCCAACATTGACCTACCCCAAAGAAACACAACTATCAAAGCCATATGGTCTACAGTAATGAAAGAGTTTCTTAAATCTTAATTTTGTAATTGCAAACACTATTATATTAATAAAATAGGCAATTCTATCAATTTTAATTTAATGAAATTGCATTACAAATTGGTTATAATCCATTCGCGGTAACTTCACACTTTCCTGAAGCCCCGCTAAAGTACTACTTCCACGATATTCCTCCGCCTCGTGTAAACTAAGCTTAACTGAGTCTAGAACATTACACTAAAGGACAACGCACAGAATTAGTACACACTCAGTTGTAATATATTTCGCATGACAACTGATTCTTACTAGGCGCTATCAACCCAAATGCTTCCTCGCCATTTTTATTCATATTTATTACGAATGAAACATTATAATTTATAAATAAAATTTACGTAAAACTTCGATTTAATGAAAAATTGGATACTTTTATGTTAACAGAAGTATAAAACGCTATTGATGCATGGCATGTTTAGTAAATAAATACACACATCATATGTGGGGTGATTTTTCAAAGGGTTGATTCTTAAAGTGTTGTAATACCCCTTAAAGTGAGTACAGTTCAATCTGATCATGTAGGGTAGATCAAGAAGAGTAGTCAAGGGACAATTAATTAAACTTCACTAATTAAGTCTGGAGGATCTTTACTGAGAAAATGTACAACAAATACAGTGTGATGTGGCTAGTGGGGTTAGAGATCTAGGTGGGTATTAAGGTTCAAATAAAGAAACTTCCTATGGAGCACTGCACCCGACTGTACAATGGGAAGAACTCATAAAAAAAGTAGTACAGACACCATAAAAATTGTCAGGAAAGTGTGATTTATGCTGTATATGAACGAAGAACGTATACATTTTGCAACATTATAAAATATTTTACTAAAATTTACTTTTGAAATGCAACAAAAAAATCGATTAAATGAGTCTAAATATTTTAACGAAATTTAAGCATATTTCCATTCTGGATGCTTCAGAAAGCAAAATTTACAGAAAAAAAATATTCATCATGGAATATCGTCACAATGTTTACTATGATTGTGTGTAAGACTATTTTAATAATAACTTAGGATATATTTTTTATAATTGATTTTATGTGCATCCATTTGTCATCAACATTTATGGCTGAAAATTACATAAATAAAGTTAATTATAAAATTGATACTATACATAATTACTATGAATTTATTACGTATGATCACAGTAAATATTACGACAATCTTTCGTGAAGAAGATTTTCTTGTAAATTCTGCATTCCGAAGCATCCAAAATAGAAATACGCTTAATTTTTGTTACAAATTTGAACCCTATCGATGTACTAATTTTTTTAATTTAAAAAGTACATTTTACTGAAATATGTTATAATGTTGCAAAATGTATAGATTCTTCTTTCATATACAGTATAAATCTTGCTTTTCTGACAATTTTTATGGTGTATGTGCTAATTTTTTTATGAGTTCTTCACATTGAACAATCGCGTGCAGTGCTCCATAGGCAGTTGCTTTACTTGAACCTTAAGGACAATATGCTATGGGAGGACAAGGATATAAGAGGCTCCAGGACTCACTCGCTCTCTCACCCTAACGTAAGGACACTTACCCCAATCGCCGCTCGGAGATCGTCCTTCAGGGAGGACCGACGCCAACTGACACACCGGCCCTCAGCTGCCGTGTCCACCACGCTTCTCGTTCACACCCATCTTCTCCGATATCCTTGATTCCTATTGGCTCTCCCTTGTAGCCTGGGCGGGGTTACTGCCGTCACATGTTCATGACATCACCGCAACCCCACTGTGTCAGCCAGATCCAGACATTCTACGCACTTGTGCAGATTCCTGCATTTTCAGTCGTTGGGTTACTGTCCCCGTTTTTCGAGGACATTGTTTCAATAACACTCGTTGGCCGCATTCCTGTCTTACCCAACCTCTCTTCATGTGTTGTAATCGTAACAGTGTGAAGCAACCGGCGTGCGCAACTAAGAACGTTGCGATACTACTGATATGGTCCTGGTATCGATACGTTCCGTTCGATACTGGGTATTTTGGAAGCGATATTTTTTTTAATTCGATACTTTACCAGTATCATATCAGTAAATGATTAGACACTGTTTTTTTTTTTTTTTTTTTTTTTTTTTTCGGAATTACTGCTAGTAGTTAATTTTGAACCCTTTCAAAGTGCGCCAAAAATATAAAGATCTATTTCCCTCCATAAAATAATAATTTGAAAAGCAGCACACATCAGTATTCTACTTGTTCTCTAATTAGAACGATGCCTAGATATAACATATACTAATAAATACTGAGCTTCGTATTTTTTCAAAGTAAACTTCAGACATGAAAAAAAAAAAAACAATTTTGTACAGATCTCGAAGAGAACGATCAATGTATTGCATTATTAAAAAACTAAATAAGTATGTATAAATTAAAAAAAATATTTTATGAAAAATAGAAGACTAACAAAATTAATTTAGAAAGAAATTTACTGGTACTGATATGATCCCAGAGTCGATACTTTTCTCGTGATACCGGTATCGAAATGAGTATCGTTACCATTCTTTCGATACCAGTATCGATACTTTCACGGTATCGCGACATTCTTATAACGCAGCCAGCGAGATCGGTCTACTCATCTTCAGTCCACGGAGCGGGCGCATAGGGACCCTGATGCGCTCTGTGGGCGGGCCCGGGGGGGGGGGGGGGCAACGCAAATGCTGTAGCTGGCAGGCACGGCTGCCTTGTACTTGCTCCACATTGCAAGTGGCGCCGGCACGCGGCGCTCGTGTGTAAACACAGCGGAGCCGCGTTCCAGCGCCTGTGTATGTATGTACCCGGTGTCATGACGGAAGCGTCTTCAAGACCCCCGTCTGGCCGCGCCTCGTCGATGGGGTTGGGCGAGAGAGAGAGAGAGAGAGAGAGAGAGAGAGAGAGAGTGATGGGAGGAAGGGGGGGGGGGAGCTGTTTATTTGCCGGGGCCCCTCCGCAGAAAACCCACAATGCGGGCTGGCACGCGGTCAACGGGGACAAATGGTTCTCATCTCCCAGCACTGGGTCACCTCTTCCCTTCCGTCCCTGGGGACGGAACTTTCTAAGGACGATGTGGAGTGGAGGCGAGAAATACGATACACTCCGCGGAATCCTCCGGGGAAAGGGAACTTCAGGGCGAGGCCGTGTCAACACAAGAGCAAACGCAGCCTTTCCAGAGGTTTCCCAGCCAACCGAAGTCGGTGCCACGCCCATTACGTTACCCTCGTGAGAAAACCTCGCAACTCCATTCCGCGGTGGGGCCGCGGTGGCTGAGTGGTTAGCCTGCCTCCCACCAAGGCGAACCGGGTTCAATACCCGGCCGGGTCACTCCCGGATTTTCGCACGTGGTAATAGTGCCGGACGATGCCGCTGGTCGGCGGGTTTTCTCGGATACATCCCATTTCCTCGCCCTTGCATTCCGGCGCTGCTCCATACTCACGTCCATCACCCTCGTCTCAAGACCTTGTTGTTAAAAGCCGCTTAAATCTCTTCACTCACTCACTCACTCCATTTGCAGTGGTTTGTAGGTTACTACGCCATTATAACACAAAAAAAATTCAACTGATGTACTACGAAAAGCTCGTATTTCCAGAAACTATTAAGAATAATCTACAAACAAAAAACAGAAACTTTGTACTTCCACTGTGCAAACAACTAAAAACTCGTATATACAGTTCTAATTTGTATACGCTGTTCACGATAAAGTGAGCACTTTTGAAAGCCTTCTCATTTGAAATAATCGTCAATAAATATATTTTATTTCAGCGTTAGACGTCAATTTCCAAGTGCGGTGGAATATACACGCTGTGTTTATTGCTTTCATGGCTATATTTATTTTTAAAAGGTGGTTAAATGTAAAAAAAACGGCTGAAAGGAAAAAAAATGGAAATTTATCTTCAGAACTGGGTTGTAGAACATACATATCTAAATTATCAATAACAACTTTGTTTTAAATCGCCAAAAATTTTCGTTGAAATCAAAGCAATCATTTTTTGTCTCTTGTAAAATACCTGTTTTGGAGTTAGGAGTTTTTTTTATGAGGGTAAAAATGTGCTATAGTTTATACGTGGTTTCTTCCTTTTTTTTGGACGAAACGTTTGAAAAATCACCTCAAGTATGACTTACTTTATTTTCTAAATATGTCATATATCACAAGCGTTCTATACTTGCATTAACATAAAAATTCCTAATATGTGTTCAAATCGAGCTTTTGCTTATATTTAAGACATGAATCAAAATATTTATTTCGTAATTGAATCGGTGAGATTAAGAAGGGAAATATTCTCAGGGGGGGGGGGGGGGAATAAACTGAGATAGCAATTTATGTCCCGAAGGGTACATGCATCTAGTGGGTAAATAAAATAAAACCTTTCCGATGCTACAAATGCATTTCGTGGGGTCGTGAGACGAAGAAAGAAAACACTGCTGGAATATTTTCCTTCTTGGTCTCAGTAAACACGCAATGATCCGATATCCCAACAGAGCACTCTGCTGTATGTTATCGTTTCCACTGCAGTGTTGGTATCTATGATTTGAGGTCAGTGGTGTTTTGTTTCGAAACAACAAAGTAGTGGCTGTGCTATATTGTGCATAAACAGTTAACGTCGATGTTCAGGGATGACGGGCACCTACGGGTCCCAGTTGGAAAACCCGTCACTCGGAGGGTGTTGCCTCGCCCTGGGTCCACCCCCCATACGCATTTATTTATGTCAGAATCGGAATGTAAAAGTCCCGCGTAGAAACTGAGAGGAAGTGGAAATATTACAGGCGAAATGAAAGAGGCAAGGCGAAAAGGAGAAGAGTTTGGTACAACTGGCAGGTTAGTGGAACGAAAGCAATCTGGTCCTGATTGTGGCTGTAAGCAAACGTGTACTACGACGTTTACAGCTGCTCAAAACGAGCATGTAATTAACACCCTTTATAGTGGAAGGTCAAAGAATGAACAAGATACGTAGGCCTGTTTAACTGGTTTGATCGAACGTCATTATGTAAGTCGTCAACGACCTACAACTCCCGGATCCAAGCAGGGATCAGATCGTGTAGAAGTATGTCTCAAGGCGTTTTTAAGCCTACGCGCCATTTCGAGTAAAGCGGTTTTGCGGCTTACAAACCTCTTAGCTAAAGGAATCCAGCCAGTGGATATGCGTCGTAAACATAGTAACCGTAGCAGAATTTCTAAAGAGGCACTAATATAACTTGATGACCACATCGAATCATATCCAACAAAAAACTGCTCATTATATGCCCACTCCCATAATATATTTGGAAGCTGAATTGACCTGCCGACAGATGTATAGTATTCTTTTGGGAAAACATCCAGAACTGGAAAGTGAGATCAAATGATATTTTTTTTTTTAAACCACTGCAAAGACAACTACGGGTATAGATCTGGAAGACCACAAGTAGATGTGCGCTCAATGTGTGAGCATTTAAATATAAAAAGAAAATCAGCTGCAGTAGCAGAATTAATGGTACACAAAAGAATGGCTTGTAAATTTTACAAGAAAATCCAAGAAGTGGCGGAAATGTGCAGTAATAGAAAAGACGTAGCAGGACTTGCATTCGATTTTATGCAAAATTTACCACTTCCTTGCATACCCGTGCAGGAAATGTTCTATCTGCGAAAGTTATGGCACTTCGTATTTTGTGTACATAGTCTAGGAGACCAGAAAGCAACAATTTATTCATACCGCCAAGGCACAGCGAGAAAAGGGCCAGATGACGTGATCACCTTTCTCCATAATTATATCCGCAACAAACTGTCTCCTGAAGTCAAACAGCTACATTTATTTAGTTACAGCTGCCCAGAACAAAACCAGAATAGCACACTAGTGAGGTTTTTAATGTCACTGTATATGACTGGACGGTTGAAAAGTGTGCATCTTTATTTTCCGATTCAGGGTCACAGTTTCCTCCAACGCGACCGTGATTTTGCAGAAATAAAGAAAATCGAACGCCGTCTTGACCAAGTATATTCACCAGATCAATATAACGAAGTGATATGTAAAGCCATGAAAACATTAACCAGCTTTTGAAGTAAAGCCCGTACGTACTCAGGAAGTACGTAACTTCAAGGCGTGGTGGCAAGGGTTGTTTAAGAAAACCACGGAAGGTTGCTAAGCAAACAAACATTTCAAATAAGCAATAAAAACATTTTTCCTTTACTGAAGAATTGAAGGTTTATGTCACATGTCGTGACTTTATTGATGGTGTTCTAAGTGATGACCTTAAACTGTACAAGGATGGTGATGTTGCCCTTCGTACTATCAGTGCGTATGACGAGAAGATACCTATCAAGAAGAAGAAGAAGCTCGAAGATCTTGCAAAAATCATCCATGATGTTCCTGATGACTGCAAAGACTTCTACTATCAGATGTTATTGTGGCCTACTTCTAATGTGAACGGAGAAAGTGACTAATATGCCTCACTTTTTTTTGGGAGATAGGCTTGCTATTACGGCATTGTGTTATTCGAAAATTACTTTTAATGTAGTCTATGTAACCTAAGGACATTAAAAATAATAGTTATGTTCACTACAGACCTCCTGTTCATATATTTGAGCAATCATTATCATGATTATGTAATCATACTTTTTTGTTTTCAACAAGTTTATTCAATTGAGTTCAAGAAGGAAAAGATTCCAACATATTTCCCTCAGTTTTCTGTATAGAATTTGTACAATACTTAAATATAACTATGTTATCATTGTTTCTGTTTAGCACAGATTGAGAAAACACATTAATATGTGCATATATTGCCAGACACGCCCGTGGACGAACTTACAACATCGCCATCTTGAATCACACTGGCATCAGGAACTATTTACGGTGATTAGATTGCTGTACAAAAAGTAAATCTACGCGGAAGGATATACAAGTCTGATTGAATATTGCACAATATGCAACATACCGCCTGCCGAGACCAGCAGAGGTCTCCGAGAATCAGTCCAACAAGTCACAACACAGTTTTACACACTACAAATACTATACATATTTACATGACACCACTGGCAGACTTCATTATGCAAGTAGACGATACAGCTTGTGTACCGGCCTACGCAGCTGTCCCTTGTTATTGCATACGTCCACCACTCTGATCACACCGTCTCTTCCAGGATGAATGTTCACCACTCTAGCTAGGCACCAGCCAAGGTGTGATAAGCGCTCTTCTCCCAGAATAACAAGATCTCGAACTTCGAGTACTGGCTGTTGGGTTTGCCACTTACCCGAGGTTGCATCTGCTGCAGGTATTCTCCATACCATCGCTTCCAAAACTGGTTTGCTAATGCGCACACCAACTTCCACCTTCTCTATATACTTATGTCACTATTTTCAGAGGACTCTGGTACAGCTAGCAGAGGTCTAGCAATGAGGAAGTGTTCAGGTGTGAGGGCGGCAAAGTCATTTGGGTCTGGAAACAGTGGAGTCAGGGGTCTGGAATTGAGGATTGCTTCGACTCTAGTACAGACCGTAGTGAATTCTTCCAGAGTGAGAATTTGGTTCCCAATTACTCGCCTGAGATAATATTTAGCAGACTTTACAGCTACTTCCCATAATCCTGCTTGATGAGGACTGGCAGGAGGAAGAAAATGAAACCAAATTGAATGAGCCAAGGCAAAGTTTTCCAGGAGTGGAGACCGGGGGAGCTGGGTGAAAGATTTACTAAGCTGTTTTGAAGCTTCTATTAATTTGGCCCCACAGTCAGAGTGTAGATGATCACACAAACCTCTCCATGATACAAACTAAGTAAGGACTGCAACGAAACTGTCAGCAGTCAAGTCTGTAACAACCTCAATGTGTATGGCTTTCGTTAAAAAACAGATGAAAATGGAGATATAGGCTTTCTGGGTGACCATGTGATAGGTCCAGCATAGTCCACACCAGTCTTTTCGAAGGTCCCAGCAGATGTGACACGTTCAGAAGGCAAGTCGCCCATCAATGGGGGATTTTAAAGGCCGAAAACGAAAACAACGTACTCACTTAAAAAC
This sequence comes from Dryococelus australis, assembly GCA_029891345.1. Lineage (NCBI taxonomy): Eukaryota > Metazoa > Arthropoda > Insecta > Phasmatodea > Phasmatidae > Dryococelus > Dryococelus australis. The sequence goes on along the minus strand of CM057008.1, from coordinate 45,140,719 downwards.
TCTCAAACGAACCAAGGACTTGGCTGAGCGAATCTAGAATTGTTGTGACAAAAGTGATTGCAACAACTGAAGTGTTGCATTCAATTACTTAGTGTGGTAGTGGTCTACCAAAGTTTCAACAGCTACATGGTTTTTAGGTAGTATGATATGATGTTTTACTGAAAATTCCTCGTTGGCATGTGACAAACGGCCACCCACCCTGAGCACACCATTTTCATCCAAGAAGGGTGCCAAATGCTGCAATCGTGTTGACCAAGGTATCCCCTCTTTGAGTTGTTTCAAATCCTCTAACAAATGCTCCTGTTGGATACATCTGCACACCGAAGCAACAGATTCTTTCAATTCTGCAGGAGACAGGGTGCCACTGGTACAAGGCTATTTTTTAATGTGATTGATGAAACACTTTACATATGCCATGACACGAACCAGCTTGGGCCAAGAGGAAATTTGGTGCAATACTGGATGTCCTTCAGAAATGTCATGTGTGGTAAGTAATACGAACTGAGAAAGCTTTGATTCTGGGATCTCGCCCGTCTTATTTATTGTGGACACTAGCCATTGTCCTGGAAGGTCGACTAACAAGCTAGGGCCATGCCACCACAAGTCATGTGAGAGGAGTTCATAATGCAGCATGCCACGGGTGACACAATCGGAAGGGTTATCTTTGGAAATGACATGTTTCTATAGCTTGGGAGGGACCCAGTCCTGGATTTGTGCAACACGATTTGCTCACAAATGTTTTCAGTAAGTAGGGCTGGGTCTTTATCCAAGTCAGAGTAGTACTGGCATCAGTCAAGGCATAAATAGCAGTGACATTTAAGTGCTGTACCAGGAAGGCATGACAATAGAGCATAAGTCTGGCCAGTAAGTGAGCACCATACAATTATAATCCAGAAAGAAATACCTGCTTGAGTGGAGCTACCCGTGACTTTGCCAGGACGAGACTCACAGACACACTTCCCTTGAGTATCCACACTCCTGAGATATACAGCAACTGAATAGGCTTTCTCCGAAGCGTCCGAGAAACCATGCAGCTCCACACTGACGACATCAGGACACATGAAATGAGGTAGGTTAAGAACTTCTAGTGCTATTAGCCCATCAAAGAACTGATTCCACTTCTCCATGGCCGGAGATAGAAGAGGGCTATCCCAACCTAAGCCCTGAGTCCATATGCACTGCATTAGCATCTTAGCCAAAACAATTATTGGCGACAACCATCCCATAGGATCATATATTCTCGCTGTTTGTGAAAGGACAAAGCGTTTGATTGCAATCCTGGTGGTGATCCTCAAATGATAAGAAAATGAGTCCTTTTCTGGGTTCCAGTACAACCCGAGAACATTTACAACAGGGCCAAATAAAAAGTCCATATCTCTAGGGGTTTCCCAATGAGTTACAGGAATATCATCGAGGAGCTGGGGCTGATTACTGGACCACTTTCAGAGTTCGAAACCGCCCTGACACATAAGTTCAATCAACTGGGATTTCAATATATGTGCTTTCTACGTGGACATTGCTCCGGTTACAATATCGTCAACAAAAATGTGATTGTGTAGAACATTTGCAGCAAGAGGATACTGAGCGCCTTCGTACAAGGCCAGCTGGTGTAGTGTTTGAATAGCTAGTAATTGGGAGGGTAAGAGACCATAAGTTACCGTATTCAGCTGAAAAATTGTGAGTGGAAGGGATGGATCGTCACACCAAAGAATGAGTTGGCATGGTCGGCCCACCTCGTGGATTAAATTTTGCAGGTACATTTGCTTAATATCACAGGAGAATACTACACTATACAACCTGAATATCAAAAACCGGATCACAGATTTCATTCTGAAGTTTGGGTCTTGGAAGGAAAACATAGTTGAGCGAGACCCCAGTTGTGGTTTTGGTACTATTATCGAATATCACCCTCAATTCGGTGGTGGTATTCGACATTTTTAGAACACCGTGATGTGGAATGAAACATTCTGATGTCTCTTTAGCATCAGTCGGCTGGGGTGAAGGGAACATACATGTTCATATGGCCTGACTCAGAATAGTCTGTCATGAAATCTGTGTACATGGTCTTCATTTCGGGATGTAATTTAAGTTTATTTCCTAAAGAATGGAACCTACGTTCAGCATTCAAATGCGATTCTCCAAGAGGTTGAGCCTGAGGTTTGAAAGGAAGACCAACCTAGTATCTCCCCATGACATCCTGCGAATGGGTGTCCTCGAAATGTTTCTCGCAGTAGTCAGTATCTGGCAACTTTGCATTAACACACGGCGGTTCTTCGACTTCTCAAAACTGCTTTAGAGTCAAATCTAATGGATCCTCCATGCCAATAAACACTAAGACTACGTCTTGATCGGAATCATTGCACGACTCTGGGTACTCACCCAGCAGTTTCCATCCGAACTGAGACTCCAGCACCACAGGCATGTGCTGTCCTAACTCCAACCTGCCACTCAAACACACACATGCATAAACATCAGTACCTAACAACATATCAATTGGGGCAGATTTGTCAAAGTGGGGGTCTGCCAGAGGAAGGGAACCCAATTGGATTCGGGCACGCTGATCTACAGAAGCCTGTGGCAGATTACTAGTGATCTTTGAGCTGACACACGTGCAAATGTACTGCTTGGACCCTCAGTGCTGGCAGAACCTTTGTTTCGAGACCCTGACATTACATTAGACCTCCCATCGATGTGGAGCAAAATATTATGTTTGCGTGTGATCCTCCAAGAGAGTTGAAACAGAGTTTTCTTTTGCGAACGATTGACTGCCTGTCAGTGGGTGATGCACTGACTAACTCTGGGCATTTGTAAACACTGTGAGAGGTGTTCTGACAAACTGGGCAAGGCTTTGGTAATTTAGGTTCAGAATCTGTAACGAGGACCGGCCATGGTTGTGAAATTGTGACCTGATATGGTTAGGGATGTTTTCTGATGCACTTGACCAGCCCCCACCTTTGTTCAAATCAACTGCACAATCCAATTTTGCTACCCTTGATCGCAGAAAATCAATAAGTTCTGAAACAGTGGGGAATGAGTCAGTATTTTCTGTGTGTGAGTTTTCAAACTTTTTTTCTGACCCCTACATCGAATTTGTGTAACAAGAATGTGGCAATCACTGGATTATTCTGTGTTATGTCACAATATAACCCTTCGAGGGCTCGAGCATTTTCACTGAACGTGTTGATAAAGTTTCGAATGGATTGGTAGATTGTGGAGTCGACACTAGGCAAAGAAATAATCCTATTAATATAAAAGGTGGTACATTTTCTCATATCCTGGTATTGGGATGTTAAAAATTCTCAGGCTACTAAACCATTTTCAGCAGTAACAGGCAAATTTTTGACCAACTGTAAAGCCTATCCCTTGAGACATCTTAACAAGTACTGGAATTTTTATATGTCGACCAATGCTTGACTGTCCTGAATTGTAGCTTGGTACAGTTGAGAAAACATTAGACACTCCTCCCAATGCCCTGAGAAAGAGGGCAAAATAATTTCCGGAAGTCTAACATTTGCTGACGTGGAGGCAATATTACTGGTTGACGAAGCTGGCACAACATGAATGGACAATAATGAGGTTATGTTGCATCGGACGTCTGACAACATAGCAAAGAAAGACTAGTGCTTCAAGGTTAGAACATTTTCGTCTATGTTATCCGGCAGGGGATCAGTTTGTAAAAGCTCGTTGCACAAAGACTTCACTTCGGACTCTATGGTATCTAGCTGTGCACCAAATGCATTTACTTCATGAACGGAATTTATCGTGGCTTCTGCCTTAACAAGAGCTTGCAATCTTTCGTTAATGTGTTTCAGCTTGCTTTCCTGAAACTTGAACTTCACCAAACATATTTCGAATCCCATGTTTAGGATCTACCGATCGACCACACAACAACAAACGAAAAAAAAATTTATCAACACTTGATGCAATACAGCGAAACCGCCGTCAAAAGCTAGGTTAGGGCGTCTTGCATGCCATCTCGGCGATAAAACGCTGATTCGCTTCACAAAACATGCTGCAAACGGGATGATGCAACAAGAAGACAAAAAAAAAAAAAAGCTACTCACACACACGGGTTCAGCACAGGCTGGTAATAGAACATTACACAATAATACAAACAACTACGTAGTTCCGCTGGAATTTCCACTAAACCGCAACGCTTCTCACAAATGTACTGGACAGCGATGAAGAAAATACTTGTTCCTTCTTAGGATGTTTCTGCGATGGGCGGCCTCGGAGTAGCCCCAGTGGTTTGTGCACACGCGTGAGATAAAGCTCCAAAAACGCAGAGCACGTAAAACGACCGATAAAAGTATCACATTCACCTTACGGATATAACGTAGCACATTCACTGTACGGAATAAACGCAGGCACGAATCCGGCCCGGAGGACCAAAATTTTCAGCACAGACTGAGAAAACACATAGATGTGTGCGTATATTGCCGGACACGCCCGCGGGCGAACTTACCACGTCGCCATCTTGAATCACACTGGCGTCAGGAACTACTTGCGGCGACGCCATTGATGCAGAAGGAAGTAGATATTGCACAATACGCAACAGTTTCTTTGGTTATTTGGAATGATTTTGTAATTGTACATTTTTGTTTTCGACTATTAGTTTAAGAGAGAAAGTATTTTTTTTTTTTTTTTTTTTCGGCCTTTCACGGAAGTTCCACGGGCACGCATCTTCATCTCACCGATTCAATTAATATGACTGGAAACAAGGAGAAAACTAAGTGTTTTGTTAACGACTAGTGAGAAATAGTTCTTATGCAAAATGTTATTACACTGAATACGCACGAATGCTGCGCGTTGTCCCTTTGGTGTAATTTTTTAGACTCGGTGAAGCTTTGTTGGCACGAGGCGGAGGAATATCATGGAAGTAAACTTTAGCAGGGTTTCAGAGAAGATGAAAGTAACCATGAATAAACTAAACATTATGATAAGCCTTTCTGTAAAGTGGATGAAACAACAACGTGAACGTTTTCCAGTTTCCAATAGGACTTTATTTTCATACTCCGCTGCTAACATAAATTAAAGCATTCCAGCCAAACGCGGGCTCTCGGATGAAGGAAAAACGAAAGAGGAGCCGAACGAATATTCCTTCTTTCGACAGCACATCAGCAGTTTGTGTATGTATTCCCCCGTCTCATAAGTTAATCCCTTCCTGGCTCTTATCTTCTGAGGAAGAACTCCTGGCGCCGCCATTGGTGCGTGTTTACAGGACGTTTTCGAGCTAACCAGAGCGTACACACAGCGTAGCGGCAATGACGCCTCGGAGCTAATTCTCGGAGAAGGGGTGAAGCGAGGAGCCTGGGAAACCTGCGCGAGGCACGATGTGGCGCGAACGGAGGGACCTCGCGCTGGCAGAGTGGTTACTGTTTGCGACTGCACGGGTTCCAACCTTTCCAGACATGCGTCCATTGCTCTCGCTTCTCTACGCTCGGATGGAAATCCGAGTCTGCATTCGGCATTTGCTGTGGACGTGGGCGTGTCCGAAACTCGCCGTCAAGTGACGTCACATTGACGCGGTCCGAATATGGTCTACAAATGCGTTGTCCGAAGTGAGCTTTTAGAATCTGACACTAGATCACTCTAAATTCGGCATATTATTTTTTTTCCTAGTGATTTTTAAATTTGTTGTATTATTGTTTACTATAGTTTACGAAATGGTTTATTTGAATACATATATATTTTTAATAAACGCCTTAACAGTTCTATTATATAAGTTCACCAACTGACATCCAGATTTCATTTTTAAACTTACGTTTAAAAAGTTTTAGCCGTCAAATTTAATTGTCCAAACCGAACGAAGACATCCCAAATTATTTATTACCAGTTCATCATATCCCTTTGAGTGGCTATAAAAAGTAGACTTTCTGTCGTTAGCAATCTCATCGTTACTGCGCTGTCGTGTTCTTGTGAGGTCGTGTTAAACACTAGATTTAGTATTGTATTCACAACATTGCCTGTTGGTGAGAGGAAATGTTCTTATGGAATAGTGGTAAAAACTTTTCAGGTCTCTACTCATTTATAACATGTCAGTGCAGTCGCAGTTCCGCATGGCAGGGCATATTGTTGACTATCATACCCACACACCCAAAACAAGTTGAAGAAATTGTGTCTGAGTGTGTTTTCACTACGGGAGTGTTTTGCTCCAGTCATTTGACATTTGTACGTACAGCCATATTTGTTTCGTTAGTACAGTCGCCTGTAGTTGACACAAGTAGCCTACCCGTATGTTTCTTGCTTTCAGCAAACACAGACACGTAATTTATTAACCCTTTGAAGAGTGTGCACGTATATACTCGGGGCTACATTTATATGGAAATTAATTTGCTCTTGAAGACAAAAACCCACACTTTTATAGTTTTACTGTTTCCTTAGACTTTGTCGGAATCTAAGTAAAAAATGGCAACTAGTCAACATTTCAGTTTGTAAGAATAAAACTGTTATTGTTAATGATTTTTCAAACGAACACGATGGATTGTAAAACTTGTTACTTCTATCGCGATACATTAATTGGTAAACAGCCAACACGTGACTTCATTGGTCAACGGCCAGGCAATAATAAACGTTGCAGAGTACAGTAGGCGTGTCCGGTGTAGCCAGGACCAATAGGAAAATAGTAAGGGGTAATAGAGAGACCGACCAAAATTATGTTGCTGTAGTGCAGAATAATAGGCAGCTCACTTCAAACTTGTCCTCAGTGCTAATAAATTTGTACCGTCCTCAAAGGGTTAGTAATGTGCGTGTCATATTCCATGTGTTGGCACTTAGTGATATAGTGTCATCCATTTCAGTCCCGGCCTTTTGTTTGATACGACCCGGAATGTGGAAATGTCACTCGACTTGCTTTACCTAGTAGGTGGAAGAGAAATTAACTAAGTCCGCCGTAAAACCTATTTGTTAACTAAATCTGAAAATGAAACCTGCTGACAGTTTCTTTATTCGGATAGGTATCGAAATTAGTATTCTGGTGCAGTTATGTCATGTTCAGTGCAGCCATTTAAATTTTGTGGGTGAAAAAATTATGTGATTCTGCCTATATGATAATTTGTGCTGTTATACACAGTAAAATTCCACCTCTAAACTCGTAGAGAACCAATAAATTAACGTACAATTAGGAAATAAACTAAAGATTCTACCGGGAAATAATAATTCACAAAAATGTTTAAATGTTATCAAATCTGACACGGAACACACTAAATCTGACATGCACACAATAAAAATTAACACTCATTCGTTTTCGATGCACAAAGACGAAGATAAACAGTTGAATTTGTGATAAATCCCGATATGCAAGTGAGCGATTTTAAAACTAATACGATGCTGCAAAAGCATATATAAAATATCATAACGTATTATAATATTAAGTTTATTCAAAAACCGTTCGCAATTTATTATTCACACTGTGTGAGTTTTTTTTTTTCCGGTTATGAAAGAGAGACGATTTGTTAATCAGAGATGCCACAATTACTTTACTTCGCAATCAGCTGATGTTTTCTTATTTCAAGTTTGGGAAGCGCTGGTATAGACATTTATAGGCTGTTCACGGTAAAGTGAGCACTTGTGAGGCCATAGTTTAGTTACATTTTCCTTTCAAATACTTTTAATCACGTGACCACGTTTTAAAATAAATATTGTCATGTAAGATATATATAGCACTGCATTCGGAAGTTAACGTCTAAGACAAAAATTAATCACCGTGAATGGCGTATACACTTCACAGTGAAAGGATACGGAGTTGAAATGGAGTGGGAGAATTCCGAACGAGTTCTTATACAAACCCACGAGAAGAGTACAGCAGCGCATCGGCCATACTGGCTGTTCGCGGTAAAATGAGCACTTTTGAAAGCTCTGAGTAGTAGGGGCGGGCGGGTTTCATTTCACTTTTGATTAATCGGATTATCAATTTGAAATCGAATCGATTGATCGATCGGATTAAGGATTAATCAGATCAAAAAATTTGACACGAAAATTTAGTTTTAAAAATTAATTGATTAATTCAATTAAATTAAAAAGATCAATCAATCAAATTATATAGAGGATTATCAATTCGCGGATTAAAATTTTTGATCGGATTAATCCTTAATCTGATCAATCAATTTCATATCGATATGACAACAAATTGATAATCCGATTAATAAAAAGTGAAATGAAACCCGCCCGCCTCTATTACTGCCCTGCTTCAGATTATATTGTATGCACGCCATATATTCTTCCGCTTTATGTTAAATTAAAATTTGCTGTGGCCCCATCTCTTTATTCGTGTGTAGATCAAGTGAAATTGTGAAATTATTAGAAAAGTAAATATTTAACAAATCTTCTCAATTTTACACTTCAATGCATTAAAAAAACAGAGAGCAAAAGAAGTAATTTAATTTGAAATAAATTGTTTCCTAACATCTTTTATTCGGCGTTAAGATACGGAACTACTTCCCAGCCATCGTTACCAACTTTTCTGGGCGCATGTCACTCAGTTCGCCCGTCACAACACATGCAGGTATGGGGCAGTATTTTTTTTCTAAGGTTGATTTCGAAAGTGCTATGTTTATCGTGGACAGTCTTTACTCGGGGTGACATCGGTCGCCGAGACGTCGACACAGACACATTCCGCTGGGAGGAATGTAGGTCAGCCGCAGCTATCCCCGCACTCGGTCCGTCGATTCACAAACAAACGGAAAGTGTTTCAGCGCCGACTGTCGCATCAGCTCAGAGTGTCTAGTAAACACTCTCGCGCCAGCTCGGGACTTCTCACTCGTCGTAGACAATGGTACACACTTACACCTTTCGCGGGGGCCACGGTGTCTGAGCGGTTAGACTTATTATTTTTTTTTAATTTATTTTATTAACCCTATTTACCAGTACAGCCATCCAGGGTGTTAAATTCTATCTTGACTATTACAATTTAACAAACAGCATATTAATTATATAGATTCATTTTTTCTTTGTAGGAGGTCAGCTGTTTGTCTGGGCGCCCGTAATTTAAGCTACGAATTCTATTTATATTCAAAAGAATCATCCACACTTCCTAGGAAGGCGGTGAGCCATTCTGCCCCGACCGAGACAGTTCCACGACGTGTATCCTTTCGCCACCCCCCCTCCTCCCCCTTTTGGCCAGCAACGCTGAAACAGACCAGAGACCGGGATTCTCACGAATCCGCCCGTGCGACCAGACGCCGTCGGACCCGCACACAGCTAACTAGCCTTTCGGCCGGTCCGCCATGGCACCCAACCCCGCCTACGTACCTGAAGGCCTCCAGCCCCCTCCCTATCTGTACTATTATATTTTGTTCTTTTTATTTTTTCTCCTCGCAAACCGTTCCGCTTCAACCTAAGCATCGTCCAGGACATCGAAGTACCCCTTCTGGACACCCAGGCCCTCGTTTCCCGGCGGACGAGGGAATGGCGCTCCGCTCCTACGCCCCCCCCCCTTTTTTTTACACAGACATCAACCAACATATTATCACAAATCACATATTTCCCTCATTTAGATTTTCATCTCCGCAGTTCCTTCCGTTCTTCTTTCATCCGTTTCAGATCTTGTCTTTCTTCTTCTCTGTATTGCTGCTTCTCCTCCTCCTTTTCTCTCTTCTGTTGTTCTTTTACTTTCCTTTTCTGTTCTCCTTCCCATTTTCTTTCCTCTTCTTCGTTCTCTTCTTTTTATTCTCTTCCTCCTTGTTCTTCTATTTTTCTCCATATTTCCTTCAATTCTGCTTGCATTCATTTCAGATCTTGTGTTCTTCTGTATAACTTTTTCGTGTTTGGAGCTTTTCAATTTTTCTTTCCCACTGTTTTCCTGCAAAATTTCAATATTTACTGAAAATTCTGTTTATTATCTAAAAGAGAGAGTTATTTATAATTTTCATTTAATTAAAATTATAAAACACTAGACGAACACAAACACTAACTAAATAATTCCCTTAGTTCCAGCACACTCTCATCCCCTCCCTAGACTACTCAGTTAAATCATCATTCATAGTTTTTACCAAATCATGTATTTTCTTAATAATTTCATTTATAATTTCCACAATTTCCTTGTCATGTATATTATGTTTTTGTAATGGCCATTTGACATTAAAAGGTCTTAATTTCTGTTCTAATTCTTTCCTTTCTTCTTTAAACATGTCACACAAGTACATAATATGGTGTACCGTCTGAGCTCCCTTTTCACACTGACAACTGTCGTCATCTATTTTATTTATTTCAGCTATATATTCTTTAATTTGAAAGTGTCCCGTTATTACTTTCAACACGCTAAAATTCATATTGCTTTTGCTGTTATATCTTTGTTGTATATTTTTAATATTTATTATTTAGGCCGGTTTCAATTGCATCGTACTATGCTTGCCAATTTATAACACTTAGTTTATATATTTATTTCTTTAATTCTTTTAAAGTAATAGGTTAATTATTTCTATTTTTTTCAGTCCAAATATTATTGTGCTCCACTATCTTATTATATGTATTTCCGTTGTATTCTATTTCGTCTACTTCATTTTTTGATTTGATATATCATATTTCTATATTTTATACTATAGGCTATTAGGATTTCGTTACTAACAGTTATCACGGATACATATGATGTTGTTGGTGTTAAATTCATTATTATTATCAATACATATCTTTGTGATGCTCTTAGTATTCTTCTAATGTGTGTATTTTCTATTTTATTTTCGTAACAAGTGCTAGCATATCGTATAATATTACGTTATAATGCCTGATATATTATTTTATTATATGTATTATTATAAATTTTTGATATTCCATACCGTTTGTTTTTAATTTTAAAAATATATTCTTATCTTTTTCCGTTATATATATATATAATATCTGGGACAAAACTTAATCTATTATCCAAATTAATGCCAAAGTATACTATTTCCTTTTTAACTTTTATTGTTTGTTTGTCATACTTTATCACTGGCCGTATTTTATCTAATTTTCCTTTTAAAATTATGGCAACTGTTTTCTCTACTGATAATTTAAGTTTTTCCTCGTTCATCCATATTAAAGTTTTATCCATTATTTTTTGTGTCCGTTATTAAATTATACAATCGTCCGCGAATGCCACAACTTTTGAATCCTCATTATTGTTTTGGACTATGCGATCGTTTATTACTTAATTCCATAGATTTGGCCCTATTACTGATCCTTGTGGACAACCACGATTTATTTCGCTTTTTGACGTAATCTGACTATCTTGTACTATTATGCTCTGGTTATTCAAATAGTCCCACAAAATTTCTTTCCATTTATTCCCTATTGGTATGTTATTAATCTGTTCTTTAATATCTTTCCATGTCGTTGCTTTTGTCTATTGAAATGCCAATAAATATTTTTTGTACTTGTTTCTATTAAATGTAATACCTTAATTACTGTCTGTTCGGTTGATATTTTTTTCTCCAAATCCAAATTGTTTATCGTGAAGCGTTTTTCCTATTTCTGATATAATTTTACTATACATTATCATTCATATTTTGCCCAATGTTGATAAGAGACATATTGGTCTGTAGGATGAAACCTCTGTTTTTAATTTATTCTTACTTTGGTATAAAAAATTATGCCTTTCCTGTTTTCCATATTTTCGTGTATCTGCTTATTGTATAGCATTTATTTACAATTTTTGTTAGTATTGATTTAATTGTTTCCCAGCTTTTTTTAATTAGCCTGCTCACCCCCCACCTAGGCAAACCGGCTTCAATCCCCGGCCGGGCCACTCCCAGATTTTCGCATGTGGGAATAGTGCCGGATGATGCCGCTGTTCGGCGGGTTTCCTCGGGGTTGTCCCTTAATTTCCCGCCCCTTTATTCCGGAGCTGCTCCCTACAGCACCTCAATCACCCTCATCGGCTCTCAGGACCTCGCCTTTAAGAGACACCCAAATCTCTTCACTCACTCTTAGACCTTTCCTTACTGTTGTACGCAAAAGTCTGAATGTTTCAATGTTATTACCAGAGGCCGGTAAAATTCGCGTTATTATTTAGCATCAGACTAAACTTCACAGTGTTGTATATACTCGAGCCGACGTCGTTTCTCCATTGGCTTCTGCATATATATGAAGTCACTCTATTTCTGACTGGACTGCTAATGATTGGATCACACAATTGTGAAGTGTTCATTTATTGGCGTAGAGTTACCAAGGACGTGTCAACTAAAGTATGTGCCAATGGCAATCTTATTGAAAAGATACATGTGTTTGAAGTTTAACGTGTCCCCAGAAAATAACGCGAATTCTGCAGGTCTCTAGTCGTGACACTTATGGTTTCTGCTTTAAGACGACTAGAAATGATTACCGAAGAAGTGAATGAGCGAATGGAATTTGGGCGGCTGTTAAAACCGAGGTCTTGAGAGCAGATGAGGGTGAAGAGAGGTGAATATGAAGCGGCGCCGTGATGTAAAGGCGGGGGAAACGGGAGATCCCCGAGAAAAACCCGCCAACCAGTGGCATCGTCTGGCACGATTCCCAGTTGCGAAAATCTAGGGGCGATCCTGTCGGGAAACTAAACCCTGTTCGCCTTGATGGGAGATAAGTAGTCTAACCATTAAACCACCGCGGCCCCAATAATTAAAGGCTGTTCACGAATAAGTGAGCACATTTGAAATCAACCTTAGAACAATTTCACTGTCGGTAAATGCATTTAATTTATCAGGCACATTGGCTGGCATGCGTCCAGTAAAGTTGGTAATAATGGAGAGTAAGAAGTTCCAATGATTAACGTTGCATTAGAAGTGTCATGTGTACTGAAATAATTTCTTTTGATTTCTTGTTATTTAATGCATGTAAGTGAACATGAGAATATTTGCCAAATATTTTCTTTTCTAAGATCATCACAGTTTCACATAACCGACGAGTGTATAAAATTGCCAGGCCCATGTCAATGTTAATTTTTCATGAGGTGGAATAATACACAATGTGCATTGAAGTACAGTTTAAATCAGGGCTTTCAAAAATCCTCACTTCGCCGTGAACAACCTATACGGCGAGAATACGGAGGTGCGACGGCAGCTTATTTCGCTAACTCCAACCGCACGCGCCAACAAAATGGCGTCACTAGCCAGCAAAATGTTTGAACGGTGTTTGCCAATCAGCTCCGGGCAACCAACTTGTCAGCCAACAACCCAGCCAATGAGGTAGCATTCTCATCACGCAGCAGCCAATCAGACACAGGACCCGTTCCAATAGTCTCACGCAGCCGGTCACAGAATGTACACTCTCACATCAAAGGAGCCGCCGTTTATTTTGGCCTCTGTGTAGTTATGTGCTCTGTGATAACTAGGGACAGGTGTTTTTTTCGGGAAAACATTTAAAGATCAGTTGTACTTCAAAACACTTCAGTTCATATGCACTTTCGTGATTGGAGGACTTTAAATGTCACGTTTCTCATGCGTCTGTCTGCGAATCGCGGACTTTCGGTAACGGACTACTTTATTTTGATTGGTCCTGTCAAATAACAATGCCTACGTCTTATCACGCAGACTCGTGGCCAATAACCAAAGCAGGTTGTGGTTGTGGCCATAGGATATTGAAGTCTGGCATAGTATTTTCGCTAAAACACCTGACCCTGAGTGATAATACCATATATATATATATATATATATATATATATATATATATATATATATATATATACAACAGAGCTACACGTAAGTGGTAGAGAGTAGTTAATACCGTGCATTCTGGTTTTCTAGATTCGTTTTCAAAATTTGCAAAAAAAAATACATTTTCTGCAGGAAAACTATGGCTGCTGGGTTGTATTGCTCTGGTAAGATCCTGTTAAATACTAGCCTTACAATGGCTCTATAACCTTGCGAGTTTCATTTTCAACGTAGAAGAAATTTTTAAACTGGCGTTGCTCGAACTTAGCTAGAGCGTAGTCCAGAATGTGTTAACTCTCGCTATGTGGGTGTTAAACACATGCCCAGGTAAAAGGACACGATTGACTGTAAACCTTTAATACACCGAGAGACATTTGACTGGGGCATATCAGCTCTGCGACCCCGGTGGCTGAAGACCACCCAATGATGAACGTCATAGAGCACAGTAAGCACGCCCAGTGTGGTGTGGACCAATAGAAGAGTGGTAAGTGGGAATACAGAAACCAATAGAATATACGTTCCTGCTGTGATGTAAACAGGTGAATAATTTCCAACTTATCTTTAATTATAGTAAATATGTGCAGTTTTTAATGTGTTAATTTTTTTTCGTACTCTTAATCGGAAATGTTACGTAGCAATCGGTTTATTTATGGACAGGCCACGTGAATTAATAGAAATATCTGTTAAAATTATGGACACTCATTTATTTTTAAAAAAACCATAAACTGTTGTAATTTTTAAAAACATATTGAATAATATTTTTACCAAACTTCCCTGTAACCTAGCTGAAGATTTTCTAACAGTTTACGCATGTAACCCGATGAATAATATCTTTGACTGTAAGTTTGAAAACGTTTCAATCTGCGGGGAAAAAAATGGGGCGCGAGAGTGGAATTAGGAAACTGTGTTTCCAGGTTTCGAACACACGTCGACACGAACACACATACACACTACACACACACACTTATTCACAGAAACTATACAAGAAGGGGTTGAAAAGGCGCCAGCAAAGCGAAAGGACAGACAGCGTCCGAGGTAAACACCGTAGACTCTCTAGACGGGTGACGCTGTGCGCGGGTATGTTTTCAAGGACTTGCCAAAAAAATGTGTCTGAATCCTCCTCAGGTCCTCTCCCCCGCGTTATCATTACCCTTCTCGTATTTTAAATATCTTTCTAACCTGAATACGTCTTCAACGCTTTGAGGTCTTCACACATTTACTGGCACTTGAGACATATTAGAAGCGAGTCAGCTATATCCACTACTGCAAGAACACAGGTTCTGTTGGTGTCCGTGTGAGAACTCACCATCGTCCTATTGGTCCATACCATACATGACATTATCCTGTACTTTACAGCCTTCATTATTGGCCGGTCATCAACCAATGAAGAGCCGAGCTGATATTGACACAATCAAATGTCCTTCATCGTATAAAAGTATTTACAATCAATCATGTCCCTTTGAATGGCTATAAAAAGTAGACTTCCCGTCGTTAGTAATATCATCGTTACTGCGCTGTCGTGTTCTTGTGAGGTCGTGTTAAACACTATATTTAGTATTGTATTCACAACATTGCCTGTTGGTGAGAGGAAATGTTCTTACGGAATAGTGGTAAAAATTGAAGGAAAAAAACCTTGAAACTATATCCGTGTGATTTTTATTTTCAGGGATAGAGATACATACGTTCAGAATTGTTTTTTCCCGAGTGAAGCTCGGGCATAGTCTTCTAAGTGTTAAAATCAGACCGGCAAAGGGGATTACCACGACGAAAACTGCGACGCGACGTTTGCAGGGCTATCAACTCCGACGATATAACTGCGCGACTTATAACAAGAGATTTGCAACATTTGCGTTATTATTTAGTTGCAGACTGAACTCCAAAGTTACTGTGCGTTCGGCAGACACAGGGGCCGGTCGCTATGTAGGGATTTCGCTGCTATTATCGAGCACTAACTATTCCGTTTGTACCAACATCGAAAAAAGACATTCAATTGTAAAATATTTTATTCATCGGATTGGCGATCAACCAGAGTTATCCTTTATTTCGTTTAAGACCAAGTCAACTTTAATCGTGCACACGTTAAGCATTAAGCAAACAGTTTATTAAATGTTTTCAATTGTATATGTTGTAATTATTCCATAAAGTTGGCGTTCTTGACCAAGTCGTTTACAAGCTTCGTACATGAATTGAATTGAATTCCAATTTTGAAATGGGGAAAATAAAAAAAGAAATGTGTAACAAGATGTTGTGTTCCTCACTGTGGAAATTTGAAGCCAAACACACGTGTGAAATACTTCAACTTTCCCAGCAATCCAGAAAGGTAAGTCTCTAAACCAATTTTGTTTATTTCGACTGGTATCTAGGTTTGGGCTGTTTATCTGGTTACGAACTTTCAATTATTTCCTATAATAATCCTAATTCATACTTTGCCTAAATATTTGTCTCTTTTATTCAAATACTATAGTTAACTGTCAAAACAAACAAAATTGATTTTGAAACTTAACTTTTTGGATTGCTGGGAACCTCGGATAAAGGTACCGGAGTGCAGAGAAATAATAATAAATAAAAAAACACAAAAATACAAACCAATTTAATTACATCAGTTTGGTAAATATTAATGATTAAAAAAATCCTTACCATGTCCTTAAAATTATATTTTATCAATCTTAACACTTTGAGGACTATACCTGAGTGTGGTTTGGGCAAAACTTGTTTCAATATTTCATTCCACATAAAAAACCAAACTGGTCCGAGTATACCTACACCAAGTCCCTATTTCACAAGGATTTTAAATACGAACTAATACAACATCAACAAAGATCTTCGTAAACGAACGACACATTTTCGTGTAGTTACTTAAATTGACACGATTGGATGTACAAATTTGGTTATAAAACGATAAACTCGGCACTCCATTGGTTGGCAGCCTGCCAATACGTAAATACTGGTGTCGTTTTAACCAGTAGATTGGCGTTAACTGACAGTAGGGACCAATAGAACACGGTGTCCCTGCAGTGGTGTGGATGACTAACGTCTAGCTTGACTTTAAAGCTGTCAAAAGTGTGCCGACCTCAAAGTGTTTATGTTATAAAATAGCCACTACAAAATAATGATTTATATTTGTTTTTATGTTGGTCACAAGAGAAGCGTTAGTGGCACGATCGTAGAGTGGTAATAAGTCGTAGAGACCTGAAGAATTCGAGTACAATAACTCTACAATCTTATGTACAAATATGCCGATATCAACTGCACATTGGTTGTCTGCTGTCACATTGGGAGGCAACGATTTTAACCAGCATTCTCCAAGAGGTGTCAAACACCGTGTGAACCAATGGCTAAAGTTGTATAAACACGCGTGTTTTGAATTCCAGCTCGTCCTGGAAGGAATCTGCGAATTCTTCTGGTCTCTAGTAATAAGCAAAGACGATCAGGCTGGCAGTGAAATCTCTCTTTCCCTCCCATACTCTTTGGACAGACACGTACCCACAGGGCGGCAGTACGTCATGACACGCCTTTCAGGAATCTCGAGCCAATCATGTATCTTCAGCGGCGGACTGGCCAAACTTCTTTAACGAAGTCGACAGATAAAGCTATCGACTGTGCTTCATTTATAAATAAGGTCTTGTTCAATCGGGTGCACGACGAAGATGTGAGCATGACTTTGAGATGGCTGGGCGCGGGTGAGAGTTCGCTGCGATGCGACTAGCAGCTGTATTGCTGTGGGCGGGTGGGGGGGGGGGGGGGAGAGAGAGATATCCGGGCAATACATTTTGTGACTCCGGTGTGGTAGCGTGATGATATCTAGACGAGATATATAGATATATAAAAAAAAAAGGAACTTTGTGAAGTAAACACCTCACAGATGTTTGGGATATACTTACAGAACGCACAAACCTAAGACTGAGACAGCGGAAGGTATTTGTGATTAGGACGTCAAGAGCCACGACTATAGACATCAAAGTTAAAACTGCAAGTGTCGCAATGTCGCAGTAAAATACTTACTGACTTATTGAGGCGTACTCATAATTTACATAATTCTTTAACTCCAAACCTCGCATTGTTTCTAAGCAAATATCGGATCATACATTTTATTGAAATACTGCACCATTCTTCTAGAAGAATATCTTAAAGTAACGCTAAAATTTGTCATTGCGTACGGTATTGTTTAATAACAAAAGTCATAATTTTAGTGCGGGTTTGTTATTTCTTCCCAGAAACGGACCCTTATAACAAATTATTAGGGGGAGGGGGCATATGACCTTCCTGGCCCAATGTTTCCGCCGTTCACAACGTATGGAACATACGTCACATTAAGCGTATCAGTTAGAGGAAACCAAGAGTACCGATACAAAACGTAAAATTCAAATTTTTCTAACAATATCACAGAAAAAAAAAAACCAAAGAGCAACAAAATGTACTGAATGATGTCTCTGGCTAGGCAGGGTCTCTCTCTCCCCACTGCAGCTTTGTATGGCCCCCGTGTGCATTGTACAGGTCGCTAACACGCCGGGGCATGCTTGTAATCATTGTGCTGACGTCATCTTCCGGGCGAAGGTCCCGACCCATCTGGGCAGCTCTTATGAGATCTGGAAGTGTTGCTGAAAGCTGTGGACGATTACAAACTAAACTGCTGTTCTAAGCTCATACCAGACATGTCCAACGATTTTCTGCCAACACGACTAGAAAAAACGGCGTGTATTGGATCTGATGTTAGAACACTGTTTAGTTAACAGGTGCTTTGAGATGTATATATAATTACTGCAACCAATTTGGAATGCAGTAAGATTAAAATTAAAATTGGTGAAACTATTTTGTTTGTCCAGAAGTAATTGTCTTTTAAAAATTTAAATATAAACAAACACCTTGATCACTGTTGACAATGCGAACTCCCGTGGCGCAATCGCTTGGTGCGCCACCGATCTGGGTGCGGGAGGCCCTGGGTTCGAATCCCGGATAAGTAGAGACCTGGGAAATTGGCGTTATTTCCTGGGGACACGTTAAACTTCAAACACGTGTACCTTTTCAATAAGATTGCCATCGAACCATACTTTAGTTGACACGTCCTGGGTAACTCTACGGCAATAAATGAACACTTCACAATTGTGTACTCCAGTCATTAGCAGTCCAGTCATAAAGTGACTACATATATATATATATATATATATATATATATATATATATATATATATATATATATATATATGCCAGTGGAGAGAAACGACGCCAGCTCAAATATATACATCACTGTGAAATTTAGTCTGATGCCAAATAATAACGCGAATTTTGCAGGTCTCTACGGATATGGTATGAATGTTAATTTATGCTAGGTTATAAGTAATTCTGTAAGCCGTCCCCTGCTAAGCTTTCAAGCATAAAACCGGGGGGATGTTATATAAAGCCCTATACAATACACTGTTGACCATGTGACTTTGACAGTTCTGTATCTTTGGGGTAGGTCAATGCTGGGTACATGCGCAGAAGAGGAATCGTCAGCCTACCTCGTCTTTGAACTATGGAGACGGACGGACGAGACGGGGCACTGTCGTGCCTCCGACGCAGCCCGCGCCCACAAAAAAAAGTTACTGCTGCCGTGCCCCGGTTCCCTCGTGATTAATAAGGCATCGTGTCCCGAGGGACAGCTGCGCGTGTGTCGTCGCTAATAAAAGACACCCCCCAACTCTGCCCCGAGTGAGTGACCTATATCGCGCACGCGTCGAGGCTGACTTAGGCTATTCCTGTACTTGGGCAACTCGTGGCCTCCCCTGCACGACTTTTACCTCGTCCGAATCGAAGCTTGGAGTTTTCAAATTGCGAAAAATTTCATCATAAAAGACCGTTCATCGTAAACTGAGCACTTTTGAAAGCCCTGCTTAACCCTTCGAGGAATATGCACGTATATTCTCGGGGCTACGTTTACATAAAAATGTATTTGCTCTTGAAGGCAAAGCTCACACTTTTATAGTTTCACTATTTCGCTAGACTTTATCGGAATCTAAGTAAAAAAAAAAAATGACAACTACCCAACATATCAGTTTATAAGAATGAAACTGTTCTTTTAAATAATTTCGCAAACAAACACGATGGATTATAAAACTTGTCACTTCTCTCGGGATACGTTAATTGGTACACAGTCAACGCGTGACTTCATCGGTCGACGGCCAGCCAATAATAAACATTGCAGAGTACAGTAGGCGTGTCCGGTGTAGCCAGGGCCAATAGGACAGTGGTAAGTGTAAATACAGAGACCAACCAAAATGATAGTGCTCTCGTGTGGAATATAGGCAGCTCACTTCAAACGTGTCCTCAGTGCTAATTAATTCGTGCCGTCCTCAAAGGGTTAAGATCTACTTGTAAGCATATATAGTATTCTTCCACCATATGTAGTGCCTACAGTAGCCTACAATTAACATTGCCATGGGCCTCATCGCTTTATTCATCCTTCGGTGAAGTGAAGCTGTACAGATTTTTAGAAAAACAATTATTTTATAAATTTCCTAATTCTATCAATTATAAGCATTAAAAACAATGAAAACGAACTATATATTTTTCAGTATTAACAAATGTTTGCCCAACACATTTAATTCATAGAGACCTGCAAAATTCGCTTTATTATTTGGCAACAGACTAAACTTCGCAGTGATGTATATACCTGAGCCGGCGTCATTTCTCAATTGGCTTCTGCATATATATGAAATATTCACTCTCTAACTGGACTGCTAATGATTGGAGCACACAATTGTGATGGTGTTCATTTATTGGCGTAGAGTTACTCAGAACGTGACAACTAAATTATGGTTCAATGACAATCTTATAGTAAAATTACATGTTTTGGAAATTTAACGTGCCCCCAGAAAATAGCTCGAATTTTGCAGGTCTCTATTAATTAATTGTTAAAAAAGGAACTATTTTCCCTCTGTCGTTATAGGCTATTCACGAATAAATGAGCACTTCTGGAAACCCTGCTTAAAATCTGTTTGTAGGCGCAGTGTGTATTATTCAGCCTTATGTAAGATTAGTATTGCCATGAGCCTCGTCACTTTATTCATGCGTTGGGCAAGTGAAACTGTGAAATTATTAGAAAAGTAAACATTTAACAAATCTGCTAATTTTGACATTTCAATGCATTAAAAAGAATAGGGAGTGAAAGAAATAATTTAAATTATCATAAAGGTTACCTAACAATTTATATTCGACTTAAGATACGGAACTATTTCCCATCCATCGTTACCAACTCTACTAGTCGTATGTCGCTCAGTGCGCCCGTTAAAATATATGCAGGCAAAAGCATTGACATTTTTCTAAGGTTGATTTCAAAAGTGCTCACTTTATCGTGAACAGCCTTTACCAACTTTACTGGCATGACAGTGTGGTCTTTAAAATGTATGTAGGTAGGAGTGGAGATATTCTGGTAGCTCCTAACATCGCGGTATTAAGAGCCGATGAGGGCGAAATGAGAAGAGAATAGAGCAGCGCTGGAACGCAAAGGCAGAGAAAACGCGAAAAAAAGGGGAGGGGTGGAAATCGAACCCGGTTCACCTAGGTGGAAGTGAGTAGTATAACCACTACACCATCGCGGCTCCGGCTCCAGGACGGAAACGCTGACGTAACGCTCTCCGGGTGGTCCATTCCGACACTATAACTTTGTGACTAATAACACAATTGAAAAAAAAAAACTGGTCTTGTTTGACAGGTTATACGACTACATAATGTCGGAGTCGCATAGCCCGGACAAGCACGACACGACAGACCCGACGCGACACTTAAAACTAACATGATATAGACCTGACGTAAGTCCGACAAATTCTGTCGTCCGACCAGCATTTTGGATTAGAAATTATTTCTGTTTTCATTGGGTAGTGCGGCACGACACGCAGAGTACACAATCTTGAAAAATGAAATTGTATGGCAAGCTTTCCCCTGCAATGGAAAATAAGCTGCATAAAAAAAAAAAAAAAAAAAAAAAAAAAACTGTATTTAACTCTTGACACTTTGAGGACGGTACTAATTTACCAGCACTGAGGACAAGTTTGAAGTGAGCCGCCTATATTCTACACTGCAGCAATATAATTTTGTTTGCTCTCTATATTTTCACTCACCATTGTCCTTTGGTCCTGGCTACACAGGACACGCCTACTGTACTCTGCAACGTCTAATATAGGCTGGCCGTCGACCAATGAAGTCACGCGTTGACTGCGAACCAATTAATGTATAGCGATAGAAGTAACAAGTTTTACAATCCATCACGTTTGTTTGAAAATTATTAAAAAGCACAATTTTATTAGTACAAACTGAAATGTTGACTAGTTGTCATCTTTTACTTAGATTCCGATTCAATTTAGCGAAATGTTAAAACTGTAAACGTGTGAGCTTTGTCTTCAAAAGCAAAGACATTTCCATATAAAAGTAGCCCCGAATATATACGCGAATACTCCTCAAAGGGTTAAAAATAATAATTTTACCTTCTAATGGATTACCGATAACACCTTATCACCATTATGTATTCCAAATTTCCCGTCTGCCCACCGGCTTTGAAACTAGCGTAATTTATCAGCGCCTTCTAAACGGTTCCGAAATTTATACTCTTCGTGACGCGTCAGTAAACTGCGGGACTGTAAATTCGAGCAGTCACATTGAAAATATAAATGTTGTGTCGTGGTTGCTGTTTTTTTTTGTCGTGTGTCGTGATGTGTTTGTTGGTATGACTCCCGCATAAGATGCGAGTATGGCACTGAGTAGGCGACGCGAGGGTGCGGGCCTGCGGCGATTAGCGGTCATTTAACCCCTTAACCCCGAGTACACTCGTTCACGTATGACGTGTTGCAAAATAGGAAGATGTCATAGTCGGTGATGTACAACGTCAGAAGCTAGCACCAACACAGACCCCGTGTTTTTCCTGGTGAATGCCATTGGTCGCTGCCCGTACACCAAAATGTTATTATTGGTTGCTGCGGATGCCGTAGACCAATAGAAATTCTTTACGTATGTTCAATCATGTAAGTGATTATAAGGAATTATCAAGTACATGTCAGACCAAAAAATCACCTATCTGTGCAACATCTGGAGCGAAAAATTATTTGGCGGGCGAAAATTTCCGGGCGACTTCGGTGTGCTACCGGACTGATATCTTAACGAGTGAAGTGAGTGAGTGAAGAGATTTTGGGCGGCTCTTAACAGTGAGGTCTTGAGAGCCGATGAGGTGATCGAGGTGAATGTGGAGCAGCGCCGGAGTGAGGGGGGGAGGGGGGAAGCGGGAGACATCCGAGTGAACCCGCCGACCAACGGCATCGTCCGGCACGACTCCCACACGCGAAAGTCCGGTGAACCGGCGGGGGATTGGGTCCGGTTCTCCATGGTGGGAGGCGAGCGCGCTAATCGCTCAGCCACCGCGGCCCCTTCTAAACGAGATGTTTCGATTTAAAAAAAGAAGGAGCTTTTTGAAATAAACACCACGCAATAATTTCGGAATGTACTTACAGAATGCACACGCGTATTGCAGGTATGGCGGAAGGCGTTTGTCATTAGTAGAGACATGAAAATTTATCATTATCTTTTGGCATCAGGCTGAACTTCACAGTGCTGTACGTACCGGAGCCGGGTCGTTTTCCCATTGGCTGCTGCATAGATGACAAGCCACGCCCTTTTTAACCGAACTGCACGCGATTGGGGCACGCGATTGTTAAGTGTTCAATGATTGGCGCAGCGTTACTCTGGGAGAGTCAGATACAGTATGGTCCAATGTCGTATTACGAAGGCACGCGTGTTGAAAGTTTAACATGTCCCCAGACAATAACACGAATTTTGCAGGTCCTTAGTCACTACGGGGTCAAGGGTCAATATCTATTATTTTTAATAATCATTTTATGCACAGTGATTTGTGTGAAATTTTCGGGAGAGAACGTTACAGGGGAAAAATAATAAGTGAGCATAATTTCACTTAAATGTCTGAATAATTTGTAACCGGTATTTCCCGTAATTTTAGGGACATTTTTTCTATAGGCTGTTCACGGTAAAGTAAGCACTTTTTAAGGCCCTTGTAAATTTTTCATTTCATCTAATTTCCATATCCCTGCTGCTTCTAATATTAACATTACAATGTGACCAATAAACACACTGCATATACATTTCACCACCATCAAAATTTAATGCCTGAGGTGGAAATAAGATATATTTATTACCAGTTAATGCCTTTTGGAAGGGCCTTAAAAAGTGCTTATTTTATGGTGAACATCCGGTAACAGTGCATACAAACAATTAATTTGGTCGCGCCAAACAAACTTCGTTTGTGTTAAAAAAAAAAAAAAAAAACTTTTTCCTCAGTTCAGCTGACAGCCACGCCAATAGAGATTCTTCGCAATACGCAGTAGCCTATTAGATGCAAGGTACATTCCTGCAGTCAGGCGCGAGCCAGCCAGCAAGTAAATACGGCCAAATCAAAGGGACCGCCAGGTTATTTCGTCTCTGTGTACATATCTACTTTACAGTGCAGGGAACTTGAAGAAGCAGACTTATTCTCGTCTACTGCGCATGTCCCTTGCACTGCCAACCGATCTGTCAAAACAAGTTGTCTCGGATCGTGACTTGCGCGCATCTGCTTACGTCTGGTTTCTCAACAGACCTGTGATTTCACAAAAAATAGTGATCTTAATTCGAAAACACTCTAATTGCGTTAAAACTACGCCAGAGAAAAACGCAATGACCTATCAAAGGAACACACCAACTACGTTTCCAGTCCGGTTGGTCTTAACAAATCTTTAACCGTTTGAGGAGTATGCACGTATATACTCTAGTCTTACTATTTCGCTAGAATTTATCGTCATCTAAGTAAAAAATGACAACTAGTCAAGATTTCAGTTTGTAAGAATAAAACTGTTCTTTGTAATAATTTTTCAAACTAACACAATGTATTGTCAAACTTGTTACTTCTATCGCGATACATTGGTACACGGCCAACGCGTGCTCATTGGTCGACGGCCAGCCAGTAATAAACGTCGCAGAGTACAGTAGGCGTGTCCGGTGTAGCCAGGACTAATAGGACCATGGTAAGTGGGAATATAGAGTCCAACAAAAATTATATTGCTGCTGTGTAGAATATAGGCAGCTCACTTCTAACTTGTCCTCGGTGCTAGTAAATTTGTGCCGTCCTCAAAGGAGTAACGAATGAGCCCTTCCAGAGTGGGCGACAAAATGTTTATGAAGAGATCTGGTCGGCTCTTAACATCGAGGTCTTGAGAGCCGATGAGGGTGAAGTGAGGTGAGCATGTGGCAGCGTTGGAATGCGATGGTCAGGGGGGACGGGAGATCCCCGAGAAAACCCGCCGACCAACGGCATGGGTCAGGCACGATTCTCGCATGCGAGAATCCAGGACCGAACATGCCGGGAATCGAACCCGGTTCGCCCTGGTTGGGAGGTGAGTAGTTTAACCACTATATTCCTTTAGTACACTTCGACTCTTTGTTGCCGTATCAGCCGTTCCTCAAGGAACTTAATTACCAACCGCTGTCCACCACTTTTCATGTTGAACACTACTGAAGCATCCTCGTAAACTCACTCTAATAATGAATGAAAAATGTTTTGCTTTATTTAGGAATAATTGGTGTGTGCCCTCCTCTTGAGCTCCAGAAAAGAATTAAGCTAGATTTATAACAACCTGTCGTGTCCGTCCGTCCGTCAATCACGTGACCAACAGCCAATCAGAGGTGGTGATTAATTCTATCCGTCCGTAAAAACCTTGGCTAGATTTAACTTTTGACGGACGAACGGATAAAATTACAGCCTTCTAAACTTGCACGGTTTGTTACTCGTTCATCCCAAGTTCTTTACAAGGCTGTGTAGTGTGTGCAGGTTTTTTTTTGTTTTTGCTATGTTTGGTTTTCATGTGTTTTTTATCTAACTGTAAAATGAAATTAAGTCACATGTTTTATGAAGATTAATTGACAGTTACGTTTGGAAACACGAGCTCGTTTTGGGCAATAGTAAAAGTAATAAAAATTATGCTTTCTATACTATTAAGAATTTCTTTACATCAATTAATTTCCGTTGTGTACGTGTATGTGCGTTTTGGGTACTTAGAAACACAATACCGCCAAAAAATTTCACTTTTTTTTTTAAATAGAGAATATGTTTCTATTTGTAAACAGTTTTGTTTCTATAAGTTTGCAGCAATGAACTTATGGCGGACGTACGAAGTTTGGTTGTGAATCGTTCTGTTGGCAGACGGACGAATGTATGACGGACGGACGCGACGGGCAGTTGTAAATCCTACCTAAGCATCACCAACACAATACGACCACAGACTAAATAAGAATACGGATGTGCAACAGGCACTTGATCTGCGAACACTAGCCACACACACGCCAAACAAAATGGCGTCATCAGTCAGCGACATATTGGAACGCCGTGCCGTTCTCCAATCAACGCCCGGCAGCCTACAGTTCCTACCAAATGTGTAATACCACGCAGTCAGGAACACAAAGTTAATATGACGAAGTATTTTTACGTGACAACCAAACATTACACAATTTAATTGTTTCTAGCCTATATGTTTTTTTTTATGGTTTAAGTAATAGATTACTACTCCTGTAGCTGTAGGACACATATTTATTGTCGATAGATATACCGCGGTTGCAGATAGTAACGTTTTTGTGTATTGTAAAATATAGTAGCTGAAACAAACCCATCCTGTTCATCTACTCGCTCCGTGTACGCGGTCCGTCTCCATTTTTTTTACGCATGCGTGCATTGTAGGACGGGCCTATGCACGTGCAGCAAGTGACATTCGCTGTAGAGTTCTTGTAGAGGAATGCGTAATTTTTTTTTTTTTTTAACACTTTGAGGAGTATGCACGTATATACTCGAGGCTACGTTTATATGGAAATGTTTTTTCTCTTGAAGACAAATCTCACACTTTTATAGTTTTACTACTTCCCGAGACTTTATCGGAAAATAAATACATAATGACAACTAGTCAGAATTTTAAGTTTGTAAGAATAAACCTGTCCTTTATAATAATTTCTCAAACGAACACGATGGATTGTAAAACTTGTTACTTCTATCGCGATGCATTAATTGGTACACAGCCAACGCGTGACTTCGTTGGTCGACGGCCAGCCAATAATAAACGTTGCACAGTACAGTAGGCGTTTCCGATGTAGCCAGGAGCAATATGTAGATATAGGAAAAATTCGCGAGTTCATTGACCTGTAGGCCAGACTCCACAGTCCTGTGAGTGCTCGGGCCTCAGATGTTTGTTCATTGGCTGCCGACACAGAGAGTAGCCAGTGTTGCTCCACACATGCCAGTATGGCACTCGCTACGTGTTTCCTCGCAAGTCTGCTATTGGCTCAGATTTGACCAGGGCGTGTCTAATGAACTGTTATCCAATTATAAATGTGACTCCAATGTACATTTGTTAGACGTCTATCTTGTCCTGAAATTAATTCGCGAAATTTTCCTATCCCTAATTACTAAATATAACTTGGCGCCAAATATAATTTATATTTAAAAAAATGGCGAACGCCGCAGCCAAAACGACCCATCAAAGGGCATTTACCATTAAAGCTGCACGTTAAAATTTATTACATTTAAAGAATTTGACAGGCTTAATTTACACGATGGCACCCAATATGAGTTTACGGGCCTCCAAAGCGTCGTGAAGCTGAATATTAAAAATTATAAAAAAAAAGTCAATTAAAAGATTTGTGCTTCAGGCAAGATGTGGACTGTTCGCCGATACAAAGAACATTGAGCCGGGCCAGATAAACGGGGCAGCGGCTAGCAAACTAGACTTCACGCCTGCAGTACAAAATGCTGAGATTCAAAATTATTCACACACATGATTACCATTTAAAATTTAGAACGTGCAAGCCAGAAATCATACAAACATGCCACTCTAGAAATTAAGGCTGCTCACCACCAAAATTAAGCATTCTCAGCAGATAAATTACAAAACTTGCCTCCATTATCTTTTCTCAAACTGTCCAGCACTCATCGATACTGTTCGTTCCCGTAGAGGCAGACCATCTTACACAGCTGAAATTAAAGTATTTGCAAACAAACGATGTCAAGCTGAAATGTGGACATTACAATTTCAATCACATCGTATCCATGATGGCTGTCAACGATGCCCTCTTCACAATATACAGGTCGTCTCGACGTGGTGATCGGCAGCAGAATAAATTTGAGAGAGGTCAGCGCTCCTACCCTCCAGTAGTCACGTGATCCCCTCCAATGGAATTTAGTCACGTGCCGTGAGGTGGAAGGGGAGTGGGGGAAGAGAAAGGAGATGGGAGGGTGGACCAGCTGGCCATGGAGAACGGTGCTTGCGCTGGCGGCTTATCAAAAGAGCGCATCATCTCTGCAATATATGTAGACGCATGTGACGGTGTTAACAGGCAGTATGTTCAGCACATTCTTGTTCGTATATTGAATTTGTGGTTGTTTGCAAGTAGCGTCATTAGGACTCTAGTCAAGGACTTAACGTTGTTTTAAAACGGCACTGCAATAAAGTTCATATACAGAGCAGAAACCATAATACCACATATTCCTGCATGTCATGCCTACTGATAAAAACAATAATGAAGTACATAGCACTACACATTGATTTTTTTATAAATACTAATATATTTGATCGTGAAGATGGCAGATGTGAATAAAGCTGTTTATGACAGGACGAAAAAAAAAAAAAAAAAAAAGCTTTAAGGAATGAAAGTGCCTATTCAAGGAATATAATAAAACATTCAATTTAAACAGGTAAACCATACACAAAACCTAAAAACAAAGACATTCCTGCGAGGAAAACTGGAGAAAAGTGTAGGTAAGTGTGAAAGTGTGGTTATGTTTCTTTACTGTTGTATCATATTAATGTTGTAGATATCAAATTATTGATTTGATGAAGGACAAAAGAAGCAATATCGTTTTAATGTGACTTGAGTGTTATAATCATACAGAGTAGAAATGTCAATGTTGTGTTGTGAGCTTAAATATTGTTTCTATATCAGAAATAAACACAAATAATAGTATACACAACATTCACCATCGATTAAATTGTTAGAAAGGCCTAAATCCATCACCTTTAAACACCTTAAAATACATTTAAAATTACCATTTCGTTATACTTTTTACGTTATAATTTTAACACTTATCTAAATAAGTTTCTTGCTGTCGAACATGCCAACTGTTGACGTCATTTCTAGTTACAGTAGAATGACATGGTGTAAATAACACATAAAGGTCGCAGGCCGAAGATATTGGTGACATGGGCCGTTCTTATCACACATGTGGATGTAAAACCTAGTCAGTATTATCTCACCTCTTCTTAAAGTTACGAAACAGGCGCTTAGTTAACGGCGAGAGGGAATGACTAATTAAAAATGATTTATTCTCCCTTGTTCTTCTTGCCAAGCTAATTACTCAACTTTAAGCTGATATCATTCCAACTGATGGGACTCTACAGTATCCTGAAATGTGTATGCTGTGGTTGAATCACTGGTATAGAGTGTTCACGGTAAAATGAGCACTTTTGAAGCCCTAGTTACTTTTTCCCTTCAGTAATTTTTTTCCCCGTTAACTGCCTTTATAAATAAATATTGCCATGTGAGTAATAAACACAGTGTACATATTCCTCCTCACTCGGAAGTTAATGTCTAAGATTAAAATAAAATATATTTATTTACTATTATTCAAAATGAGAGGACTTTCAAAAGTTCTCACTTTACCGTGAATAGCGTACAAGCACACATACGTATGTTGCACATTTACTGTGTTTACATAATGTAACAGATTTTAGAATGCCGCACTAGTGAGCTGTATACACTCTAAAAAATTATTCGGAAATTTACCATACCTGTGTATGTGCTTAGTGAGAAAGCAGGAATGGTAACATTTTCCCTTATACATCCATTTTGTGTTCCTATATTTGCTCAAGAAACAGTCAAATGCATAGCGAAATTTCCAACTTAGTATATTAGCGCTGCTAAACATTTCTATATCTGCAGCTTGATGTGTGGTATTATTACCATACAGTGTATAGGTTAAAAACTTCCATTACGGTTTAGGAAGTTGACCAGAAAAATTTTTACAGTGTAGTGTTTCGTATTTTAACCTCATCATTCACACCGTAGTGCGCGTAAATGACCTCACACACAGGACACGCGCAAATGCGTTGCCAAATAAAAATACTTTCCGTCCACAAACCATTAAATTGCGGGCAAAGGTGGCAAAATATTTCCTCGTTTCAGGATCCCGGAATATTTCTTGTGAACTTGTTATGCATAATTTTAATAACAGGCCTCGGCTTTTTATTTCCATGTCGGCGAGATGTATAACACTGATGGTAACCTCCACAGTTGAGGTCGAGGTTTCTAGGACAGCTCCCGGGTTCGAATACCGATCTGCCATGGCTATGTATGTGTGCGATGTTAGTCTGAAGTCTGGGATACCTTAGTTTCCAAGCAACTCCTCTGTTAGCCATCTTGTGTAGAAGCTGGTGCGTCAATAATCTCAGTAACAAAAAATAAAAAACCTTTCGGTTAGCACGAACCACCCAGAACACAAGATCTCCTCCCAGAAGAATATGATATCGTCGTCATGCTTTGAATGCCTGGTTGTAAAAATGCATGTTCAGAAACTTAAAATAAATGCTGTTTTGACGTTGAAGAGCAATGAATCTGCGCCAAAATTTTAAATTCTGCCGGAGTTTCGAGAATGCTGTTAAACTGGCGTTTCTGAATATACAGAATCATTCACCGTTCAATGGCCAAACTAAAAGAAGTGGTAGAAGGGATGAACATAATAGTGAACGGTAATTCAGGTATGTACTATTATAATATTGTATATTTGTAAACAAGATGTGTGTACAGAATGTGCTGACAGTTCTCCGCTCCCAGTGTCCAACCACTTTACGAAGCTGGTCTGCAAATAGCGCCCAAGATGTGTTTGTTTCAAATGTGTCCCACGGCGCCTGACTACGCGCAACCGTTGTTCCGGACCGTCAGTGCTGGTTGCGTACCTTGCAGGCGCTACAAAATTACAGCCTTTAGGACGCCACAAAATTGACTGACACTGAAGACAGGGTAGAAGTGAGGTTCCTATATTCTCAACTACAGCAATATCAGTTGTATTTGTCTGTGTATTTCCACTTATCTTCGTCCTGTTGGTACTGGCTACACCGGACACGCTTACTATGATATGCAACATTTATTATTGGCTGGTCGTCGACCAATGGAGTCGCTTGTTGACTGTGTACCAATTAATGTGTCGCGACAGATGTAATAGGTTTTACAGTCCATCATGTTCATTTGAGAACTCATTAAGGACAGTTTCATTCATATGATAAGAAATTTTGACTAATTGTCATTTTTTTACTTAGACGCCGATAAAGACCAGCGAAACAGTAAAGCTATAAAAGTGTTAGACTTGCCTTCAAGGGCAAATAAATTTCCACTTAAATGTAGCCCTGAGTATATACGTGCATACTCCTCAAAGGGTTGAAGTTCGTTGGTGGACTACATGAGGCCATCACTGGATCAGAGATATTACTGTTTGAACTCCTGGCGTTTTCACGTGATTACGTATTAAAATTTTCAGCCATAGCGGGTGGCAATCCAGAAAACCCGATGATAAAATCGGGGGATAGAGTTTGGCATTGCAGCTCTGAATCAATCTCCTACATTAAAAATTCAATTATACCACTCGATTGCTAAAGTATCAAAGAATATGTTACGTTGAGTGATGACAGCTAAGCATCGCACGCTGCGGTTTAACCGTGGGGGAGGAGGGGGGCGAGGTGCAATTTTGAGTTCGTTTCGCCGCGTCTCATAACTTCCGCGTGGTATAACTTTTGACTATGAGAAGCTACGACTCTCGTTTGAGTTTCAATCGACAGATCTCGTCAAGATCAATCGATTGTGCGTATAGAAACGTATGTGTGGTTTGGTTGTGGTGTAATTGTATGCGTTTAATGTATAAAGATAAGAAAACTTAACATAATTTCGGCCTATACTCGTCAAAAAGCCAAGCCGAAATACAGTAATCTTATACGTTTGAAAAAGAGCATCTCGAAAGCAATCCAGTGATACCCATAAAACCCCATATGATAGAGTGAAGCAGTGCCGGGAACGTAAAATAAACATCAAGGCGTCCGAGCGCGTCAACGTAGACGTATTCACATCAAACAAACGACCGTGTCCCCAACACAGTCTAACTCAATTTTTTTTTAAACCATTTCTTATCATCCAGTGCATATCACTTTTGCGCCTGGATGTAATGTAGCCCTACGCGCTACTAGGATTTCCAGGTATGCATTTCGTTTACGTCGAGAGCAGGAATATAACAGACTTGCACATTTCTTGTTTCCCTAGCAGCGCAGGTACCTGATTACAGTACAATTCGCCAACGTGTATTGGCATAATAGATGCAATGGGGGCCACGGTGGCGTAGTTGTTAGACTACTAGCCTCCCACCTGCGCGAACCGGTTTCGAATCCCGGCCGAGACACTCCCGTATTTTCGCATGGGGATAATCGTGGTGGACGATGCCGCTGGTCCTAAGGTTTTCTCGGGGATCTCACGTTACCCCCCGCCCTTTCATTCCGGCTGTGAAAATTTGGGAAATCCCCACATCT